>OY856409.1:499098802-499606302 GCA_963693085.1 Alisma plantago-aquatica | reverse complement strand
TGTGGATGGGTCAGCACGGGCCCATTAGCATTCTTTTGGTGAAAAATAAGAGAAACTCTACAAAAGATAGCAAATGTTATCAGAAGCATAGTAGGCATTATTTCTATTCAACAAATAAGATAAAATGGAGAGAAAGTCAGGTTTGGAGGTAGTTTTGATAGTAAAATACAAGCTCTAGTAGCCATAAAATGGGTGTTATCAGAGGCGGAATGACCTCCTTGCCCCCAGGCACGTGTGGCCCCAAGGCAAGGGCACAAAGGCAAAAGTGTACAACTGGCTGGGCTCGGTGCCCTTCTCATATGGAACATGCCACTGATTGTCGAATGCTCATTCACAGAAGTCAGTCTGCATGGAAAAGGAAAAGAGACCTCCAAGTAGATGACGTGGCATGCCACCATTGGTCCAAAGGTAAATAATTTGGAACAATCATAACTAATGATTGGTAACTTGGATTAAGACATGTTATATATAAAAATTGATCATAAAAATGTAAGGAATCCAATAAAAATAATTTTGAAGATTGAATCTATTAATAATTCAAAAAGTACCTAAAGTTACTATCTTTAATGCTTTCATGAGTAAGAAACCCTAATTTTTATTATCAATGGAATTGGGAAAAATAATATGGATGTTTTATGTAAACATTAACATGTTGGCAATAAAATAGATGTTTTGATTCTAAAACAATGATCCATGTGCTTAATCAGTTTATTTAGGGTTTCATATGTATAATGTGCATTAATGGGCTTGAAAACCCTAATCTAGGTGTTAATGGTTTTTAATGAGTTATATTTTGAGATCCTTTGAATAAGATGATATTAGGATGATCCTAAGCCAAATTGATGATAAAGAGGCTTTAATATGAATAAGTTCAGTAATTAGGGTATAGGTATATATGTTGTTTTAGGGTTTTGTTGATATAAAAAGAGAAAGTTGAAAAATAGATCTAAAGAACCCAATGGAAACCCTAATTAGGATTAGAAACCCTAGGAAGTAATCCCAAGCCAATAAAGTAAGTTCTTGATGAGTGTGTAGTAAATATGTTGTACATGAATTTTAGGATTTTGTAGTACTTGTGTGATTGGCCTGATTGTTTTCTTGGATTTCGTAATTGGATTGGATTGTGCTTATTTCCTGTGAGATCTCCAAATCAGGTATGTGGTTATTTATGAGTACTCGATTTCATTTCCCAGTGTTTCCTGATGATTTTACCAATTTCATGGAAATAAACTGTTTGGATGATTTTATTTCTGTAATCTTTAAAGTGAATATGATTATCACAATTTAAGTATACATATGATTTTCTAGAACCAACATACCTTCTCTAGATGTAAGATTGGAGACCAAGCCCTAGAGGGAAGATCAGAGGTGCTCAACCCCAGAGGGAAGACCACTGGGCACCCAGAGAGGTGACCCTAGGTACCAAGCTCAGGATGGAGAAGGTAGCCTTCAAGTCACATGCAAGGAATTAAACATAGATAGGGTATCCCAGAGTATTAGTAAAAGTGGTTGGGAAGTCATATTGAAAAACATAATCTTGCATTGTTAACAACTATTTGATGTGATTAGGTTGTTAGAATATATGTGCAATATTTTGGTTGTCACCACATATTAGTATATTCATTTATATTGACCGACATTTTTTTTGTTGGCATTTTAGGAATATGTGAAATTGGATAAACAATAAGGTGGCATTTGTGAAGAATAAAGTTAACCTATTAAAGGAGGATTTAGTTAGATATAACTCTACAGTGGGTAAATGTAACGTCCCTAGATTCTCACCTTCTCAAAACCCCATGGAGATGAGAAGATAAAATCTGAAAACATTAGCAATTGTATCAGATAGCGATGCGGAAGCATAATACGCATACATGAATATACAACCATAACATTTCTCAACAATAACATGTATATTAATTATAACATGGAATATTACAGATTACATTTACACATTGAATAGAAAAGTTTACATAAGTCTATGAACATGTATGCTAACCAAGATCCTAGACAATAGTTAAACATGTACAATTGCTCACATCCCATCCTTTTATCCCACGCTATCTTCGAATCTAAAACATACATGAAACAGCGAATCAACATAAAGTTGGTACGTGGTTGATAGATACTATACAATGCTGGAATATTTAAAATACTTGAAAAAGAAGAAAGAAAAATGAAAGAATTATTTAAGGTAGAAAAATTAGGTAAACACATCTTTTATACATTTCATTTGATGCAGTTGTACTACAATTTTATGAGCATTTCTCATACATCCAGTGTGGAAAAAATTATTTTATCATACATCTAACATGGGAAATTCATCATACATCCATGTTAGGCAACATACATCCATACTGGGCCATGTGCACTAGTAGCTACAACTCATCAAAATGTCCATTTATGTTTCATTATGTTTTGGAAAAGCATATAATACTAATATGCATCCAAGAATTTATATGCAAATAAAAGCATCCAAAGTACATCATATCATTATGCATCCACAAAAACTAGTCATATACTTAATAAATCCCACATACCTGAGTTAAGAGATTTCTAATCATATCCATGATCATCTAGATAATCTGGTCGGCACCTGATTTAAAGAAATTAATCATCATTAATATATGTACTTCATATTCTTAGTAATTTTAGGTCCAAATTAGGGTTTGGCCAAGTCTAGGTTCAAACAACCTAGAACTTGTATCTGTTATTTTTATTCTGATCCATACTTCATTATTAAGGTCTGGTATGAATTTCATATTTTTCTAATGCCTTATCTATTTTCTATAATTAATATAAGGTTAAAAGCATCTAAAAATGCATAAATTCGAAAAGACATAGTATTTTGACATAATTCTGATATTAGAGTTCACATTTGGTTTCCAAGTGATTTTTAGGTTCAAAAAATATTTTTCTCAGATTTAATCTCAGCCATTTTCTAATTATACCATATAAATGAAATATTCTCATATAAATTAAATATCATAGATATTACTATGTCAAAAGACTGATATAAGGATTCCAAAATAAAGAAGGTAGTTTTGTGAGTCCATGGATATTTTGTGGGCATTTATTGGACAAAGGACCTATTTTTAATCATATTTCTAAGATATGGTATATTTCTGAGTATATTAAAGGAATTACCTTGTTGGGTATTACTGGCACCATCGATCCTATGTGCAGGGCTACCGTTCCTGTGGCTGAGAGATTTCCACCTCATCTCTTTGGATGGGCCTAGTTTGCATGCAGTTTATACCATGGCACCTCCTGAGTCGAGTGAACTGGCTAGTCTAGGGTCCCTTATCCTAGACAAACCTGGACTCTCCCTCGTTCTCGTCTTCTGCGATTCCTCCTCCTACAATGATGTCAATGCCTCTGTAAGCAACATCTTCTACATGGAAGATTAGGAGGTCACATAATCCTCCCCGCACTGGGTGCCATCGTGGTTAGGTAGGTTAGCATCGGTGATCAATAAGTATCGCCCCAGCCTGGTTTCACAGAGCGGGTTTTGTGGGAGTTCACTGTCATGCCCTGGCCTTCATCGCCTTCTCTCTAGCTCTCGCATCTACAAGAATTCCCATGGCTGATAGATCTCGTCTTCCCACTAGGTTGAAAGGGCATCACCGTGAGGGCAAGAACATCAGCGAGCAGTCAAGTTAGATCCAGGAAGGATCGCAATGCCTCCTCTCTCCCGCATTCCATTGACGACCACCTACTGCACGAGAACCCTGGTTCTCTACGAGCATGCCTCTGTCGTGAAACCTGGCCTGGTGTTCAGTCATGCCTCAGGTCCAAGGAGATGTTAGGATCTTGACCCACTGACTGGTTACTACCTCTGTCGCCGCAGGGAGCATGGAAAAGGGGAGAAGGAGCTTTGCTCTCCTTTGGCCTTCCTATGTGTCTAACATCCTCTAGAGCTTTGGGGAATCGCTGCAAGATAGGAGGGGCCTCTACTTTTCTGTACCAGGTTCTGACGGCTACTCTAAGATCTCTACTTCCTACTCAACCAAAACCATCTTCTGGAGCTCCTATGTTGGTACTTCTGAGGTCGATTGGTGTTGCAGGTAGAAATAACTTTCTTGGGTAGTGGTTGTGTCTGCCAGATCTCAATCGATTGGCCACCCTGCTCGCCTTCTTCTCCCCATGTCACTCGCAACAAGAAGTAGGGAGCTAGGAAAGAGAGAGTGATATCTCCCTCGTCACTACACTCCATGCCCAAACTGAGGTGTTGTTTCACAATAGAGAATGCATAAATACATTGGGGATATCTTGCTCCACCCTCCATCCAACCTCACGATATCAGGTGTGTTGGGTAGCTCTGATATGCCCGGATCTAATTGAACCATTCCAATCCCAAACACTTGGCGACGACCATATGTGATGCCCTCCAAATCCATTTAACAACCTCCATGGAAATCGGAGGTGGAAGAAGATGACACATGGGTCATCAGTTCACTAAATGGTCGTGTGCCAAAAAAAACAAAGAATCATTATTCACTTTATGATATACTAAATCATCCATATCTCTCAAACGATTAATACGAATTCCATGAAATTTGAGTCGTGTGTTCTCCATTAAACAAAACCCTGTATCAAGAAATATGACCCCAAAATTCTAACATTTGGTCATATAACTTAGTTCTTCAATAATCATAAGTAAGGGTATTCATTCACAATAGAATTTAATTAGGTATCATAGTCCTCTATTCTATCTCAAAACACCTAATTTGGGTGAAGGAATCCATGATTGAATTACCAATTCCTCAATTTGGTATTTGTCATCTACATAGAATGCTTGGTTCTCCAATAGTGTATTGGTTATTAAAACTCAAAAATCTAGGTTATCACATTCACCCCATCTTATATGGAATTTCGTCCTCGAAATTCAACTAATTTCATTCCTAAGAGGCTATTTAGGAGTTCAACTTCATATACATCATCATTAGTTAGGTTCTAAGACCACCATAATTGTGTGCACTCTAAGTTGTCAGCTTAGGGTCTTGAGATTCTTGGGTGTGTCCACCCCACCTTATATATATGTGGAAGCATCACTTAATGTCTTAACCATAACATGACATTATGATATCTTAGGATTACATCACCCCTAAGGATACGAGTTTTGTTCATACTTTTAAAGTTCAAGAGGAATTCATTTATATGCCATGGTATTCATATCGATCAAATCTAACAGCATTACCATCTTACAATGATTTCAACATTAGAGGAGATTTATCTTCCCCCTTGATATTAGATTTTTTTTCATACTTAAGAAAGGCTTACATAACATGTTTGACCATTAGGGTTTCACCCTATGGTGTGATATTCATACTCAACTTAGAAGCATACATTGAGAAGGATCAAAGTTACAAACTATATTTCTGATCATAGATCCTATGATCCAAAAATATCTTTATATCAAGTTCATGAGTTCAAATTTTTATGTCTTGCATGTATTATGTGAAGGAAAAAAGAGAATATACCAAGTTTATACCATGATCTCAGCATCATATCTTTCATGTTTCATATGAAGGGTAAGAGAACATTTGAAAGTCAAACTTATCATGATTTCTATGATATAGAGGGGAAAATATAGAATAGGTCAAGCTTATATGAGTAACTCCTCATATATAAATCATCTATATAGCTCAAGTGAGGTTTCTATCATCGTATATTAAGAAGGAGAAGAAGAAGGAAGAACATGTATGTTGAGTATCTTTTGCACAGAGCATCATACTCTCATAACTAGGGCTCATATATTACCTCACTTGCAACTAATGATGAGATTTACAAAATATGTCACTCCAGCTAGGATCTAACTCAACCAAAGATATGATTTTATCATATGGGTCATCTACCCATCATTTTCTTTTACCCAATTCTCACATATAGATTTGAATCATGCATAAGGACTCAACTCAACACTCGAGAGTAATCTAGTGTAGGACATTTGTTTACACATATCTCATATATTGGAGGCTAGGTCCTATGACCTTCTCTTTGTGGGTCTTACTCTCTCTAGAGTTCACCACATATTTCATCCTACCACTAGATATCCTCCTTGTATAAGAGCTTGAGGCTCATGCACACTCATCTCTATCTTAACTTAGCTTATCTTAAATAGGAAAAGGGAATGTACTTTCATCATCACGACTTAGCATAGATCCTCTAAGAGTGGATTCAACACATATACAACTCAAATCTTAAAGAGATTATGGTTTTTCTCTACCCCATTCATTGAATAACTTTAAGAGATTAGGGTTTTTCTCTCTTCACCACCTCCTGAGTTTTGGGGTTAAGAATAATAAGAATTAAGGAATCCTCCTCTAAATAATAAAAAGCATGTACGAAAGATGTAATGAAGATAAGTTTTGATAATTAGAGACTCAGACTGAGTTTAGTTACATCCTAAGGTTGCATGGCCCATGTTGTTGTGCCCTTGGTTACATCCAATTTTACATCTGATAAAATTGGAACGATACAAAGAAGATTAGCATGGCCCCTGCGAAAGGATGACACGCACAAATTGAGAAATGGTATTAGAGCCATAACCCCTCCAGTAGGTGGGGCCCACATGGGCATGGCATGCCAGTATTGAGCCGTGCGGTCCAGGCATGTAGGAAAGGGTTGTCCATGGTTGACGTAGCCACCCTTGCACTGGTATTCCGTGATCGGGAGCTGGGTGTCCATGGACCATTGTGGGTCTGCACTGAAATGGGGTCAGATTATGAGGCCATGTAGTTGAGCCTTGACGAGGACGTCATGAGTCTAAGTGGGGGAGATTGTAACATCCCAGGATTTGAGGCCTCAAATAGCATGATCTTAAAAGGAATGATTGGACTACCCATATCACCAAGGTGCACCTCCTTTTCTGGGAGCCCATCACTAAAGAACTCCATAGTTAAGTGTGCTCAGCTTGGAGTAGTACTAGGATGGGTGACCAGTCGGGAAGTTGATCCTGGCTTGCGCGTCAGTGTGGACAAAGTGTGCATTTAAGGATAGTGGTGGTTTGTGGGGCCAGTCGTCATTCCTAAAACTCTACTAGAGCCTTGGGCAGTGGGCCCTGGTGTTATAGTAAAGTTCTAGATTCCTATTTTCGTAAGGTATGTGAAGAGTAAATATTTATCATGTTTCAAGCTTAGTCTTTGGTAGAATTTATTAATTATTTTTTATTATTTTCAAAACCATTCATCCTATTTTGGATAGCAGCTCTGACTTCTTGGTCTTCCTTAATTGGGGGTTATCGGGAAGTGGGGTTGTCACAATTGGTATTAGAGAGATGCTTTCCATTTAATCTCTAATATTTATTAAATTTTACAAACTATTTAGAACCCAAGGGAGTTATTAGAGGATTTTCCAATGATGGAGGTGTCTAGAAAAGGGTCACAATTCAAGGGCTAGCAAGATTTTCCTCCACCCCGCTAGTTGGTCTACACGAACTCCTAGATTCTGTGCGACTGCCTAGCCAAAATCAGAGGATTTGACTCAAAGTAAGATACCTCTAGGTCTTCTCTCATCTTCCTTCATCCCTTCTCTACCCCATTCATTGAATAACTTTAAGAGATTAGGTTTTTTCTCTCTTCACCTCCTCCTGAGTTTTGGGGTTAAGAATAATAAGAATTAAGGAATCCTCCTCTGAATAATAAAAAGCATGTATGAAAGATGTAATGGAGATAAGTTTTGATAATTAGAGACTCAGACTAAGTTTAATTACATACTAAGGTTGCATGGCCCATGTTGTTGTTCCCTTGGTTACCTCTCAAGAGAACGTTGAGGTTACACCATCTTGTAGGATGATGAGGAGAGAGTTAGCCCTTGAGGAAGAGGCCTCTAGGAAGAGGAAGAGATCTGATGTATCCTCTGAGGACAATTCTCAACCCAAATCCTTAAGTAGTGGATAGAGAAAGAGAAGATACGATGAGTTGGATGTCACATTTGACCATGCATCCATATACATGGGTTTGGCATGCATGCTTGATAACACCCATTTTATGGTTGCTAGAGCTTATTTTTACTATCGAAACTACCTCCAAACCTGACTTCCTCTCATTTTTATCTTATTTTTTGAATAGAAATAATGCCAACTATGCCCCTGATAACATTTCCTATCTTTTATAGAGTTTGTCTTATTTTTTCCACCAAAAGAGTGTCCATGGACTCGTCCCGGCCCATCAAACAGCAAAGCACCCATCTCGGACCAGTAAGCAGTGGGAAGCGACACACCTTTTTTACTTGTCACGGTCACTGCCCTATATGGGAGTAACCCAACACGGGTGTGTCGCGCGGAAGCTTTGACAAACTATAGCTCTGTACCAGACAGGGTGCCCAACTCATCATGGCTCACCCAAATGATGAAGATGGTTGTGTGATACGGCTACCCTCGGTGCAGAAGCCCACCAAAGTCCTTATCCGACATGACAATGCAATTTACTCACAACGCAGCATGCGACAGCCCCGTCAGCTGTGTTGGGTGACAAGCGTGTCAGCCCCTTTCGAAGCCACATGAATGAAGCAAATAGAGGACACTTGGCCCAAAAAGAGTCGTAACTCCCACCAGCCCACTGCCTATAAATAGTTGCTACATGCCTATGATGGGATGGGTCAGAACCCTACGAGAGCTAACTCTTAGAGCACAAGAGCTAGTGTGTCGAGTTCCAGAATCTGACGGTCGATACTAGATGAGGACACCCCCAACCCAAGAGGGACGTGAGGATTTCACTTAGAACTAGACCCAGTAGTAGCAAGCAGCATGACATGACCTTAAAGGCTACTTCAACATTGTCTAACGGGGCTTCAACCCGAGATGGCTTGCCCATCTATACCTGACAAAAGGAACCCAAGAACCTAAGATAAAGCTAACTTGATACATGTCCTAACATGACACGATACCCAATCCGATATGGCCTACCCCTCATGGTTGTAGCCCGATAGGGCCTACAGCCTGACACGACCATATCAGGTAGGGAGTCCTTTCCTGATACACCCCTTACCCATCACGGTTCATGACCTGACATGGTCAAGAACCCGACACAGTCGTATCCAGATAGGGCTCATACCCAGTACTGGGTTAGCATTATCTTAGGGGTCTTCTACTATGTATATCGATCTCCTATATCAAGGAGGAAGATACTTATCTTCCCTTTTTCAACGCTTTACTTTCATTTACTACTGCATTGTAACTAAACATTTTTATCTCTTTATGGTTATTGGAATCTGTGGAGTTTATCTCATCTTATTCTGTGTATGGTTCCTTTTTGTTGGATGATTTCTTTAAAGCATCTGAGTTCTAGTCTCTTCTGTTTGGATCATGCTTTTGACTAGCTATTGAATCATGTTTCTCATTTTGACTCCCTTGAGAGTGGGACATCGTAAACTCTAGAGCTTGGTCTGATTCAGGTGTATGCGAGTACCCAAACTCAGGGTTGCCCGGGCATATCTTTCCACTCCATCCTATGCCTGGTACCTTTGAGAGAGGGAATTTGGTGATGACTAGAGGCACCTTCTTTGAGAGAAGAGGGTGCATGATGTACGCCGCTCCCACTTGTTATGTTTAAGTTTTCCTCCTTCATTCTATACGCCAAGAACAATTTTATCTCCTCACTTTTCCATTATCTAAAAACCTCCACAAAACTATTAAACCCCTTAAATCTTAATCCTTCTAGTAACTCCTCTTGGAGATAGGCTTTTGTTTTATTCTTTTTTGTTCCTTCTTGTTGCATCAAACCTGATCCTTTGACTTTTCAATATTCTTAGACAAGTAAAACTTGAGTTCTGAAGCGCCACTCTTCCAATCCCTGTGTTCGACCCTAAACTACTTCAACCATGTGCTAGTTGTAGGAGTCTTAAACATTCGGGTACTATAAATTTCTAAAGTCCCATGACCTCGACATGTCTCCTTTTTTTGGACCCATGTTTAAGGCTTGTCAAGTTTTTGGCACCATTGTCGGGGACAGGCAATGAATACCATTCTACAAACTCGAGATTTACATACACTTTGCCAAAAACCTTTTACATATGCATATAATTTGCAAATATTTACTGCACATAGTTTATACAACACATTAAACTTTTACACATTTCTTTCTTTCCAGGTACTACTTCACCTAATCGAACCCTCCTATGTCTGACAAGCCATGGCTGAGCAACCTCCTGAGGCTCAATCCCTGCGCTCTTTTGTCCAAGTTAGGTCAAATGAAGAAAGTAATCTGGTAGTGGAGCAACCACTTAATGTTGCCAACATTGAGTTGAAGCCTGCTTTCCTCCAGTTGCTGCAGCACAACTGGTTTGGTGGGAACACTATTGAAGAGAGACCGTACAACCACCGTACAATGTTCAAGAGGACTTGCAATAGTTTTTAGATCAATGGAGTTCTGATATCCCACATCTACATCCAATGCTTCCCTTTCCTTCTAAGAGACAAAGCGTTGGAGTGGTATACAAGTCTACAAGATTGGAGTCTTCTCGATTGGGAACATCTGGCCAACACATTTATCGCCAAGTTCTTCCCTATAGAAAGGACGGTCAAATGCCAAAAAAAGATAACAAGGTACTCACAGAAAGCCTCAAAGAACCTACATGAGACCTGGGAGAGGTTTCAAAGTTATCAGAGGGAGTGCCCACACCATGGTTTTTCTGAGCCCAAGTTGATCACTACTTTCTATAATGGGGTGTGTGTCGTAAAAAGGAAATCCCTAAACACTGCAGCTGGCAGTGATTTCTTGGGACTCAGTGCTCAAAGGGCCAGAGAGATTATAGAAAACATGGCCATGAACCAACATGATAGTGAGTACGATAAAGAGTCCATGAGCCACACCACTCTTGGAGAATCTAAGGTGATGGAGGCACTAGCGGCTAAGTTGGACAAGATAGTAACCGACGTCCAAACCTTGAAGGAGTAGGGATATAAAGTAAAAGTCTAGTAGGAGGTAGTAAGGAGTTGTGTCATTTGTGGAGTGCCAGATCACATGTCTGACTTCTGTCCACACATGGCCGCTCAAGGCGAATAGGATGAAGACAACACAGACAATGTAAGGTACGTCCAGTATTGGAGCCCCGATCACCCTGGTTTTTCTTATGGGAACACCAGCGCCGTTGAGAGTTCTCATCAGCTGGTAGGTGGAACTTCCTCAGGAGGACCGCCGAATCAGCAACACCAAGTAGGGTTCCCGTAGTGGAGAAAGTTTCAGCAGAACCAGCCATAGCGACCATCAATGATGATAGAGTTGATGTCTTTTGCTAAGAAGCAAAGTGTTCCGAATGAAAAGCTACATAAAAGCTTTGTGGACAGCACAACCTTTCTCAAGTTGATGCAACAATAGATGGGAGGTTTTTCTGCTCAGATAGGAGAGCTCCAACAACACAACAATTAGATTGAACAATAGCTAGCCAGCCTAGCCCAGAGTATCAATCACCAAGTAGGGTGTTTCCACTCCAATACTAAAGCAAATCCACGTGGGAATGAAACCACAAACATGGTCATTTTAAGGTCAGGAATAGTGGCACAACCATCTATTGAGAATAGAGCAAGAATGGGAACAACACCAGCTAAAGATGTTAACCCCAATGAAGCGGAAGAAGTACCCACAAAGTCGAAGAAAGTGACGAAAGAAAGAGTCGACGACATTCCTTCTGAGGAGCATCCGGAAAAATATGCACCTCACATAAATTTCGCGCATAAGTTGGTGAAGGCACATTTGAAGAAGAGGTATGAGAAGTTCATGGATGTAGTAAAGAAGTTACACCTCGACATCTCGTTCTTGGATTCTATCAAGGAGATGCCCACATATGCAAAGTTCCTGAAAGACCTGATGTCTAGAAAGAAAAGAGGAGAAGATGTTGAAACTGTAAAACTAGCACAATTGTCCAATTAATTTGTTAAGGTGAGTATGCCTTTTAAGAAGAGAGATCTTGAGGCTTTTTTCATCCCCTTCCAGGTTGGGGATAACATAACCTGCAAAGGTATGGCAGATTGGGGGCAAGTATTAATCTGATGCCCTTATCCCTTGCAAAGAGGTTAGGACTCACCGATATGGTGTGAACCAATATGAGAATTCAGCTAGCAGACCACACCTTCACCAGACCAATTGAAGTAGTTGAAGATGTTCCCATTAGAGTTGGGAAGTTCTTTATACCCTGTGATATCATTTTGATCGACACCATGGAAGACCCTAGCTGCCCCATTATCTTCGGGCGGCCCTTCCTTGCAACTGGCAGAGCACTCATTGACGTGGAGGCAGGCATGATAACAATCAGTGTTGGAGGAGAGCACATTGACTTCAACATCTATGATTGTAAGAAATCCCCCTCGTTCTTTGAGTCATCGTATTTCGTCAAAAGCTATCAATAGCTTTGCAATGAGGTAAGGGAAGAAAAAGTTATGGTAGGCCCACTGATGTGCGCCTTAACTGTAGAGGCACAAGTGGTCGAGGATCTAGAAGTGAAGGAACTGTTGGCATTTCTGGAAGTAAAATATCTATCTGAAGAAGAGGACCCGGTAGAAATAATGATGTATGATGCCCTACAGAGTGATCCTGCCAAAGAATAAGAAGAGAAGACCCCGTCCGAGTTGATGGTTCTTCCGAGAGGTTTGGAATACCATTTTCTGGATGAAGAAAAGGTTAATCCAGTAATCATCAACTCAGAGCTGACTGACGATCAGAAAGAATAGCTGCTCGAGGAACTAAAGCTATGGAGAATAGCCCTAGGTTACTCGATTGGAGAACTAAGGGGGATCAACCCTTCTATGTGTCTGCACAAGATCCACGTAAAAGAAAATTCAAAGCCTTATGCCCAACCACAACGTAAGTTGAATGAGAAGCTAAGAGAAGTGGTCATCAAGGAGGTTGTGACGCTCTATGATGCTGGAATCATTTACGCCATTAGTGACAACACATGGGTGAGTCCCATTCAGGTAGTCCCAAAGAAGGGTGGCATAATGCTAATCAAGGGAGATAATGGAATTGAGTTTGCTACCAAGACCGTCACCGGTTGGCGGATGTGTATAGATTACCGGAAGCTCAACACTGCCACTCACAAGGACCATTTCCCCCTCCCATTTATCGACCAGATGCTTGAACGCCTGGCCCACTACTCTTACTTTTGTTGGCTGGATGGTTATTTGGGGTTCTATCAGATCCCCATTCACCCAGACGACCAGGAGAAGACAAACTTCACATGCATCTATGGTATGTTTTCTTTTATAAGAATTCACATTGGGATCTGCAATGCACCCGCAACTTTTCAACGGTGCATGAATGCAATTTTCGTGGACTTCCTGGAAGATAAGATGGAAGTATTTATGGATGACTTTATTGTTTATGGAAACTCTTTTGATGATTTCCTGAATAACCTATCTTTGGTAATGAGGAGATGTGAAGAGCAGAGTCTCACCCTTAATTGGGAGAAGTGCCATTTAATGGTACAGGAAGGGATAGTTCTGGGACATACGATGTCCAGTAAAGGCATTGAAGTTGACAAATCTAAGGTGGAGGTGATATCAAAGCTTCCTCCACCCTCATCTGTAATAGGAGTCAGATGTTTCTTGGTATATGTCGGTTACTACTGAAGGTTTATCAAGGACTTCTTAAAGATTGTGAAGCCCCTTTCAAATATGCTGATGAAGGACATGAAATTTGATTTCACATATGAGTGTCTGACAGTGTTCTCCACTTTGAAGGAAGCTTTGGTCTCCGCACCCATTCTCCAGTCCCCTAATTGTAATCTTCCCTTCGAGCTTATGTGTGATGCCACTGATTTTGACATAGGTGCAGTCCTTGGGCAAAAGATAGATAAGAAGCACCATGTGATCTTCTACGCTTGTAAGATGCTAGACGAAGTGTAGATGAATTACACCACCACCAAGAAAGAAATTCTAGCAATTGTCTATGCATTTGATAAATTTTGATCTTACCTCATGTGTTCTAAAGTGACTGTTCATACCGACCATGGAGCTATCAAGTATTTGATGCAAAAGAAAGATGCTATGCCTAGGTTGTTACGCTCAGCATTGCTTCTACAGGAGTTTGATCATGAGATAATAGACAAGAAAGGTTCAGAGAATGTGGTCTCCGACCACCTATCAACGATTAGGGTGGTGGATTACCACCCATTGTCAATCAATTAAAGTTATACAGATGAAGCAATCTATGTTTTCCAGATGGACAATCCTGAAGGGCCATGGTATGCTATTTCTGTAACTATCTGGCCTGCAAACAACTACCCCCAGAAATGTCCTACAATCAACAGAAGAAATTCTTCTCTGATTTGAAGAACTATTACTGAGACGATCCTATGTTGTTCAGGCGTTGTGTCGATGGCTTATACAGGAGATGCATACCCAAGAATGAAACCCCAAAGATCCTATTTGAGTGTCATTCCTCTCCCTATGAAGGGCACCTAGGGGCTGAAAGAATCGCAAGCAAGGTTCTCCAGTCCAGCTTTTATTAGCCCACTCTTTTCAGGATGCTCATGCCTTTGTCAAAGCCTGCAACAAGTGTCAAAGGACTAGGAATATTACCCGTAGGATTGAGATGCCCATGTCGGAATGGATTGAAGTAGAGATTTTCAACGTATGGGGGATAGACTACATGGGACCTTTCCCTTCATCCTACAGTTTCAAGTACATTCTTTTCATGGTGAATTATGTTTCCAAATCGGTAGAAGTTGTACCCACCACAACATGTGATGCTAAGGTAGTGACAAAGCTATTTACTAAGATCATTTTCCCTAGGTTTGGCATACCGAGGACAATTATCAGTGATGGTGGATCTCACTTTGCTGACAAGCAATTTGAGTCCCTTCTGTGCAGATATGGCACGACACAAAGTTGCTACACCCTACCATCCACATACGTATGGTCAAGTTGAAGTTTCTAACCGATAGGTTAAGCAGGTCCTCGAGAAAATAGTCAGAAAGTCTCACAAAGACTGGTCAACCAAGCTAGATGATGCTCTATGGGATACAGAACAACGTACAAGACGCTACTCGGTACCACACCATATCATCTGATATACGGGAAAGCATGTCATCTACCTTTTGAATTGGAGCATAAGGCTTTCTGGGCAATCAAACGTCTCAACATGGATTCGTTGCTAGCCGGAAAGAAGAGGTTCCTTCAACTCTAAGAACTTGAAGAACTTAGGCTTCATGCCTACGAGAATGCAAGAATCTACAAGTTGAGGACAAAAGTCTAACACGATTCTCACCTGCAGAAGAAAGACGTCAAGGAAGGTGACAAAGTTTTGTTGTTTAAATCTTCTATTCAACTTTTCTAGGGAAACTATAGACTAGGTGGTCCAGACCATTCATCATAGTGAAGATATATCAATCAGGAATGATGGAGCTATATGACAAAGATGATCCTATGAAGGTCTTCCCAGTCAACATACACTGAGTAAAGAGGTTCTATAAAGATGAAGCTTTCATAAGGAGGTATTAGTTGCCCCTAGATGATGTTGAAGTTGCACCTACCAAAGAAGCATAGTGAGATTGAAAGATGTCTAGCTAACAACAAAAACAACAATGCTCCTCGAGAGGCAGCCCGAGTTTTACTTTCCTAGAATAGAATGTTGTTTCCTTTTCTTGCAAAGAACATTATGAACACTATCATTGTAATAAGTCCTAAATCTGTGTCTGCGCCACGTGCACACATTCTCTCATTTCCTTGGGCCACTGACTTAGTTTTATCACCTTGGTGAGTAATACTATCTGAGGTTGAGGTTTAGTCTTAAGCCAATGATGTTTTACACATCAAGTGCCTTCTAATTTTTTATTTTTCATCCTTGTTTTGGAGCTCTCTTTATGTTCTTTGATAGTATATAGGGCATGCATGATACCTTTCTACTACCCAATGTGCTGGGCTTCTTTGATAAATGTATCGCCCAAAGCCATGATTGGGCATGTATCACGCGACGATCAAGTACCCAGTTTTTGCAAAGGCCTGATAGGCAAGTAGGACGCCTAGACCGGGTCACCCATGAGAAGCGTGTTGGGCCACCGTGTCTCCTGATCTGTATCGACCAATCATATCGTGTGCCCACACTTCAAAGATTATCCGGCTTCCCAGAAATGTATATGGCAAGTTTGTCACCCAACGCATGCATCACACGCCGTGCGACGCGTGTGTCGCGAAGACCCGTGCAATGTGAGGAGTGTGTCGGGCAACCCATATCGAACGAAACATTCTTACCACCTGACAAACGTACTGTGTGATGCACCACCTTCTCGAAATATTTGTGAAGCGACGTGATTAGATGGAATTTACCGTGCTTTGGAAGACAATTCACATGCATGCACGACACGTGTCCCTATTTTTACCCTTTTAATCCCCCTCATGGACGACTATATATAGTAGCTTGATATTAACCATGTCGGGTTACCAAAGTTACTTGCTTTCACTCATGTATCATGCACTCTCTTGCAACCTTAAGCTCCCATGCCGATTTGTAGCCTAGCGACTTCCGTGTCACACTCCTGACTTTTCTTCCAGACAAAGGTAAAAAGTCGTGACACCCTGCATATCACATAATTATGTGTCACGCAGATTGTATTGACCAACCTTATCATGCACCAATCGTATCGTGTCCTTGCCCGTGTCGGGCATAACCTTTCAATGAGTATCGAGTTTATGCTTATCACGCCAAACATGTCGGCTTTCCTACTGTTTAGTTTTACATCAGTCTTATGCATGTGTCATGTGACACACATATCGCGCGAACTACGCATCTACCACGGGTAAAGACGTTGAGCTCACGAAGGTAACCTTATCATTTGATTGGTTTTCCGTGCTTTCATATGTATCACACGACATGAGTAACGTGCGACACAAAACTTCACACGTTTCTGATAGTTATCTTATCACTTAATGATGTTATTGTGCTTACACCTAGTCACACGACACCCATATCATGTGAAACATCTACCGAGCATCCATACCGCTCATACTCAGTTATGAGGAGTTACTCGATACTAGTTTGTAACCAAACCATATTGCTTAGACCATACCGACTTCACCTATGCATCATTTTTACCTTCTGCCTGATATTGGTTTTTTCCTAATATCATTTGAGAAACGTATCGGTCTTCTGGTATCAGGCACTTACGTATCGCAGGGCAAGTTTCCATAAGTGCCAGACCCGATATCAATTCTATGTGTATCGCCCAACCCTTATCAGGCGGCACTCGTACTTTTACCTTCTGCCCGATCGAGTAAATAAAGTTTTGATCGAACAACTCTTTTTGACTCAATTTCTTTATCCAATCATTGAAGAAAATGGCACACACCAAGAAGACCGTTGTTTAGGTCGACGAACAAGGCCGGAGGATTAACCCCAGGGCCACAGCTGAAGCTACCACTGGGCAAAAATGCCCCAATCTTGAGACGACTTGGCCCTCGGAGGCGAGAAGCGGCCTAGGGTAGAATCAACCCTAGCCCCGACCATGACGGCAGAACCAGAGATCCTAGCCCACTCACTAGGACAGTTCGTGTCTAGAGACGAGGAGCACCAATGGAGTTACACTGAGTTGGTAGTAAAAGTCTACCTCCCAACCTAGTTCTACCATTAAGCATCTTTTCGGCAGATTGGCATCTTCGACAATCTAGAGAACGTCTTAGAAGCAGCCACACTCTGGAAGATATGCTTCAGCCACTCCGCCTCCTACACCAAACTCACGAAGGAGTTCATCTCCTCCCTCCATCGAGTTCTAAACACACCAGAGGAGAGCAAAAGGTTTGGCAAAGCAGACAGACTCTAGGGGCACCTCTACAACTCTGAGGAAGACATCTCAAAGAGGCTGCTCAATGAGATATTCTCCTCCAGCGAGCCTGAGAGAGAGTTTCTCAATAACAGTGCCCAGATCACCGAAGGTGATGGCTTTGACCCAGTCAGCCTATGGAGGAAGTTGACGTGTGAATCCCCCTTCAAACCGGGAAGAAAAGTGGCGGCGGTCCACTCATTCTTCTGGAGGATCGTGAATAAGATAGTGGTGAGCCTACTCTTCACCAAGTATGAAATGAGTTATCTCTACACTAAAGAGTTGCACTTAATCTGGTACATGATGGAAGGCAAGCCGATCAACCTAGGTCACTTTCTACTAAACCGCCTCCATCCTATAAAGTACGCCATAAAGGAATACAACATGGGAGGGGTCGTCAACCTGATAGTGGTAGGGGTAGGGTACCCGAGGGAGCCACTCAACCTATCGTGCACCTGGGGTGACAACAAGATTGACATCAACTTCCTCACCATGGTGAACATAATAAAAAAGGATGGTCACTGCCTCATCTACAAGTTCACAAGGACGAACATCCTCCTACCCCTCCCACTCTGCGTCAACTACGACACAGAGAAGTTGGTATTTACAATGGAAAAGGTCCTAGCTCTGACCGTTGAAGCTGCATATGCCACCACCACGGACATCCAAGAAAGGATGGATGCCACAGGGAGGCTCGCACCCCTCGACGCTCGGCGGGACAATTCATCGGCAGTCATCCTGGAAGACTCGCCTGTCGCAACCACCACTGGGTCAACCACCATTACCACTGAACCATTAGCTACCACTCTGATTGTCTCTATTGTTGCCATCGAACTAGCCGCGGCGATCGAAATGATTCTCATTATGGCTACAGAAGAAGTGTTAACCATCGGGGAGGTCATCGACACCACCGAGGCCGCTACAACGATCGTTGCCTCAGAGGTCATTGCTATAGAAGCAATAGCCACAACGCCTAAAGCTTCAGCTCTGCGGGAAACAACAAAGACCTTGGTGTGGTCAGTTGCCTCCCTCAACAGCGAAGAGGTGTTTGCTGAGCTCTTGGAGGTAGAGCTCAGGTTTGTACAACTGACCCCGACAACACCACCCTCAATGCCAGCGATCGCTATGGAGGAGGAAGCTGAGAGCCAAATGGTCGATCAACATCCGCCCACTCTGCAACCTTCTCCACGACCCCACACTAAGGAGATGGAGGCAGTTGCAAAGGTGCCAACACCTCACTCAGAGGCCATGCCCTCGCGTAGTGTCTAGGTGGACTCGGCCTCGATAGATGATGTGTGTTCATCAGGCCATGCTGCCAACACAAGGAGCGCCACCCAAAGCTAAAATCGATTAGTGGCAATCCCCTCCTCATTGGGGCAAGCCTTTGGCTTTGAATTCGACAACTTGTGGGAGGTAACTAGCAACCACACCTCTACATTTGCTTTCCTAACACACAAGTTTTAGCTCTTCTAGCAGAGGTTAAACGAGTAGGAGTGTCAGTTGCTGACTATAGTTGGTCTCCCTAGCCAACTAGATATGTTGAACAACACCATGCAGACGGCACTCCAATGCCTTGACGCCATCAAGTAGAGGCTCGATGAAAGGGACAAGCACCACCGCTCTAGGCATCCCAGAAGATTGTCGTCATCACCACTTTCCCCCTCTCCACCATCATCATCATCTTCTTCCTCTGGTCTGTCATCCTCATCCAACACCAGTGGGCCCTCTACAACTCCCGAGGAGGAGATGACGAACGAAACCACTAATGAAGTTCCCACAGGTTATGGGAGCACTCACAGCGTTGGCGTATCTACAACCCGTCAATTTCTAGAGCCAACTGAAGCCAAAGAAGAGATGCCTAAATGCCTACCGGATGATTCATCTGAGAGAGAGGGGGCAGTCTATATAGCTCATTTGTTGAGCAACCCCCGATAATGAACACATCGGCGGATGACATGTTTTCTATGCAGTCCAAGATCATAGTATTTGAGATGGCCGACTTCGATAGGTGCACCATCGACTACCTTACAATCTGGGACCAACAATTGTTGAATATGGTCCAGAGGCCATACGAGGACCAAGAAGCTATTGTCTGGAGCAACGGGTACTTCTCCATACAATGTAGAGCACTCAAAGGGATGTTCTGCTTGGAAGTTGTCGTGGGGAAGATCTTGTTCAGGGTCCTAGATGGTGTGATGCTTAAGAATGTCACCATCAGGACAGGCCGACAACCAATCTACAATGCCACCCCAGACTTGTCCAGGCGACTACTTGTAGGGGTGGACAACACACGTCAGGTGGTTAACATGTTGAAGCATATAGAAGAGAACAACCCCGACTTGCTGCTGGCCCCCCACAAGCACAGGGGATACTGGTTACTATGTTTGGCTGACCTCCGCTCCCATGACATGATGTTACTAAGCTATTGTAGCACAAAGGTCCCTCATCTGGAGCAGATCTTCCTCCCCCCTGAAGACATCAACCTCAGGCTCCTACCTCTGTGTCTCCATCGGGTCATCAAGCAAAGCATCTGACACCACAAAGACGTCTGGAATTTCTATGGGATCAAGGACTTCCCAATGCAACAAGACCCAGGGAGTGGAAATAGCACCTTCATCATCTTGCACGCCACAGAGCTGTTGAACATCTTCAGATACATAAGGTAGCTCCAGGACCAAGATTTTTATCAACTAAGGAGCATATATGTGTTGTTACTAATCAAAGACAAGCATTATTTCCAAGATAAAGAGCTTCCAAAGGACCTATTGGAGACAGATGTTGGTTCTGATTCTGACTCCTATTCTTCTCAACCTAGCAATCCTCTAAGAAATGAAGTCGAGGGCACTTCAGACATCTTCAGGACAGGGAAGCAGATAGAACATATGTGAACCGTACTTGCCACTGAATGCAATTCTACTTCACGTGTCATCAATGAATCCCTCATCAACATCTTCGATCGTTCCACATGCAGTTCTTTATCTTAGGAATAGGTCAATGAAATACTTTTGAGACTTATTCTAATATTGTCAATGTCATCTATGAAAAAGATAATGTAGTTGTCCCCCTCGACAATCTACATGACTTAGTCAAGGTAAGAGGATGTCTAGCTATGACGGTGACATCAGCTTACATTTCTATCCTATAGAAGAAGATTGGACAGCCCTACATCACCCATTCGATGTTGTTCAACGACTTATGCCTTGCTGATGAAACAGGAGTGTGCCAATTGTTCCATCTTGAATTAAAGAAGTGTCTACCGCACATTATATTTCTTCCTATGTTGCATGACAATCACTGGACGCTCCTGATAATGTACACTCATCCACATGCTAGTTTCTTCTACAATGAATCTGACACCAACAACAACTACCCAACGGAGTGTGCATCTACACTGGCAACATCCCTCGAGTGACTAGCAAGAAAATATGACGTCGAGGTGGTGTCTTTGATCCAGCCCTATCTTGAAGATCTGGCGGCCAACTGACACGACCTTAAATACTGCCACCGCAGTCCACAACAAGCTCCCTTATCAAATGACTACAATGTCTATGTGCTACACTAGATACAAGTGTAGTTGTCCTAAAAAAAATGTTAGAGAAGCTCAATAACCTTGACTACTACAACCAATGAGGAGAATATGTGATGGAGTTCTTATCTGCTGACAACGCGTGCATCAACTGAACCCTCAATGGTCTATGCCTACCCTTCTCAATTTATCTCACAACTCTAGGCCAGAGTGTGGCATAAGTTTGGGGGGGGGGGGGGGGTGTTCCATAGCATCAGTGAGGGAGGTACTCTAAAATTTTCTCATTCTTTCTCTTTTCTCTCCCTACCATACTTTGTGTATACATGTATATAAATTTTTGATAGAAAACAGTATATAAATTTTTGATAGAAAACAATACACACACAATATATACACAACTACATGTTGCTCAAACCTGTAAAAATTACTTTATAGTAAATATTTGGTACAACTTCTTCAAGTTTGTTCTCTCTATATCTAAGGCGGTGCACATTTCTGTTATGCTCTCACAAAAACATAGTCTCAAATGACAAAGGCTATAACTTTTCTACGCCAGCTTTGAAAAATAATCTTGCACCAGCTAAGAGACGTGCATGCGAACGACCAACCTGTCACGGTTCAACCAACCGACAAAGACAGATGTGCGATACGGCTACCCCTCAATGCAATAGCCTACCAAAGTCCTTACCTGACATGACAACATGATTTACTCACAACCCGACACGCTAGGGGCCCGCCAGCCATGTCGGGTGACAGGCGTGTTGGCCCCTTTTCAAGCCACATGAATAGAGCAGACGGAGGACACGTAGCCCAACAAGAGCCACAACTCCCACCAACAAACTTCCTATAAATAGCAGCTACAGGACTATGATGGGATGGGTCAGAACCCTACAAGAGCTAACTCTTAGAGCATAGGTGCTAGTGTGGAAGGTTGCAGAGCCTATTGGGCGATACTAGGTGAGTGCACCCCCAACCCGAGAGGGACAAGAGGAATTCACTTAGAACCCAAGCCGGTAGCAGCAAGCAGCATGACACGACCTTCAAGGCTACTTCAACACGCCAGGTCTCTAGCTGGGATTCAACCTGAGATGGCTCGCCCATCTATACCTGACACGAGGAACCCAATAACCTAAGATAAAGATAACCTGATACATGTCCTAACACGACACGATACCCAACTCGATATGGCCTACCCGTCACGGCTGCAGCCCGACACGACCATATCGGGTAGGGAGTTCTTTACTGACATGCCCCTTACACGTCATGGTTCACGAATCGACACGGTCAAGAACCTGACACGGTCGTATCTCAATAGGGCTCCAACCTGGTACTGGGTTAGCATTATCTTAGGGGTCTACTGCTATGTATATCAATATCCTATATCAAGGAGGCCAATACTTATCTTCCCTTCTTCAACACTTTACTTTAATTTACTACTGCATTGTAAGTAAACCTTTTTATCTCTTTATGCTTATTGGAATCCGTGGAGTTTATCTCATGTTGTTCTGTGTATGGTTCCTTTTTGTTGGATGATTTCTTTATAACATCTAAGTTATAGTCTATTCTGTTTGGATCACGCTTTTAACTAGCTATCGAATCATGTTTCTCATTTTGACACCCTTGAGATAGGGACGTCATAAACTCTAGAGCTTGGTCTGATTTGGGTGTACAAGAGTACCCAGAATCAGGGTTGCCCTGACATATCTTTCTGCTCCAGCCTATGTGTGGTACTCTTAAGAGAGGGAATTTAGTGCATGACTAGAGGCACCTTCTTTGACAGAAGAGGGAATAGGATGTATGTCACTACCGTTTGTTATGTTTAAGTTTTCCTCCTTTGTGTTGTATGCTGAGAACAATTTTATCTCCTCACTTTTCCTTTATATAAAAACCTCCACAAAAACTGCTAAACCCCTATATAAAATCTTAATCCTTCTGGTAACTCCTCTTGGAGATAGGATTTTTGTTTGATTCTTTTTTATTCTTTCTCGTTGCATCAAACCTTATCCTTCGACTTTTTGACGTGCTTAAACAAGTAAAACTTGAGTTCTGAAGCGCCATTCTACCAATCCTTGTGTTTGACCCCAAACTACTTCGACCATGTGCTAGTTGCAAGAGTCTTAAATATTCAGGTACTATAAATTTCTAAATTCTGATGACCTAGACATGTCTCCTTTTTTTGGACCCACGTTTAAGGCTTGTCAATTCTTTATGTAAAGGCTTTGAGTATGCTTGAGGAACATAGAATATTTATGGTTGTTTGACCCCTGGTGCCTTGTTGTGATCTGACCTTAAGTGGGTCATGTCTGTTGAGGGTGAGGGATTGCTCCCCCATTAAGAAGGTTGATGGTGACCATATAGGAACCCTAACAGGTATATATGAGTAGAAAAGAGGTATGCACCTATGTAAAAGTGTGTGGCAGCATGGCAGGCAGTAGGTTTTATACCTGAGTCAGAGGGGTTATGCCTGATAGTTTGTTAGATAGGCATGTAGAGCCTTGAATGATCTTGGATAGACATAAGTTTTGATAGTATGTTTCAGCCAGATATGGATAGAAGTGTATCCTTAAGAGCTTGACCCATCTTCTAAGAGAGAACTTGTAGTGGTAGGACCAGTTGTAGGGTTATCTCTAGAGAGAGAGAGAGACCCGATGAAGAAGGTTGGAGACCTTGACTCCAAGACATGAGGAATCATGAGAGGTTGGGTATAATATGACCTGGAATAGATGACCTTGAGTAGATATATGTGGTTGCCTCATGAACGATCCTTGAAGGCTTATCGTGCCTTGGATGCCTGATGTTTTATTTGCCATGCGCTAAATGCAAGTGAACGTATCGCAGTAATAATGGACCTATGAGGTCTGAGTCGAACATGGGGAAGCACTTCTCTAGAATTACTACTAACTACAAATCGATCAGCTAAGATGATGATGGTTGTTTCAGTTGGGTTGAATTACTAAATTAATACTAAAGCAAACAGATTAAATGAATTTAGTAAATTAGAAAGAGAACAATTTCCTTAGGATGATGGTTTCACCACAAATATCACTTACAATCTATCCTACACACTAATACCTATTATCTCAATTACTAGATAGGGAGCCTATATCTACAATTACCTACATCCACAGTGTAATTCCTTACCTATACTAATGTCGATCCCACTCCCATGGTTATTGGTTTGATTATGTAACATCCCTGACCTGGGTTATTAACTAACCCTAGGTGTTTTGCCTAAATATGTAAATAAATTCTTGTGATTATCTTTTGGCATGTAATTAAGTTCCTAAGGAACATACATTTTCAATTCTGGTTTTTTTTTTAAACAATGATTGTAGTATTGTTTGGTAATACAGGGACCTATGTGCAAATTACCCAATTAGAGGGGTTAACTTGCAAATTACACAAGTTAAGATGTTCCTCTAACAAAGAGACATCATATGAATGAATATGATGAGGTATGATGGATTTCCCAAGTTTGGGCACCAAGGTGCAGCTTGTGGAGCAATCCTTGTGCTTAAAACCCTAATTTTGGTGTAAAGTGCAATTTACCCAAAATGAGGGGTGCAACTTGTGATATACACTTTCTAGAAAATCTTTTATGACTTTTGACATCATTTAAAGTTATAATAATGAACGAGGCAATTCATTTGAATAATCATATTATAAGAAATACCTTTGTAATTAAACCACCAAGGTTGTAAGTAAAGGAGACCCTTATATGTATATGTGCACCATAGTGACAAGTTGACCTTCCTTGCCTTTATTCCTTGGTCTTAGAAGAAGTTTTACCTTATATATGAAGAGGAGGGCGTGCCTAAAAGAAAGGAAGGACCTAGTTGTGAAAAGGAGGAGTAAGTTGTCCTTATGATGAAAATAAACTCAAAGTATATATGATCCTTTCCTTTGCAACCAAAGGCAATGTTTCCTTTCTTTCCTTCTTATTCCCTTGCTTAGACTGACTTAGGACAGAGCTCAGGAGTAGAGGAAGACGACCAAGTTCATCTAGGTAAGCTTTTATCATCATCTTGCTCGAATTCATGGAGGAAACCAGGTTACAAGGTTGGTTTCATGGTTATCTTACTTAGTTTTCTCTTCCTAGCCGATCCTTCTCAACTTTTCCTTGAAGAAACAACCTTGGATGACCTGTGGAGCTCAAGATGCCATTAAAGGCTTTAATCTTGGAAGCTTGGAGCTCTAGGAACCATGTTTGAGGTGGGTTTTATAACTCTAAACTCCTAGCTTTATTATGCATATCTTTGTTCTTACTTTTTGTGCTTAGTTCTTCTTCAACCTCCCTTCTTCCTTGCACTTTTGCAAGCAAAACGGTGGTGTAACCGACCTGAACAGAGGTTGAGGATGATGGGCGTGGATTCCTAGGTAACTTTATCAAACGACCTTGGACCCTTTTTGTCCAAACGGTTGCAACCCGTTTAAGGTCAAACGGTTTCAACTCGTTTGATCTCAAACGATCTTACAAGATCGTTTGGATCAAAACGGTCTCAAGACCATTTGATAGGGTTCACCAAGGGACGACCGTTTGAGGGTCTGTTCATAATATATTGAATTTCATTTCTACAAAGAGTTATAATCTAATTCCTAACCAATTAGGAGTTGAATGCACTTCAACACCCTAACCCTAATCGGGTTGAAATTGCTGATTTCAAGTAAAGATCTTGTTGAGTTTTGGGTTGAAGGACCCAAACGGGTTCGAAACCATTTGGGGGTTCATCCAAACGGTCTCACACTCGTTTAGTGATACCCCAAGACCGTTTGGAGGTCTAGGGTTAAGGAAATTTGATGGTTTGAGGGTCCAATTTCAATAGGTTGATGAATTGATAAAAATGCTGATTTTAGATCTATTTAGGGTTTAACCCTTATCCAACCGACTTGGTTTTTGGTCAAACCTTGGGAAAATGGTCTCAAGACCGTTTGGAGGTCACCCGAACGATCTCAAGACCGTTTGGGCCAAGTTTGGGCCCAATTGGAGGTCAATTGATAGGTTCAACCTTGATTTGATTTCACATTGTGGAACGTTGATGATTATCTAATTGAAACCCTAATTGAGATAGACTTAACCCTAATTGGCTTTCAATTGAGGGTCAATTTGATGTCCAATTGGTTAAAGTTAATCCTAATTGACTCAATTTGTAAGTGGGTTCACACTCATTTGAGCTCAAGTGGGTTCACACTCATTTAAGCTCAAGTGGGTTCACACTCGTTTAAGCTCAAGTGGGTTCACACTCGTTTGAGCTCAAGTGGGTTCACACTCGTTTAAGCTCAAGTGGGTTCACACTCGTTTAAGCTCAAGTGGGTTCACACTCGTTTGAAATCAAGTGGGTTCACACTCGTTTAAGCCCAAACAGGTTCACACTCGTTTAAGGTCAAATGGGTTCACACCCGTTTAAGGTCAAATGGGTTCACACCCGTTTAAGGTCAAATGGGTTCGCACTCATTTAAGGCTCAAATGGGTTCAAGGTCGTTTGAGATTAAATGAGTTCAAGGTCGTTTAAAACCTAAATGGGTTGAAGGTTGAAGGTTAAACCCTAAACCAATTGGAGATTTTCAAGGTTGTTTATACTTAATCATTTGAAGGTGTAAATGGTTCAATGATGATCTAATCTAAACTCTAATGGTAACTTAAGACATTAAGGGACTAAATTACTAATGAATTGACCCATGATGATCAATGTGTAAATTACCAAAATGCCCTTGAGGGGTTAATTTGAGTGATACCTTGTTCTAATCAAACCGTAATCACTTGATAGTGATGATTTGGTTTATGTTAATCAATGAGGACTTAAACCAACCCTATCTAGAGTGATATAATCACCATCTATTAGTAAGGAGAGAGAGAAAGTACCATTTATGGTTAAAACTCAAATAAAGTACCTTCAATGTATATGAATATGCAGGATTAGGGCATGATCCACTTATGAGAGATCATGAAAACCCTAATTAAGATGATTGATGAGTCAACCTAATTTGAAAGCATCAATGATGATGTTTCTCATTCATGATGATACTATGAGTTCATTTCGCTATGATGTGAATAGTAAACCCTAATTTTAGGGTAATCATGAGTAATGTGAATAATAAACCCTAGTTCATAGTAATATGTTGAAATGAACAATAAACTCTAAACTCATGTTATTCCTTTAAGCATGAATTGTATGATCAAGATATGAGATGAGGAACCATTATTCCTAATCATAATGAAAGGGTTGAATAACCCTAAATGATATAAATAAGGGAATCTTACCCTTTGTAAGGACATAAAAGTATAACCTTGAATTGAAAGGTTAATTCTGTCTTATTGACTACTAATCTGACTATGAATTGTTGATTATTATCAATTGATTTAATCATGCAGATTCTTATAAGAGAATAATCATATCCAGGTAAGGATCATGACATCATATCCATTGAAAGTATGTCAATAGCTTATGAACCGAAATAACTATGTTTCCTAGATGCAAGTGGCATCATATGAAACTGATATGCCTTGAGGGCCATGAATGACATCAAGGTCATGCTAATAGATGACTTGATGCTGACATGTCACTTGATAGAAAGTGTTATGATGATATAAGGGTGTAAGTAACCATGTTCCTGAATCATAGTGATAAGATGATTAAGAATTGATATCCATCTGATAACTGATATGAGTAATACCTGTTACATTTAGTATTCTTCTGTTATAGCCATGTTTAGCACTTGAATGTTTGGAAACATGTATGATGCTAAAAGAATAATGAAATGTACCTAATAACCAAGTATAATCATATCATGTAGATCCCTGATCATAGATCCATCATTGTCAGGATTGAAATGATGGTGAAACAGGTTTTCTTAAGGGAACTCCTAGATCACATACTTTTGAGTATGTGGGGAATATGGATGTGAATACCCTTACATCCTAGTGTAGAAGTTGATGTGGATATATCTTAATCCATCAACCCATCACTATGTGTTTATGCCGGGGTGATGTAACATTATTCTCCCGAGGAAATCTTTTATACCGCATCAATGAGAGATAAACATGAAATCTTTCGATAGCAAAAAGAGTGCAGAATGCCACTGTGACTCTAATAGTGAAGTACCAGAATACCCTGGTGAGCTATAATAGCAGAGACACTAGATGTCCTGCATGTTTATCCTCATTCTGACTGAGGTAGTTGAAGGTCATGAGAATTCAGCTCTTTCAATGACCTAGTATGATACTGATGCAACTTACTAGTGATCGGTTGGAGCATGAGCGGTATATCTCATCTCCGCAGGGCATAATGATGTTTGTAAAACATAATCAACCGTGTAGCTTAACTTATTAGGTTGAACTACGAAGAACATTGATTGTTATTACATCGATTGCATTTAATATCCTATTAAAGTATTAGTATACATGTTCTTCATATTCCTTAATAAAGGTGAGTAATTGTTATCAAGCTTGCTGTGAGTAATCTAAGTTACCTACTCATGATATTCCTTTGATAGCTTTTAATAAAGTTTCTGGCGGAGAGTTATAACTCTCGCTGCGACAATTATTTAAAATTGTCTCACCCCGTAGATTTCTACCTTTAGGTGGACGTCGAGGTCGAAGGAACCGATCTGCAGGTGGACAGCAACAGTAATAGCAAAACCAGGAGCAGCAGTGATTTCAGGTGGAAACACTGTGCTGTCTAGTCTTGTAGATAGAATAGTCTTATGTCATCTCTGTACACTCAGGTCCTAGGAGTTTGTTGATCTGAGAATTTTGAAGTCTTGAGATTTTGTATCATGATGTATATAATCACTCGAGAAGTGATTTATCAGAGATGTAAACAGTTCATCTTACTTTTATGAAAGGAGTTTCAAGTTTTCGAGATCTTGTTTTCGAAAGGTTTTAATTTATCATGATTTTTCATATTCTGCTGTTAATCGAACCGTTTCTGCTACGTTTATCTTGTATTTTAGAGATCAGAGCCCACAATTAGTGGTATCAGAGCTCTAGGTTCACTGAGTCTATAGAGACATAGGACTTAGAATGTTGAGTCTATCCTTAGTACTTCTTTCTTATCTAATAGAGTCTTCTGCTCCTCAGGAGAAGAAGATAATTAAGGATGTCTGGACCACAGGAGGAGTACGAGGTAGAAAGTAGTGTTGCTGCACCTCGAGAAGGTGCAAGGAACCTTGAAATAGAGCAACCTGTACCTGAGCCACCTATGGAGCCACCTCAGTTTGACCCAACTGACATGGGAAACCCAGCTGTTCAAACTATGTTCGGGCAGTTTATGACTGCCATGACACACATCACCGACATGATGCCCATGCCTACACCTAGGGAACATGTCCAGTCTGAGGGTCAAGGTATCGGTAAGACGTTTGAGCGACTTCGTCGTGTCGGAGCAACCGAGTACTTTGGAATAGCTGATCCTGCAGATGCCGATCTGTGGTTAACCGAGTTAGAGAAAGCTTTCAGAATCTTGAACATCCCCGAAGGTGAGAAGGTTAGACATGTTGTCTATCTTCTCAAAGGTAGTACTGGTCACTGGTGGACCATGGAAGAGCAGAAGAGGCCTGGAGTGGAGGTCTCGTGGGAAGATTTTCGTCGGGGATTTGTCAACAGATACTTTCCAAAGACATTCCTGTACGAGAAGATCTCTCAGTTTGAGAGATTAAGACAAGGCATGATGAACATTAGCGTGTACGAAGCTAAGTTCATGGAGTTGCTACGATTCTGTCTGCACATGGCTACCACAGAAGAAGAGAGGATTAGAAGGTTTGAGAAGGGTTTAAACGCTGATTTGACTACTCCCGTGTCTACCCTAGAGAACCGGGAGAGGTTTGCTACCTTTGTTGAGTCAGTCCGGAGGATAGAGAGATCCGTAGTCGAGAAAAGACAAACCCAAAAGAGATACCCACAGTTCCAGGGTTCTTCATCTAGAGACTTTAAGAAGCCTAGATTCTCTGCACCTACACCTCCACCACCCAGATCTAGTTCTCAGACTCATTGGTCCCCAAGTAGAGGTAGAGGACGAGGATTACCGCCACAAGCGACTCGCAGTTCAGCATCAATGTCAGTCACAGGACCACCAAGACCACAACAACTGGAAAGAAGTTGTTATAACTGTGGGAAGGTGGGACATCTGATGAAGGATTATAGGTCTAGGCCTGTCAGTATGACACAGCCTCAGAGGCAGAATCAACAGGGATCACAGAGAAGGCAGTCTCAAGGAGCAGCTAGAGGACGTGGGCAAGCGTTTCAGGCTGGATCGTCAGCACCAACTCAACCTCAGGCGACAGCGAGGTTCTATGCTATGAACCCACCAGAAGCAGTGGTCAATCCATGGGTTGTGGCAGGTCAGATGGAACTTTTATATTCTGATATGTCTAAATCCTGTGTTGTATCTGTTTTGATTGACCCGGGTGCTACGCACTCTTTTATCACTCGAAGAGTGATTCGTAACTGCAATATGACAGTTAGTCATAGGGCAGATAGCTTGTTGCTTGAGACTCTGTTGAGAGCTTCTGCTGTTTTCCAAGAGGTATGCTCTCCCTGCATTATCTTCTTTTCTAATCATCACATTCAAGTGGATCTTATACCACTTGATATGCAAGGATTTGATATAAGCCTTGGGATGGATACCTTGGAAAGGTATAGAGTTGTCTTGGATTGTGAATCCAAGTAGGCTGTGTTTGCTGATGAAAGCAACACATGGATCTTTCAAGGAGAGAGAAAGATTCTACCCACCTGTCTTGTGTCTGCTATGGTTACTGATAAGCTGATGAGGCAAGGATGTTATGCATTCTTGGCCCATGTGATAGATACCACCATGAAAAGTCCTAACCTTGCTAAAGTTCCTATATTCAGGGAATTGGAAGATGTATTTCCTGAAGAACTTCCAGGTATGCCACCGCCTTGGGAAATTGATTTTGAGATCAATTTGATCCCAGATACCCAACCTATATCCCAGACACCGTATAGGATGGCGCCTGCTGAGATGGCAGAACTCAAGAAGCAGCTTCAAGAGTTGCTTGAGAAGGGTTTCATCCGACCAAGCACTTCACCTTGGGGTGCTCTGGTCCTTTTCGTTAAAAAGAAAGACGGATCAATGGGGTTGTGCATTGATTATAGACAACTAAATAAAGAAACGATAAAGAATAAGTACCCTCTGTCGAGGATTGATGATCTCGTTGACCAGTTGCGTGGTGCAACCGTCTTCCAAAGATAGATTTGAGGTCTGGATATCATCAACTTCGTATTAAGGACAGTGACATACCCAAGTCTTCTTTCAGAACAAGGTATGGTCACTATGAGTTCACAGTTATGTCGTTTGGACTAACTAATGTACCAGCTGCATTTATGGAACTCATGAATAGAATCTTGCGACCTTTCCTCGATCAATGTGTTGTTGTCTTTATAGATGACATTCTGATCTATAGTAGAGATGCTCAGCAACATGAACAACATCTTTGTCAGGCTCTAACTTTGCTAAGACAACATGAGTTATATGCTAAGTTTAGCAAGTGTGAGTTCTGGTTGTCGGAGGTATCGTTTCTTGGACATGTGGTATCTGCCTCGGGAATTCATGTTGACCCTAAAAAGGTAGAATCTGTTCTACAGTGGGAACAACCAAAGACACCGACGGAGATTCGTAGTTTCTTAGGGTTGGCTGGCTATTATCGAAGGTTCATTAAGAACTTCAGTTCTATAGCCCTACCCTTGACTAAGTTAACCCGGAAAGAAGTTCCTTTTGACTGGAGCGATAAGTGCCAGCAATCTTTTCAGCTACTAAAGGAGAGGTTGACAAGTGCACATGTACTTGTGCTACCTGAGCAAGGCAAAGGATACATAGTTTTCTGTGATGCCTCCAAGAATGGACTCAGATGTGTGCTGATGCAGGATAAGCATGTGATTTATTTTGCTTCTCGACAACTTAAGAAACATGAGGAGAATTATCCGACACATGATTTAGAGTTAGCTGCTGTGGTTCATGCTTTGAAAATCTGGAGACACTATCTATATGGAGAAACATTCCAGGTTTTCACTGATCATAAGAGTCTTAAGTATATCTTCTCTCAGTAGGACCTTAACATGAGGCAACGTCACTGGATGGAGTTAATCAAGGATTATGATTGTACGATAGATTACCATCCAGGGAAGGCCAATGTAGTTGCAGATGCCTTGAGTAGGAAATCAGCAACATCATCCTCTGATAGGGCACAATTAAACTCTTTAGTATGCCCTAGGAGAGATATGCTTATCTTCTTAAGGAAAGACAATGTATAGATGAAGATGTCATGGATTGCCGGGTTGTTGGCTGAGATGCATATCAAACCCACCCTAAGAGAGCAGATTAAGGAGGCACAATAAGTTGATGATGTAGTTTAGCATATCAGATCTGAGTATGGTGATGAGAGGCGAGAAGGTTTTCATGAATCAGATGATCAAGTGGCATGCTATCATGGGAGGATGATAGTGCCAGATATGGATAACCTAAGGAAGTTAGTCCTGGAGGAAGCTCATTGTTCTATGTATGCTATGCATCCAGGGAGAACCAAGATGTATCAAAACTTGAAAGATATGTATTGGTGGCCTGGGATGAAGAAGGATGTAGTTGAATTTGTTCTGAGGTGTCCAGTGTGTCAGCAGGTTAAGGCTGAACACTAGAAGCCTACAGGAACAATGCAACCTTTACCCATACCACAGTGGAAGTGGGATCATGTAACCATGGACTTTTTTGTTGGCCTACCTAGGACAAACAGAGGACATGATTCCATTTGGGTAATAGTTTATAGGTTGACAAAGACAGCGCATTTCTTACCTGTCAAAACAACCTATTCTGTTGAGAGGTTATCACAGTTGTATGTTCAAGAGATAGTGCGGTTGCACAGGGTTCCTGTCACTATAGTTTCTGACAGAGGTCCTCAGTTCACAAGTCATTTTTGGGAACAGTTACATAGGGCACTAGGCACCCAGTTAAGGTTTAGTACAACCTTTCATCCACAGACTGATGGACAGTCAGAAAGGACTATACAGACCTTGGAAGACTTGTTGAGAGCATGTGTTCTCCAGTTCACAGGAAGTTGGGATATGCACCTAAGCTTGATAGAGTTTGCCTATAACAATAGCTATCAACATAGTACTGATATGGCACCTTATGAAGCCTTGTATGGTAGACGTTGTAGATCACCCTTATGCTGGTATGAGACTGGTGAGCATCAGTTGTTAGGTCCTGATCTTGTGCAGCAAACCACAGAAAAGATTAAGGTAATCCAACAGCAACTTAAGACTGCACAGGATAGACAAAAGTCTTACGCTGATAGACGTTGTAGACCTTTAGAGTTCTAGGTTGGAGACAGAGTGTACCTCAAGGTCTCACCTTGGAAAGGAGTCCTTCGTTTTGGAAGGAAAGGAAAGTTAGATCCTAGATTTATGGGGCCTTATCCAATCATTGAACGGGTTGGAAAGGTAGCCTATAGATTAGAGTTACCACCAGAATTACAAAAACTACACCCTGTGTTTCACATTTCTATGTTAAGGAAATGTCATCCCGATATCGAGTCAGTTCTACAACCTATGGAAGTAGAATTGAATGAAGATATAACTTATGAGGAAGGACCAGTGTCAATACTTGATAACAGAATTAAAAAGCTAAAGAAGAAAGATATAAGTCTTGTAAAAGTCCTCTGGAATCACCGTGGTGTTGAAGAAGCCACTTGGGAACTAGAGGAAGAGATGAGAAGGAAATATCCTGCTCTTTTCTCTTAATATGTTTTATCGATTTCGGGGACGAAATCCTTGTAAGGGGTGGATAATTTGTAACATCCCTGACCTGGGTTATAAACTAACCCTAGTTGTTTTGCCTAAATATGTAAATAAATTCTTGTGATTATCTTTTGGCATGTAATTAAGTTCCTAAGGAACATACATTTTCAATTCTGATTTTTTTTAAAACAATAATTGTAGTATTGTTTGGTAATATAGGGACCTATGTGCAAATTACCCAATTAGAGGGGTTAAATTGCAAATTACACAGGTTAAGATGTTCGTCTAACAAAGAGACATCATATGAATGAATATGATGAGGTATGATGTATTTCCCAAGTTTGGGCACCAAGGTGCAGCTTGTGGAGCAATCCTTGTGCTTAAAACCCTAATTTTGGTGTAAAGTGCAATTTACCCAAAATGAGGGGTGCAACTTGTGATATACACTTTCTAGGAAATCTTTTATGACTTTTGACATCATTTAAAGTTATAATAATGAACGAGGCAATTCATTTGAATAATCATATTATAAGAAATACCTTTGTAATTAAACCACCAAGGTTGTAAGTAAAGGAGACCCTTATATGTATATGTGCACCATAGTGACAAGTTGACCTTCCTTGCCTTTAGTCCTTGGTCTTAGAAGAAGTTTTACCTTATATATGAAGAGGAGGGCGTGCCTAAAAGAAAGGAAGGACCTAGTTGTGAAAAGGAGGAGTAAGTTGTCCTTATGATGAAAATAAACTCAAAGTATATATGATCCTTTCCTTTGCAACCAAAGGCAATGTTTCCTTTCTTTCCTTCTTATTCCCTTGCTTAGACTGACTTAGGACAGAGCTCAGGAGTAGAGGAAGACGACCAAGTTCATCTAGGTAAGGTTTTATCATCATCTTGCTCGAATTCATGGAGGAAACCAGGTTACAAGGTTGGTTTCATGGTTATCTTACTTAGTTTTCTCTTCCTAGCCGATCCTTCTCAACTTTTCCTTGAAGAAACAACCTTGGATGACCTGTGGAGCTCAAGAAGCCATTAAAGGCTTGAAGCTTGGAAGCTTGGAGCTCTAGGAATCACATTTGAGGCGAGTTTTATAACTTTAAACTCCTAGCTTTATTATGCATATCTTTGTTCTTACTTTTTGTGCTTAGTTCTTCTTCTACCTCCCTTCTTCCTTGCACTTTTGCAAGCAAAACGGTGGTGTAACCGACCTGAACAGAGGTTGAGGATGATGGGCGTGGATTCCTAGGTAACTTTATCAAACGACCTTGGACCCTTTTTGTCCAAACAGTTGCAACCCGTTTAAGGTCAAACGGTTTCAACCCGTTTGATCTCAAACGATCTTGCAAGATCGTTTGGATCAAAACGGTCTCAAGACCATTTGATAGGGTTGACCAAGGGATGACCATTTGAGGGTCTGTTCATAATATATTTAATTTCATTTCTACAAAGAATTATAATCTAATTCCTAACCAATTGAGAGTTGAAGGCACTTCAACACCCTAACCCTAATCGGGTTGAAATTTCTGATTTCAAGTAAAGATCTTGTTGAGTTTTGGATTGATGGACCCAAACAGGTTCAAAACCATTTGGGGGTTCATCCAAACAGTCTCACACTCGTTTAGTGACACCCCAAGACCGTTTGGATGTCTAGGGTTAAGGAAATTTGATGGTTTGAGGGTCCAATTTCAATAGGTTGATGAATTGATAAAAATGCTGATTTTAGATCTATTTAGGGTTTAACCCTTATCCAACCGACTTGGTTTTTGGTCAAACCTTGGGCAAACGGTCTCAAGACCGTTTGGAGGTCACCCAAATGGTCTCAAGACCGTTTGGAGGTCACCCAAACGATCTCAAGACTGTTTGGGCCAAGTTTGGTCCCAATTGGAGGTCAATTGATAGGTTCAACCTTGATTTGATTTCACATTGTGGAACATTGATGATTATCCGATTGAAACCCTAATTGAGATAGACTTAACCCTGATTGGCTTTCAATCGAGGGTCAATTTGATGTCCAATTGGTTAAAGTTAATCCTAATTGACTCAATTTGTAAGTGGGTTCACACTCGTTTGAGCTCAAGTGGGTTCACACTCGTTTAAGCTCATGTGGGTTCACATCCGTTTAAGCTCAAGTGGGTTCACACTCGTTTGAGCTCAAGTGGGTTCACACTCATTTAAGCTCAAGTGGGTTCACACTTGTTTAAGCTCAAGTGGGTTCACACTCGTTTGAAATCAAGTGGGTTCACACTCGTTTAAGCCCAAACAGATTCACACTCATTTAAGGTTAAATGGGTTCACACCCGTTTAAGGTCAAATGGGTTCACACCCGTTTACGGTCAAATGGGTTCACACCCATTTAAGGTCAAATGGGTTCACACCCGTTTAAGGTCAAATGGGTTCACACTCGTTGAAGGCTCAAATGGGTTCAAGGTTCTTTGAGATTAAACGAGTTGAAGTTCATTTAAAACCTAAATGGGTTGAAGGTTGAAGGTTAAACCCTAAACCAATTGGAGATTTTCAAGGTTGTTTATACTTAATCACTTGAAGGTGTAAATGGTTCAATGATGATCTAATCTAAACTCTAATGGTAACTTAAGACATTAAGGGACTAAATGACTAATGAATTGACCCATGATGATCAATGGGTAAATTACCAAAATGCCCTTGAGGGGTTAATTTGAGTGAAACCTTGTTCTAATCAAACCGTAATCACTTGATAGTGATGATTTGGTTTATGTTAATCAATGAGGACTTAAACCAACCCTATCTAGAGTGATATAATCACCATCTATTAGTAAGGAGAGAGAGAAAGTATCATTTATGGTTAAAACTCAAATAAAGTACCTTCAATGTATATGAATATGCAGGATTAGGGCATGATCCACTTATGAGAGATCATGAAAACCCTAATTAAGATGATTGATGAGTCTTAACCTAATTTTAAAGCATCAATGATGATGTTTCTCATTCATGATGATACTATGAGTTCATTTCGCTATGATGTGAATAGTAAACCCTAATTTTAGGGTAATCATGAGTAATTTGAATAGTAAACCCTAGTTCATAGTAATATGTTGAAATGAACAATAAACTATAAAATCATGTTATTCCTTTAAGCATGAATTGTATGATCAAGATATGAGATGAGGAACCATTATTCCTAATCATAATGAAAGGGTTGAATAACCCTAAATGATATAAATAAGGGAATCTTACCCTTTGTAAGGACATAAAAGTGTAACCTTGAATTGAAAGATTAATTCTGTCTTATTGACTACTAATCTGACTATGAATTGTTGATTATTATCAATTTATTTAATCATGCAGATTCTTATAAGAGAATAATCATATCCAGGTAAGGATCATGACATCATATCCATTGAAAGTATGTCAATAGCTTATGAACCGAAATAACTATGTTGCCTAGATGCAAGTGGCATCATATGAAACTGATATGCCTTGAGGGCCATGAATGACATCAAGGTCATGCTAATAGATGACTTGATGCTGACATGTCACTTGATAGCAAGTGTTATGATGATATAAGGGTGTAAGTAACCATGTTCCTGAATCATAGTGATAAGATGATTAAGAATTGATATCCATCTGATAACTGATATGAGTAATACCTGTTACATTTAGTATTCTTATGTTATAGCCATGTTTAGTACTTGAATGTTTGGAAACATGTATGATGCTAAAAGAATAATGAAATGTTCCTAATAACCAAGTATAATCATATCATGTAGAGCCCTGATCATAGATCTATCATTGTCAGGATTTAAATGATGGTGAAATAGGTTTTCTTAAGGGAACTCCTGGATCACATACTTTTGAGTATGTGGGGAATATGGATGTGAATACCCTTACATCCTAGTGTAGAAGTTGATGTGGATATATCTTAATCCATCAACCAATCACTATGTGTTTATGCCGGGGTGATGTAACACTATTCTCCCGAGGAAATCTTTTATACCGCATCAATGAGAGATAAACATGAAATCTTTCGATAGCGAAAAGAGTGCAGAATGCCACTGTGACTCTAATAGTGAAGTACCAGAATACCCTGGTGAGCTATAATAGCAGAGACACTAGATGTCCTGCATGTTTATCCTCATTCTGACTGAGGTAGTTGAAGGTCATGAGAATCCGGCTCTTTCGATGACCTAGTATGATACTGATGCGACTTAGTAGTGATCGGTTGGAGCATGAGCGGTATATCTCATCTCCGCAGGGCATAATGATGTTTGTAAAACATAATCAACCGAGTAGCTTAACTGCTTAGGTTGAACTACGAAGAACATTGATTGTTATTACATCGCTTGCATTTAATATCATGTTCAAGTATTAGTATACATGTTCTTCATATTCCTTAATAAAGGTGAGTAATTGTTATCAAGCTTGCTGTGAGTAATCTAAGTTACCTACTCATGATATTACTTTGATAGCTTTTAATAAAGTTTCTGGCGGAGAGTTATAACTCTCGCTGGGACAATTATTTAAAATTGTCTCACCCCGTAGATTTCTACCTTTAGGTGGACGTCGAGGTCGAAGGAACCGATCTACAGGTGGACAGCAGTAGCAACAGCAAAACCAGGAGCAGCAGTGATTTCAGGTGGAAACACTGTGCTATCTAGTCTTGTAGATAGAATAGTCTTATGTCGTCTCTGTACACTCAGGTCCTAGGAGTTTGTTGATCTGAGAATTTTGAAGTCTTGAGATTTTGTATCATGATGTATATAATCACTCGAGAAGTGATTTATCAGAGATGTAAATAGTTCATCTTACTTTTATGAAAGGAGTTTCAAGTTTTCAAGATCTCGTTTTCCAAAGGTTTTAATTTATCGTGATTTTTCGTATTCCGCTGTTAATCGAACCGTTTCCGCTATGTTTATCTTGTATTTTAGAGATCAGAGCCCACAGATTAGTTAGGTGTTTTACATCAATACTCTGGTTTCCTCCCCTTGTCTATTCGCCACTTTTCCCAAAGGGTACAATAAACAAGTAATTCTATGTTTTCCAACCCTTAATCCCTATCCTGAGATTATTAAGTGTCTATTAATCCATTCATGGTGATCAAGCATAAATATAACAAGCAACATCCATTGAATTATATCTAGTAACATGAGATAAATTGATATTAATGCATAGAAATCAACTATAGTGTATATATGGGCTACTCCTGGGTCCTAAAGAACAAAGGTTCTTAGCCTCACATGGTTTTCATGATAAAAAACATAGAAGGGAAGAAGAAAAACGTGGGGAACATAGTAAAAAATATGGTAACCCCTAGATCCTTTGTTGTCCAGATGATCTCCTCCGTAGTACTAGTGGTTTGCTGTCTTCCGGAGGTAGAAATGTCCTCCGTAGGTTCTCAGATCACTCATGGTTAAGCTTTTAGCCCTCCGTCCTTCTCCTCTTTCTCTCTGGTCTCCGTACAATGAAAAAGGGTCGCTCCTTAGGTCTGGTTGTCGTCCCCCTAAGTCATAGGCATGACTTAGGGTGCAAAATTTTGTCCATTGTTGGATTAGAATCCAATCTGTGACTGGCCTGATTGGGCAAACTTGGTGGTACCTACTTGATGTGTTGGTGGTACCAAATCTCTTAAGTTAGGTTGTGCAATCTTGATCCCATCGATACCATCAACAATGTCTTGGTGGCACCGACTTCTTGCGAAATCAAGCCACCTTTATGACGTCAACTCGGTGGTACCAACTTTTAGGGTCAGTAGTACTGAGTTTTCTTGATTCATGTGGGGCTTTCTGATGGTATCTCAGTGGCACTGACTTCTTGGGTCGGTAGCACTGAGATCTAGGTTATTTTTAGGTGGCTCTCTAAGGTCAAGTTGATGCTACCAACTTTTATGGTGTCAATGGTACCGAGCTATGTCGATGTGCCTTGTACCTAAAATCACATAAAGCATCATAAGTGATTGAAATGCATAAAATGCTAGTAAAAATGATTGAATTATATATTTTGATGCAAATAAGGAAATATAGGCTAGCTATGAAATTCCATGCATAATAGGTCATATAAATGTCCAAACTACACATGAAAACAAAGGAAAATGAGCCTATAAAAATGACTAAAATCACGTGTCAAACTCCCCTAAGCTTGAATGTTGCTCGTCCTCAAGCAACACACTCTCAGATCTGTTAGATAAAAGTTTGCAAAAGGACAAAGAACAAACATTGTTTTCTTAAACAACCCACCTAGCAAGCCCTAAACCAGCCTTCACTGACCACTGAACCACTAACTTCTCTAAAGTGACCAAAAGCTGGAATAAGAGATGTCCACCCTCAATCAATGACATTATCAAGTAAGCAATTAACGCCATAATTATTCAGGCATTTTCTTGATGTATTGCATGATTCTCTACACTAAATTGCTCTTTACTAACTATAGCTAACTGGAAGTAGATCTCAATGTAAACATGAACAAGGAGATAAATCATGAAGAGTGGCCTACCAATAAGAGAAATTAATGATTAAATTCGGTGGCAATTGAAAAATTCAGGAGTACATCCTATCTACTTATGCACAAGAAGAATGAACCATTATGAATGCACATGAATGTAATGAATGAACCTAATGCCTAATTTTCTTTTTCATGAGATGATGCATGTAGAACAAGATAAGAATTTTTTTTTCTTTCTTCAACTTGGGAAGTTTCACATGTGGATTATACTCTTCTTCATAAAATAATGCAAAATACACTACATTTCTTTTATATATATATATATATATATATATATATATATATATATATATATATATATATATATATATATATATATATATATATATATATATATTTCAAATTTCTTTTCAGCAAGTCTCACATTGTGCTTCTCACTTTCTTCTCAACTTGCTTTTGATATATATTTTTTTGTTACATTTTTTTATGCATCTCCTCTTCTTAATTACAAGTTTAAGAATCCACATGGCAAAAGATAAAATGCATGTAATGGTGGAATGAATGCACTATATGAATTATGTTGTGCAAGCTAAAATGGTATGCAAGACTATCAATGACTACAAATGCAAAACATTTTTTTCTTTATGCAAGTAAACTACCTTATATGCTATGCAATGCAATAAAAGAAAAATAGTTTGAAGTACTCAAGAATTTTGAAGTGGTGAGTCAAATGAATGAATGGAAAAGATAGAATCACACAAATAAGAGACAACTCCTTTCATTATATTATGATGTGTCCCTCTTAAATGACATGTGTTCAGGGTGATCCAAGGGATTATTTCTCATATATTCATTTAAGATCTCGTTACGGTTTGGTTAGTTTAGGCTCAACATCTTCATCATCCACATTTCATTATTGAAAAAGACTTTCTTTTATGTACTGTGTCCTAAATCTGACTAATTCAAACACTTCCTTAGAAGGTGTTGTAGAAGGATGTTGCAACTCAAACTTTTAAAAGCATGACCTTCATTTTCATTTAACACCAGAGAGTACAAGAATTCAAGATTGAAACCATGCAAATTTTTAACTCCACAATTACACTAGATAGATGTGGATCCTACTTACATAACTAAAAACAAGGCAAACAAACTAACTAATATAGAAAAACAAAATGAAAATAATGATAGAAAGTAAGATAAAATGAGGATAGAATGCTATTCCAACACCCCCCTAAGCTTGAATATGACTATGTCCACATAGTCTATACTCTCACCCAAGAGGTGGAACAGCGGTACCATGGATCAGAATGGTGGAGGTGGCATGTTTAGGTCATGGGGAGAGAACATCCCCTGAAATGATAGATCAGATGGAGGCATTGGTGGCGGCTATGGATACTCTCCAAAGTAGCCATGGTTCCAATAGTTGTCATAGAACAGCTGCTGGTACTGCTCAATCCTCTACAGATGTGTATGAACACACCGGCTAGGGCCTCCTGGTGTTGTTGTTGCCCAGTCTGTGTCTGCTGCAACATCCCATACATGCCATGCATGTTGTACGGGGTGGCCTCCTCTAGAGAAGGGGGTGGGGCTGAGGATGTCAAGGCTACATAAGTGTGGGCCCGCTTGCGCGGGACCGGTCGCCGTGTGATGGGGATGGTGGGCTCTACCCCCTCATCCTCTTCGTCACTACCGTTTTCGTCGTTGCCTCCCTGCTGTGCTCTCATTGGGTCTTCTTCCTCACCTTCATTGAGTGGCCACCTGAGATTCTCCACCCCATGAATGTTGAAGATAGGGTCAAGGAGGGTGCGCTCCTTGAAAACACCTCCCCAGTTGCAATGTGCATAGATGACATTGTGATTGCTCTGCAGTAGATGCACCTTGTAGAAGTGCAGCTGGTCCAACTTGGATGTGTCCTCCAAAGGCTTCAGCGTGGACAAATCTAAGTTTAGATGAAGTGACATGGGGGTGATAAGGCCCCCAAATAGAATCAGACCTTTCCTCTTCACATGACGTCTCACAGATAACATGTGAAGCATCATAAATGACCCAAAATTCACCGTCTCCCCACCCAATAGTAGAAAAAGGAAATAAAGATCAGCCTGTTGGACTTTACCTTGTACTTGACCTGAGCGGGTGAAGATGGTGTTGATGCAGAATCGATGTAGTATCCAAGCAAATGGGTGTTCAATGTTAGACAACGAACTAATGTTACAGTTGATATGGTAACCAACTGGCACCTCTATCAGCTACTCCCATGCTAGATCATAGTCAAAATCAGATGGCACGGAGCATTCTGGTACTTGAGGCCAGCCAAAGATATCGTTGAAAGCACGTAGTGTAATGTAATAAGTGGTGTTTGATAGTCAAAAGTTGACATTGCCTTCTCTCCACTCTCTACCTACCATCTTCTCATGGGTGATAATAACGTCCAGAGATGCCAAGAATTCTAGGATAAGAGTCAGATAATTCTGCTAGTCATTGAAGAAAGGATTGTCTCCCTGTAGTTCCTGCTACTGACACACCCAGTGCATGTTGTCCATAAATCCAGTCATCTCAATTAGATTGCGATCACCATATCACGTTGGTATCACCTACCTTGTCTAGAGTTCCTCATACATCCTCCTGGTTTTTGCATTCTAGTATTAGATGCGAGCTGGTCTGGGTGCCATGGTGAAGAATAAGAGTGAGGATAGGAGAATAGAGCTTGAAGAAGTCTGATGGAGCCTTTGGTAACTGTGCTCTAGAAGATACGAGAGGTGGATGCCTGAGGCTGTGAATGAAAGTGACTCCACTTCATCCCTTCTTGTAGTTATTCATGACGTTGTCAATACTACCGACACAAGAATCAGTGCTATAGAGTTGTGGAGCACAATTTTTGGTCAGTGCTTTTGATGCTTATGATTGGTTGACATGATGTATGTGGACCGTCCTTCGTCGGTGGTACCGAAGACACCGTCAGTAGTACCAACTTATGTCACGGATCGGTGCTACCGACCGCTCGATGAAGTGCGTCTGAGATGTTGGATAGAGACCACTTGGATTGCTGATGTGGTGATTTAGTAGTACTGACTTCCTTAGTCGGTGCTATTGAGATTTTTTTGCATTTATGTCGGTGCTCATGAAAAATGGACTCGGTGTTCCGAGCCTGGTAATGCCCAGACATTGGTAGCACTAACGAGAAGTGTCAGTGGTACTGAGCCCTTATCAGTTAAACTATGTCACATCTCCAAAGACATAGTGGTACTGACATTGCTGGTCGGTGCCACTGAGTTGGCGATGCTCGTTCACAAAAAATGTTGACCATGTCTTAGTACCACCGACTGATTGACTCGGTGGTACTGACATGCTTTATCTTGCACACTTCAAACAGAATGGATCAAGGTAGCTTTTTTACTAAAAATAAAATTGAAAGTACATCTAAACATGAAAATTAAATCTAAGACATGTGATAAATATTGGGTTGCCTATCAAAAAGCATCATTATTTAACATCCTGGACTAGACGGTCTTTAGAACATAAAACTAAGGAATAGTGCAAAGTTGCACCTCCTCTAACTTTGGCTCTACCTCCCATCCAAAATAATGCTTGAGTCTTTAGCCATTAACAAGGAATGGCCTACTCCCATCTATAATGGTCATAAGACCATGGGGGTGAACTTTCTCAATAACAAACGGTGCACTACACTTGGACCTCAGCTTCCCTGGATGCAGTCTAAGCCTAGAATTAAAGAGGAGGACCTTCTGCCCAGGAAGAAACACCCTATTAAGAATGTGCCTATCATGAATTTTCTTTGTCCTCTCCTTATATATCATACAACTTTCATAAGCATTCATCCTTAGCTCATGTAATTCATTTAATTCTAGAAATCTCTTCTTGCCTGCTTCATCTAAATCGAAGTTCAGTTTCTTCATAGCCCATCTGGCTTTATGTTCTAATTCTACAGGTAAATGGCATGCACAGTCGTAGAATATCCTAAAAGGTGTGATACTTATTGGACATTTATAAGCCATTCTATAGGCCGAAAGTGCATCATTAAGCACATAACTCCAGTTCATCCTATTGGTTGAGACTACTCTCTCTAAGATATGCTTAACTTCCCTATTTGAAACCTCAACCTGACCTTGGCTCTGTGGGTGATATGGGGTACCCATATGGTGTTTCACCCCATACTTGCTCAAGTGAGATTCAAACTACCTATTAGTGAAGTGTGAGAGACCGTCACTAATGATCAGGTGAGGGACACCAAACCTATAGAAAATGTAATCCTTTACAAATTTGCACACCACTTGCACATCGTTGGTGTTGGTTGGAATTGCTTCCACCCAATTAGAAACATAGTCAACTACAAGAAGAATGCATATGTATGAATTAGATGACACAAACTGACCCATAAAGTCGATACCCCAAAGATCAAAAACTTCAACCTCCTAAAATACATTTAGGGGCACCTCATGTCTCTTTGAAATTGTACATGCACATTGACAAGTGTCACAATGACAAACATAATTATGTGCATCTTGAAACAAAGTGGACCAATAGAACCCACTCTCTAAGACTTTGGTTGTCATCTTGGAGCTAGCATGGTGCCCATTCGTGGGTAGAGAGTGACAATGTGATAGAATTCTCTCTACTTCACACTTAGGAACACACTTTCTCAACATACCATACATGCATTCCTTGAGAAGAATTGGGTCATCCTAGATATAAAATCTTAAAGAATGAAAAAAAACTGTTTTTTCTCCTAGTAACCCCAATCTACAAATATCTCCTTGCAAGACAAGTAATTCACTATATCTACAAACCATGGGTCATTAGATTGAACAACAAATTTTTTCTCATCTGGAAACTCATCATCAATGGGGATAACTTTATCTCTCTCATCCTACCTCAATAACCTAGAAAGATGATCAACCACTATATTTTTCACACCTACTTTTTCTTTAATCTCAATACCAAATTCATGTAACAAAATAATCCACCTAATTAGTATAGATTTCACATCCTTCTTCTACATCAAATACTTGATAGGGGAATGGTCTATCCAGACTATCATCTTAGCCCCTACTAAGTATTGTTAGAATTTTTCAAAGGCAAACACTACTTCTAATAAATCCTTTTCAGTAGTGGTGTAGTTCATTTGTGCATCGTTTAATGTTTTAGATGCATAATAGATAACAGTAGTAATTTTATCACGGCATTGACCCAACACCGCTCCCACTGCAAAATCTGATGCGTAACACGTCGATTCAAATGGGAGGCTCCAATCCGGAGCCTGCACAACTTATGTATAAATAAATTTTTCTTTAAGTGTTTCAAAAGCTTTTAAACATCGTTCATCAAAGGCAAAATCAACATATTTTTCTAAAAACTCAAACAACGTCTTGGAAACCTTTGAAAAGTCTTTTATGAATTGGAGATAAAATCCTACATGACCTAAGAAACTCCTAACTCCTTTCACCGATGTTAGTGGATGTAGTGAAGAAATAACCTCAATCGTCTTTTATGAATTGGAGATAAAATCTTGCATGACCTAAGAAACTCCTAACTCCTTTCACTGATGTTAGTGGAGGTAGTGAGGAAACAACCTCAATCTTGACTTGATAAACTTCCATGCTCAGGTTGGACACCTTGTGTCCAAGAACTATTCCTTCACTCACCTCATGTGACACTTTTCCCAGTTAAGAACTAGGTAAGTTCCCTCCCATCTTTGTAACACCCTATCCAAATTATGCAAACAGTCACTGAATGACTCCCCATAAACTGAAAAGCCATCCATGAAAGCCTCAAGGTACCGCTCCACCATATCAAAAAAAATGGTGAGCATACACCTTTGAAACGTGGCAGGAGCATTACATAAACCAAAAGGAATTTAGCGATAAGCAAAAGTTCCATAAGGGTAGGTGAAAGTGGATTTATCCTGATCCTTAGGCTCTATAAAAATCTAATTGTAGCCAGAATACCCGTCGAGAAAACAAAAGTGAGATTGACCGGATAAATGTTCTAGGATTTGTTCAATAAAGAGTAGGGGAAAATGATCCTTTAAAGTGGCTACATTCAACCTGTGGTAGTCAATACAAACACGCCACCCTCTCACAAGTGTGGTGGAAATTTGTTCATTGGTTTCACTTGTGGTAACTGTAATCCCCCCTTTCTTTGAAACTACCAATGTAGTGCACACCCACATAGAATCAGATAATACATAAATTATACATGTGGATAAGAGATTGACCACCTCAGTCATGATCGGGTTGAGACACCGCTGATGTTGAACAATTTCTCGCTCCCTCTTCAAGATGGATCTTATGTTGGCATAAGGCTGGCGAGATCCCTTTTATATATTCTACAGACAAACCAAATGCAGCTTGGTGGTTCTTCAACACAGTGAGAAGTTGCTTCTCCTCCTCGACACTAAAAGATGATGACATGATCACTGGTAGCTTTTCTTCTACAACAAGGAACGCATACTTTAAATGTGGAGGTAGCAGTTTTAGTTCCAAGTCTGGTGGGTTCAAAAGAGACGGGACCAAAGGAGGGGGTGGTGGTCTAAGATCTTCAAAGCGTCTTGCATAATATCAAGGTGATGCATTTAACAGATAAACAAACTCCTCCATATGATTGTTACATAAGCTATCATCCACTTTGTTAGTCAAGCAGGCTTCTAAAGGCAACTGTGGAGATGACCCTATCATAGAATAAACCTTTATTTCTTCTTTTGTAGCTTAGTCATCGTTCTCCTCGTCATCTCTTGGATAGCACATAGTTTGATTCAAAGAAAGTACCTTAGTGTTCTCTAAGATGTCAATAGCTAGAATGCCTTTATCTACTCTTGCCATCACATGAGCCATATCTAAGAATGGCTTCCCTAGAAACAAAGAAATTTTATTGTCTACCTACTGAAGCATGTTGCATTGTGCCTTATCCCCCATTTAGTGGGAATGCTTCGACATCTTTATTTAAAATCTATCATCTTGGATTCCTATGGTGAGGCGTCCTCTACCAATCTCAAGTATCATGTCTACAGTAGCTTAGAATGGTCTCCCTAGTAGGAGTTCATTACCATTAGCATGTAGTACAACATGAAGCCATAAATCAAGTTAAACATGGTCAAAGTAGATCCATCAATTCAAAAAGTTACAAGAGTTTATTGGTTTAGAAGTTCAACCATTGTATGATGATAATATAGGCCAAAACCTCATATATATACAAGTGCAAAAAATAAATACATAAAAAGGCCATTTTTAGAGAAAATCTAGTCATGCCAGGTCAAGATGAACATTAGGGCACATTTAATAGATCTAAGGAATTTTTTCATGTTCCCAAAGAGTCAAAGCTATTGATCTTCCATAAACGAATGCAAAAAGATCATGTTATGCATACTAACACTTAAAAGATTATAAGGGATACATTTTCAACAAAATCGTGAGTACTTGTGCAAAACCAATAGGTGATAATAGCATCGCTGTTAAGATGATGTTTTTCTAATCAAAATGGTATATAACATCATTCTATTTGGTTAACCAACCTAGGAGTTACAAGATTTGGAAGATTAGACATAATTAAAAGTGATTTAAGATTATTTACCCTAAGTGTGTATAGTTTGAGGGGCTAAAGGGCATGGCCCATGCGGGAGCTGTTGGGTGTGCATTGGGAGCAGTCCAAAATCTGCCATGAGAAGTTTGCAATGGTTGCGAGCATTGAGGGGGCAAGTGTGAGCGTCATATGGCATCCTTAGGTGGGAGGAAGTGATGGTTGGCAAGGTACAATGACTGTGTACAGGTCAAGGCGATGTCGAGTAACCTAGGTAGGCACACTACCATCCGAGTGAGGAAACACAGGTGTGTGGCGTGTTGAGATTTGTCAAGTAGCACCTGTGCGGTGGAGAGAGAGAGAGATAGCTCGGGAAAGGAGAGAAACGTAGGCCCCAGATGTGTAGCGTGCTCCTATTAGCTATCGAGGCACCTACATGGCTGTTGGGGACACATAGAGAGGGGAGGTGAGAGAGAAAGAGGGAGCGCGTGAAGGACTAGAAGAGGGGAAACATGCATTCACAAGCCATGATTTGGGTTTTTGTCCCTCTATCCAACGCCCTACGGTCATCCTCTTCCTTTATTTAGAGTTTCTAAACCCTAGGGTGGGTGGCACGACTCCGATAGGGCAAGTTGGAGATGTTTTTAGGGTTGGGGCATGAAAAAAAAGATGAAGAGGGTAGGTTGGCAGATCGAAGGGTGTATTTGAAGAGTGGAGTGTGGTTTTGGGGTATAAAATGGATGTCGACCCATGGAGGAGGGTAAAGGAGGTGGGACAACTCCATACCTACCCCTTCCAACTTCCCCATCACACTCATTGGCACTGGGCATGAGTTAGGCGGGAAAAAGTGAGTTGAGGATAAACAGTTGGTAGGTCATGCATTTCAAAAATCATCCTCCCATTGGACCTTCTATAGTGGTCGGGTGGGAGGATGGTGATGGTCTATGGTCGGTTGGATTAGAAGAAAATCTATGGCTGGCCTGATCAGGCAGACTCGGTGGTACCGACTTCATGCGTCAGTGGTACCGAGTCTCTAAAGTTATGTTGCGTGATCCTGATCCTGTCGATACCATTGACAATGTCTCGGTGGCACTGATTTCTTGTGAAATCAAGCCGCCTTTCTGATGTCACCTTGGTGGTACCAACTTTTAGGGTCATTAGCATTGTGTTTTCTTGCTTTACGTGGGCTCTCTGATGGTATCTCAGTGGCACCGACTTCTTGGATCAGTAGCACTAAGATCTCGATTGTTTTCGGGCGGCTCTCTGAGGTCAAGTTGAAGCCACTGACTTTTGTGGTGTCAGTGGTACCGAGTTGTGTCGATCTGCCTTGTACCTGAAAACACAAAAAGCATTATAAGTGCTCAAAATGCATAAAATGCTAGTAAAAATGATTGAAATCATATAATTTGATGCAAACAAGGAAATATAGGCTATCTATGACATTCCATGCATAATAGGTCATATAAATGTCCAAACTACACAAGAAAACAAAGGAAAATGAGCCTAGAAAAGTGACACAAATCACATCCATCTATTCCTTTAGAGGAATCAAACCCTAGAAGAGAGAAAGAGGTTTTGTGAACAAATGTATAGATGATATAAGTGCCTACATTTTCGGTTTAGGAAGGAGAGTTGCATAGACCCTGAAGGGGTATAGTAATAAGTTGTGAGGCCTTGCACCCATTTGGTTTTCCTGGTGTAGGACTCTAAAGGTTGTTCACAGGGAAGAGTGTTAGGGTGTATGTGCCCTATCTGGTATAGGTTTGGTTCATGGTTGAACAACTAAGCATGTTGTAAGACAGTTGATGCATAGAAGGTGAACCTGAGGATCCTGACCCAAAGAGGGGAAGTAGCAGTACCTGGTGCACATGGTGCTCACTGGGCTATTTGGGTTCATAGGGATTTAGCACAACACCCCCCTGCAATGTAATAGAGCAAAAGGAAACCCCATTTAAACTAAGGTATATGTTTGGTACGAAGGTAAATAATTTGGAATAATTATAACTAATTATTGGTAACTTGGAATAAGACATGTTATATATGAAAATTGACCAAAAAAATGTAAGGAATCCAATCAAAATATTTTTGAAGCTTGAATATGTTCATAATTAGAAAATTACCTAAAGTAACTATCTTTAATGCTTCCATGACTAATAAACCCTAATTTTGATGATTAATAAAATTGGGAAAATAATATGGATGTTTTATGTGAATATTAACCTATTGGTAATAAAAAGGATGTTTTGATCGTAAAAGGATTATCCATGTGCTTAATCAGCTAATTTAGGGTTTCATATGGATAATGTACATTAATGGGCTTAGAAACCCTAATCTAGGTGTTAATGATTTTTAATGAGTTATATTTCGAGTTCTTTTGAATAAGATGATATTAGGATGATTCTAAGACAAATTGATGATAAAGAGGCTTTAATATTAATAAGTTGAGTAATTAGGGTTTTGGTATATATGTTGTTGTTTTAGGGTTTTGTTGATATAAAAAGGGAAGGTTGAGAAATAGATCTAAAGAACTCTATGCAAACCCTAATTTGGATTAGAAACCCTAGGAAGTAATCCCAAGTTAATAAAGTAAGTTCTTGATGAGTGTGTAGTAAATAGGTTGTACATGCTTTTCAGGATTGTGTTGTGCTTGTGTGATTGGCCTGATTGATTGGTTGGATTTCCTGATTGGATTGGATTATGTTTATTTCCTATGAGATCACCAGGTATGTGGTTATTTATGAGTACTCAATTTAGTTTATCGATGTTTATTGATGATTTTATCGATTGCATGGAAATAAACTATTTGGATGATTTTATTTCTACAATCTTTAAAGTGAATATGATTATCACAATTTAAGTATACATATGACTTTCCCAAACCTACATACCATCTGTGGATGTAAGATTAGAGACCAAGCCCCGATGGGAAGGTCAAAGGTGGTCAAGCCCCAGAGGGAAGACCACTGGGCACCCAGAGAGGTGACCCCAGGTAACAAGTTCAGGATGGAGAAGGTCGCCTTAAAGTACTTGCAAGGACTTAACCCTAGAGAGTATCCTAGAGTATGAATAAAAGCGGTTGGGATGTCATATTGAAAAATGTAATATTACATTGCTAACAACTATTTGATGTGATTAGGTTGTTAGAATATATGTGTAATATTTTGGTTGTCAATACATAACGTTATACTCATTTATACAGATCGAAATTTTGTTTTTCGGCATTTTAGGAATATTTGAAATTGGAAAAATAGTAAGGTGGCATTTGTGAAGAATAAAGTTAACCTATTAAAGGAGGATTTAGTTAGATAGAACACTACAGTGGGTAAAGTTATAGATTCCTATTTTTGAAAGGTATGTAAAAAGTAAATTTTTATCCTGTTTCAAGCTTAGTCTTTGGTATAATTTGTTAAATTTTTTTATTTGCAAAACCATTGATCCTATTTTGGGATAGAGGCTCTGACTTCTTAGTATTCCTTAATTGGGGGTTACCAGGAAGTAGGATATATACACATATATACATATATATAATATCTTAGTTCTATATTAATTGGTAGATCTAGTGTTATAAAATCCATAATGTTAGTTTATACATATTCACATTTTGTTGTATAATACTTTCTTAATTAATGATTGATTTTAGCTTGTATTCTAATATGCATAAATCAAAAATAGTTTTGATACATAACAAAATTAATATTAAAAGTGAGGTTTAAATGATATAGGTGAATTGTGCATATGCAAATTAGAATTTTTTCTAGAGTTACGATAATATTTATTAATTTTTTTGTAAAATCTTGACAAAAAATTGAATTGTGTCTAAATAATAAGGAGTGGGTTGAATTGAAGTTAAAATGAGCATGATATCACACTTTTTGTGATACATGTATAGTAAATTAGATCAACCACTTTGATTGGCCACATCATCCTATGTACAACTTTTTTGACTGCTTCTTGGAACAAGCTAGTCGCAAGAGTTTCTTATGCTTTGACTTGGCACTTCCACTGCCTAAAGCGCCACCACCAATACATCTAATCATGAAAATTACAATATCATAACATTTACATAGAAAGAGTTTGATGACATTTGAAGCATAACTTCATATTACAATATTCAGTTATTCCAATGTTCTAAACCTGAGTATTAGTGATCAAAAGGGTAATTTTTGGATAAAAAGAAGGAAATGGGTAGAAAAAGATTGGAAATCAAAATATCTAGGTAAATCCTTCTAGGTTAAAAAATTTTAGTTGTTTCTAGTTTTCCTCCCTACCTCTTCCTTGGGAAAAATAAATTTTAGAATCTAATTTGAGATTTTCACTTTATTCTCTTCTTCTACTTCATAATGTAGGTGAAAAGTCACCTACAATAAGCATGATGGTTAGGTGGAAGAAACATAAATTGGAAACTGCATCAATGTTTGGTATAGATTGGTTTAGATCCAGATCATCATCCAAAAACTAGTCTAAGGTGAGAGGAATATTATCAATTACTGATATTTTCTTGAAATCATAGCTAAAAGTGAATGATTGATGTAGTAATCTATATACCTATTTAATGTTATAGAGCCAATAAGTTAACATTTGGATTTCTTGTATGTTTGTTTAAAATGGTCGAGTTACTATAGGTTATGATGAAATGTTTGTTTAAAATGGTCGAGTTACTATAGGTTATGATGAATTCTATCTTTGAGAAGATTGAATTTGAAATCCACAAGATTTTGAGTTTGTAAAATTTTTAGGCACTAGTCTACCCAACATTTCCTTAATTTCTTTACTTTTAGAATTTATTCTAGAAAGTGAGTAATATTACACTTGGTAAATTTCCATCCATTGAGCTTGTATATGTTGTCATCCACTTAATTGATAATATATAGGTTATATTGACAACTTGGTGAATTTCCATTCACCTAGCATGTAGCTCTCACCCTATTGAACATTTTTTATGATGACACTCTTGATAATGGAGATAGAAATTTTTTAGGAGAGTCTTTCTATCTAAGGTTTTTATAAGAGAATTTAGCATAGGGTTAGTAGTGTTGGTCCATGTCTACTTTAGGTCCTTCAATGATGGAAAAAATTTATTTAATACTTAAGTGTTAAAGAAACAAAATTTATCTTCTTTTATTATGATATATAATTAAATGCTTCTTGTAACTAAACATGTTGTAAATATCAAGTGATGGATAAGAGAAATTCTTAATTTTTTCTCAAATGTTGAAGGTTAATGTGAAACTATCCTTATTTATCTGTTCTAATTTGCAAACATAATGTGGAAGAACTTTAGATTTGTAAGGCCCCTAATACATATCAACCTCTAGTAATGTTTTATAATCATAAATATATTTCGGATTAAGTTTTGAAATCAATATATTAAGTGGAAACCCTAGTTCGGTTCAATTTGTCACTTCGGTGGTTTCTTGAATGTATGAGGACTATTATATAATTCCGTCATGCATCATGACTTAATTACAATTTATGTGCAAAATATCTAAGTTCATGTATTCCTTCAAGAGTGTGCATAATTTGATGTGCTTTGGATTCTTTGAACTTTGGCTATATGGGGTCTCTTTCTAAGGTTCATAACCTAACCCTAGCATGGTATAGTGGTTGAAGGTGACTAGCCTCGATGGGAAACCTTGGGCCTCAATGGAGTTACACACTATCTAATGTTGATATCTAGTGTACTTCATTGGTTTCTAGGTTAGAGGTTACCTCTATGGGTTAGATGGGAACCTCGATAGGGTTAGGAGGAGGAAGCTGTATTGGATGTTAGAGTGAGTATCTCAGTATGTTGGAAGTGATGATCCTAGATAGGTGGGGGAGGCTTGGACATTGATAACCCTTGAGAGAGGGACCCTCTATGGGTCTATATGGGAGGACCATTGGTAGGTTTTAATCCTTGATGGGTCACCCTTGATGGGTGGGAGTTGAAGAGCCTCGATAGATCTCCTTTGTAGATGCTTTGATAGATCCACTTGAGGACATCTTTTGTTTTACTTTTGATTCCTCATGACCTATATATATATATATATATATATATATATATATATATATATCCTACCCATCAATGATAGCCTCATTTGGCAAATATGAGACCTCATATAACATGGAGGAGGAATGAAGGACCCCAAGGAGGAGATCAAGGACCTTGATAGAAATGGTTTGAAGTGTGCATTTACTTGAAAGGTGAAGATCTAGCTCACTTTGGTGAATCAAAGACTAGATAACTTTAATTTTTTCCTAAATTGTCTAAGATAATCCTTTCTCTATCTTTTTTTCTATATTAACTTATTGATATTCCTGTGTCTTAGGTCCATGGTCATCTGTGGTGGAACTTGCCCCAAATAGCTAAAAATCCCTCCTTTTCTCTCTCTCTTCCCTAGTTGAACATAGATCTTGATTGAAGAGCTTTCTTAGAGCTTCAATGTTCAGTTTGGAGTTATTTTGGATCCATGGACATGGTTTTTCTACTACATAATCTTTTATCCATTTGTAAGGCAGGTGATATATATTCCTTTATCTTTCATTGCCTACAATAATTACATGCAAACCCTAAACCTTCTATAAAGACATTTTTTGTGCCTCTAAATGGGGTCGTGGTGGTTTGTTTCATTGGAATGGCATGTAATCATATTTTCTTTCCTTCCCTTATCTTCTAATGATAATACATGGTGATGATGTTAAGCCTTCGTGTGGCCATAAGGAAGAGTATTTGAAAATATGTGTTTTCACCCTAGAAATGGAGTCTTTATGCGTTGTTGATGCTATGTTGGCTACATTACAAAATGGTAATATTCCTTACTATTTTCAAGCTTTATATGGTGAAAATAAGAGGTTTCCTTATCTTTTATGCTGCTAAATGTTTTAATATTTAGGTTCCATAATGAATGGTAATTTATTTCTTCATAAAAATGACATTTTTAAGCATAATATTGTTTTGGTAGTATCTATCTGATACATTGGAGATGATCGAAAAATCTTGCATGGTTTTTCATTTAATGTGAAAAAAAATGTACCACTGGTTGTACAATTCGAGCCATGATAGACATGAGCTTTTCAAGGTATAAAATGGTGATTTTGCTATGAAATATGCACTTTAATACATGATATGAGATGTTTGTATCTTCCATAACTCCTTATACTTGATTGATTATATAATTCATCTATATGTCTTGTTTGCATTTTTGGATAATCTAGAATTGAAGATGGACTAATTGATCTCATTAATCAATTGAAACCCTAATACTGTAGTGACCTATGACTAGGAAGTACCCCACTATTCAAACATGATGGATAGTGAAACAAGTAACATTGTAGAAATATTTGACTGTGAGAAGGTACTCAAATCGTATACTTTTGATTATATGCAGGTGAACTAGGATAGGTACCTCAACTCTCAAATGATGGATATGTGTATGAGTGTGGACGTTATATGTAATTATAGGAATGATACATATGATTTGATGATACTAAAGAGATGATGTTTCATGGCATGAGTACCCAGGACATACCAATTGTTGTAGGTTGTCTTTTGAGCCCCCACTAGTAGGTTATTTTCTGTTGAGCCACTATATTGAATTGACACAGGGATGACATGATTCTATAACCAGTAATCCTAGGATTTTATATGATGAGTTGGGGGACTTTATAGTCACTATCTAGTGATTTGAATGGTACACCTCAAACTACCAGGGTTTACTAATAAAAACCAATAATCAAGCTGTGTAGAAATATCTATTTAAATAACTTCCTAAATTAGATTAGATGCTTTAATAGCTATTCTACATTTGTAATTGTAACTTGTTAATTTTTACACTAAATATATCATTCTTCACATCTTGTAGATAATCACTATTTGTTACGTTAATCTTTACTGCTCTATTTTTAATATACTTATAAGTAATAAATGTTATCTATTTCTATATCATATAGTTGGGACAGAGGTCTCACCTCATGGTTTTCCATGTCATTTAGGTGGACAAAAACTTGACGATGGTTATGAATGTGAGGATCCTTCTTACAAACGAAAACAATATACATATTTTGGTGGAGTTGTATATTCGTCCATGTGCACTCAGGTTTGGGAGGGTGATTTATGTCAGATTTATGTAACACTTAGGTTTTGGCTTGCATTCCTTGTATATATTGTTCTCATGTGTTAAATTTTGGCATACATATATTTTATATGCATGTTGGGACAAAGGTCACTAAATGATATAAATTGTAAGGCTACCTAGTATTGAATGATAATTTTTCCACTTTTTATGTTTAACTTGTGGATTTGAATCAAAATATTTTATCCTAGGTTTTATATAACTGATGGGCAATAATTTGATTGAGTTAACATCAAGTTTTTTAGTAATCTCAACTTTATATGGCAGGTTTTCACAAGTTCTGTTTGAGTTATCCATCTTGATCATCTAAGATCCTAATCTCCAAGTCTAACATATGATAATAAGTTAGCAGTTAGAGAATACACACACACACACACACACACACACACACACACACACACAGATATATATATATATATATATATATATATATATATATATATATATATATATATATATATATATATATATATATATATATATATATATATATATATATATTGCTACGAGAATTGTGTGCCTTAGTACATGTATATTATATATAACCATCTTATTCTATCATATTTTTATAGTTATAGGATAATACAATGATATATATCTTATGTATACCCCTTATACTTCAAATATATCAGAAATGATCTCAGTACAACATTCATGGATCATACCGATAAGAATCATATTCATAAATTAATTATAATTTGCATATTATTTAGAAGTTGTTGGATAATATTCAATGGAACCCCATTATAAACATGAGATATGAGCATGATTTTGTGATTAAGTTTAATCAAGACAGTGTCAATTCAATACAGTGTGTGTGTGTATATATTTATATTAATGTGTTCATTCTATTTGCTTGTTCATTTTTGAGTTTAGAGCTTAAAATATGACCCTTAAGGGGTCTATGGTTATATGATATTAACTCAATCCATATCACTCTCATGATAACCATTAGGAACATAATAATCACTATGTTATTTTCAGATCTTACTTGTTAAGACGTATTATTCAAGATACACAGAAACCCTCGGAACCACTATTATATATGAAAATCTTAATTATAAGAAAACATTACTTCAAAAAACATTTATTTGTCACATTTAATCCTATTTCAACATACTAGTCCTAATATGGGTAATTCCAATGAAAATATTTTAATCAATTATAATACATGTAACAAGCTTAAGCTCATAGAAATTATGTAACAAAACATACAAATCCACAGTGCAATCATGAATGCTCAGAATCAAAATGATGAGTGATAACCTTATTTATATAAATGTTAGCATGAAACTTAGACAATTCCTCTTAGTTTGTACTTGGTCAACCATAATTCATAAAATATACTTAAAACATATCATATTCATCAAGAAACAAATTTATATAAGTCGATACCAAATACTCCTTGATTTTCCCCAACTCACAAAAACCCTACATAACTAGAATGCACTAAAGAAACTCCATTGTTCTAATTAATCTTTGTGCATGTTTAAAATTCTAAAATTGGATTCAACTGCTCGCCAAATGTATACCAAGAAAATGAATTTAGATACCCAACAAACTTCCTTAAAACTTCTTTAAATATGAAATTCACCACCAAAACCACCTCCTTCGTTACATTCTTGACCATACATAGAAGAAAAGTGGAAAATTGGATAAAAACATTATTACAAGATAAAATTCAGTACAACTCATCTAAGAGGATGCAATTTATTAAAATCCATAAAAAATGTTCAAAACATTATTTCTCAATGACAAACATGAAATTCATTCACCAACCCTTGACCTTAGTTGATTAAGAAAATGATTCTCCCACCAAACACTAATCCTCATATTCTCATCTCAAATGTAAAATCTATAGGGTGAAGTGTGCTTTGACTACTTATGATTGTTTTGGGTCATTTAAGATAATTGTGGAGTTTGGTCAAGTTGCAGACTTTAATTTGTTGATTTGACAAAATTGATTTACTTTTCTCACCCTAAGTAAAGAGATGAGGTTGATAAAACTTTGAATATTGGTCTACCACGTATGTCAAGTGACTTATGCAAGCCCAGTTAACCTCTTATACTAGTCAGTAAAAAGCATACCAACCTTTCACAATCATCACCAACTTCACCCCAAAACCAATTTTAGGATACTAACTTCATTCTATAGCTTCAAAATACCCATAATCTATAGTCAAATCGTTAAAATGCATATTAATCTTCATTTCATCACTATCATGTTAATTTAAATTCAAAACATCTCTATCACCTAAACCATAATTTGAGTGAAACTAGCAATTTTTCTCACCAACATCTAACTATGAATTTGTGTATTAAACAAATATGGTATATCAACTATGAAATATGTTTAGAAACTAATTATGAGTTACATACAAAAACACATAATTGAAGTTAATTAGAATCACTTTCCCAAACAATTTTTGTATTTTACTTATGTGATGTGAAAAAATAATATTAGAATAATAAATGGAAACAATGCCTTGTATTGTATCGAATATAGCATAAAAAACAATTTATTTCCATACACAAAGATTCTAGGACAAATTTTCCATTTCAAGTGGCATCAAGACATATCTCAGTCATGTTTCATTATTTCATGAAAAACACTTAAGTTTTACTAGTGTATTCAATGGTTGGTACTTGAAACATCTATATTGAGTGGCATTCTCCTCCTACCAACTAGATATTCATTTCCATTTTGTATTTTCATCTAGAGATCAATTTTTTTTTTCATTACTCATTACACTTTAACCTAAGATAAATATAGAATTTGTTGGTTATTTTTTGTTCCTGTCTTTAGGAATAATCCTCATTGTGTTAATTACTACTAAATCAAACTTGTTCAATACCATCATCAATTGATATTATACAATAATTACATTTACCCCTAATTCCAACATCTTTTTTGTGAACAACTTATTGTTATTACTAACACAGTTGTTAATTATCTTTTTCCATCAATGTCCTAATATGTTATACCTTATATTGATGTAAAATTTCTAGTATGTCAAAACACTTTCTCAAGAAAATTCAACATCATTAACATGCATATAAGAATCCATATATGGTATACATAGTCAAAATCATTGTTAGGAAATAATCATTTTCTTTTAGTGAAATTTAACGCATCATTTTGTTCATTCCACACTCCTACTAAAACAAACTCAAAAGGCTACAATATATTTGATAGATAGTATACTAAAATTCCTATAGGTACATTAAAATTTTACAAGATGTGCACTACCATAAAGTGGTTACAGAGATAATATCATGAACCACATCATACTTATCCTTTCTTACATAACGCCCAAGTTCCGCCAAGAGCATTGACTTGGACAATCTTGTCATTCAACCTTTTGTTGCATTCTATAAAAGGTTGACTACTAACATTCTAGGAGAGACTCCAAAAATAAATTGAAATCAAATGTGAGTGTTGAGACAAGTATAAAGTAGACATATGAACATGCAATGGAGGTGTAAGAGACTGAGTGATAGGTGGAATAAAATCCACATTGTTGGTACCAAGTAAACAATTTGATAGTGTTTGTGGCACCCTACCTTTGATACCCTAATAAAATCATCATGTTAGAGAACACTAAGACCTATCTTTTAGGGATGTTGTACTGATACGGTCCCAAATTTGACTATAACTTATTGTGGAAGTGTCACCAAAAAGCGTCTAAACTAAAAGAAGAAAAACCAGATTTAACGTGGAAAACTCTCTCAAAGACAAGGAGAGAAAAACTACAGGGCAATATTGGCCAACAAGCAATCTATAGTTAAGATTACAACACGCACTGCCCAAATTTAATTACCCATAAATCTAGATAGCCCTCCCCATACGACAAAATAGCTTAGGAAAAATAGAATCACATCCATTGTATACCACTACAACAAACATACTCATTAGCGGCCTTTCAGAAATGCCACTAAAACAAGCCAGTAAACAGGTTTAGCGGCATTTGTTGACATTTAAAAAAATGACTCTAGCGCCAATGCCACTATGAAGATAGTGGCTTAAGTTGTAAAATCCACTAAAGGTTTGTCTTTATTGGCTTCGAATAAATACCACATAAAGGCCACTAAACCATCATGTGGCATTTATAAAAAAGCCACTATCCATCAATTGGCTTTTATACAAATGCCACTATTTTGTATTATGTTGGTCTATGAAAATGTTCTTATTGAGTTTAATGGAGTATAAAAAAAGCCACTAATGACTACTAGTTTAGTATTACTACATTTTCATGGCTTTTAGTCATTCAGTTTTCAATTCATTATCAATATTTCTAAATGAATGTCAATTGTAGACGAACTCACTTTTCTGAAAGTATGAATAATTTTTATTTATAATCAATTGAGAATTACATTGGGAGGACATTTTACCTTTCCCCTTATATTGAATACAATACCAATGATATACTTTCATTCAACATTTTACCTTGCCCCTTATATTGAATTACATGGGGAGGACATTTTACCATGCCCCTTATATTGAATACAACACCAATGTTTACTGTTGCATTTTATGGTTTGCAAAATCTTCTTGTTGAACAACATGACATACATGATGTCTTCAACATTAATGGAGTTGGCTCAGCAACTACTGTTGTATCTGGTCTCATATTTCCTGGTTCCTTGAGATGGCGAGTGTGGAATATTCTCCTTGGTTCTGCACTTGGAGCTGCCTTTTGCTTTCCACTCGGATGGGCCCCTCTAAAACTTGTAGAGAAGGCAACTGAGCGGAGTGTAGTTCCGTTGGCGTCTGATTCTGGTGAGTGATGCAGGAAGCAGGGTGGGTGTGGCAATTGAAAGGCTTGAAAGTAGCCTCAGAAAATACATGTAGCAAGGTGCAGTTGGCTGCTATGTTCAGGAATCATAGCAACAAGGTGATAGCAAAGTCCAAAGCCTCAACCTAAGTCCAAAGAAAAAAGTTAAACAAAAAATACATGTATCCTTGTTCTAGATGGTTAAAAAAAACCATGTTGAAGGTGATTGTTTAGTGTAAAGTAGCAAATAATAAGGGCTTGTTTAGTGTAAAGCAGCAAATAATAAGGGCAAATAATTTACCTGCTGACTCATCTCAACAATTCCGCCTGCATTATCAACAATAGGTCCAAACATATCCATAGTCAATACATATGCAGCAGTACTCAACATCCCCATGGTTGAAACAGCAGTCCCAAAGAGACCACATGTGGGATTTCCAATTTCATCTACTAGGCAGAGATGATATATACACTGATCTCCAAAACTGGAAGAGTTATAGATTCTAAACCACTTGTGCAACAAGTGGCCTAATACAGAGTAGATGCAACATCCATGTCAAATCCACCAACAGACTAACTGACAAATGGCCAAGCAAACCTTTCTTTCTTGCTTTGCAATTTCATTTTCCTTTGATAGCTTCCTCCAAGGGCCTAATGCAATTTCATGCTCTTCTCAGGTTTTAGCTCTGAAATTAGAAAAAACCATTACCAAAACAAACTTTCAGGAATTATTAATTCCTCTTTCAAATTGCAGCAATAGAAGTGTAATGTTCATCAAAAAATCTCACTAGTACATGATTACAGTTAGCATGACACTACATTGGTTCATCAAATTAAAAAGAAATTTACATTCCATCTCTATCAAAGCAATGTTCATGTTACATTCCAGCTCTAGTATATGAACCATCAAAGCTAGACATAGTAGAACAGATATTTACCTATCTATACAACTCAGATGTGTAGAGTGCATGCTTGGTTGGCATGTTCCTAGCTTGTAGCACATAATTCTTTTGTCATTGGTTCATTATCCAATGTATAAGTGAACAATATAACAAGTTCAATAATAAGTACACCATTAAGATTTATATACACTGCATTAGCAATCAAACAACTTGATTAGAATAGGAATTAAAACAACAACCTACATATGAAGGTGTAAGGAATTTGACAGCCAATCACATCATTTTTCTATATTATTTATCCCAATCCTAGTGGTTCCATGAGTCTGATTGTCGAATTGCCCATCAATTTTGCAATTGGGTCATGGCAAATATGAGGTGAGGAACTACCACGTTTATAAACACCATCACAACTCTGAATAGACTCTACTCACAATAAGAAAATAGGTTTAAAAACCTTAAACTAGAGGGTAGGATAAATAGATGTAGCCTCCTGGGAGTTTAAAGAAAAACATGTGTGAAATAGACACCTTAACTAAAATGTCTATGTATATTATTGTAGTTCTTGCAATATATAACAATTAGTTTGTAAAATATGTACTGACACTAGTGAATTAGGCAATAAATATGGGGCATGTGCATATGTTGTTTGATATGTCTTCCAAGATGTAAGTAACTAGTAAATCATGTTATGTAGGACTTTAAGATGTTGAGAAAGAATGGAAGAACATACCTGATCGAATTCCATTGAATGATGTGCATGTTCCAAGCCTTTCACCTTTGCAAGCATGGTATAATACTTTAAAAATGAGGGGCACAAATTCCTCAAAACAAATTCAATCCAATTTCCAGAATTGAATGCATCCAATCTAAATATTGCGTTTTGGAATCTGAAGGACACTACATTTTAGATGCCACTAAGCATAGCTTGAAGTTTAGCTTGAGTAATGATCTAGGAACTTGGGAAAGTTGTGGAAGTGAATATCACTCCAATGATCGTTGCTGAATAATCTTTGTATTTCCTGAACCCTGAAGAGTAAAGACACAAACAATTAGGGAGAATATTACCACATTTGATACAATGGTTACTAATATGTAATTCGTCCATAATGGAATGGTAGCACTCATGATATAGGGAGAATATTACAACATTTTATAAAATGGTTAACTTCATATCTCATAAAATTCATGATGTAGTGAATTTAGAAGAGTTTAAATCTTTAATGGTACCATATCAAACAATTTTATGAACTTTAAGTACATGATCTTGATGGAGAATATCATTCACCTTCATTATTTTCTTCAAGGTAGAATGTATGGCATGTATACAGTAAAATGAGAACTGGAAGTTTGTGCTTCATTTGATTCATATCCATATTTCAATCCCCTGCATTTGTACAACCACACCTTGTACAACCACAGTCCAATAACTGGTGAACTATAGTTTTTATGCATTTGTACAACCACTCTCCACACATTGTACAACCACACCTAAGACACAAGAAGAGCAACATAGAACACCCCAGATAAGAAAAATGAACACAACGACATATAGATTTGAGGCCAACAAAAATAATGGGACAAACAACCCATACATATGCTAAGGAGTCAAAATTCAAAACTTACAGCAGCTATTGATGGCTTGTCCGACTGCCCAGGGCTCCAATGGGACACATCCATTCCTAGTATAATAGTTGGCTCTTGGAAGATCTTTGGCATGGATGGAAGATGCTCAGCTGTGGTGAACTTCTCTGCACGATGTGACACCCACAAGCTTATTCAGGATCTCATTCTTTGTGGAAACATGAAATGTGTTGTCAGTAAAATCTTTTTATCTATTTCGTTTAACTCATTTAAACGAAATACATTAAAAGATTTTACTTACAATGCCCTTCATGTTTCCACAGTGAATGAGATCCTGAATATGCCTACGGGTGTCACATTGTGCAGAGAAGTTCACCACAGCCATGAGCATCGTCCATCCATGCCAAAGATCTCCCAAGTGCCAACTATTATACTAGGAATGGATGTGTCCCATGGGAGCCTTGGGCAGTCGGACAAGGCATCAATATAGAGGTTGTCAGCTCTCGAGATTGGCCTTTAATCTCCAAGTACAGATTTGCAGGTAGCAGAGGATCATTACCATAGTTATTGGCTTTTAGGGCCTACATCACAACCACATGTTACAGAAAGGGTATTATTTTAGATGGAGGGGGTAAAGGAAAAAAGAAAAATATACAAATGTTGTTTTAACAATTAAGGGAACAGGGAGGAACCCACATTACTAAGAACATCCATTCTTTCTTGAGGCATCATGCTTAGACTTATCAACCGGAGCAGACCTCTGAAATGTTGACAATGACTTAGTGTGCCTCTGCAAAATGCAAAAACACCAGACTATATTATACTTATTTGATGACATGAATAACCACATTAGGCGGGGTAGAAGTGGAAAGTGTATGAGCACTTTGATAGGTATTCTCTTAGGTTTTTTTCCAAGCTCATCATCATCATCTAGGATCTAATCAGTTTCCATCTTGATGCACCACATGTATCACATACGTCTTTATCAGTATAATCCTTCCAAAACAACATGCAACCATTTGGACAAACATGAATCTTCACATAATCTAAGCCTAACCCCGTAATCATCTTTTTTAGCTCATAAAATGAATTAGATAATTGTTCTCCTTCTGGTACAATCTTGTCTCCAATCGATGAATGTTCAAAAGAAAAATCCAAAAATTTTGATACTCCACATAAGTATTAACTACTCGTTTGGTCATTCTCTTCTATCCAAGACTTATCCATTCTATAAAAAGAGTAAAACATATAACATATGAGTAAGTATGTCATATTAAAAAAGACAATACAATATTAGAAAATACTAGTGTAATCATGCAAATGAAGTTCACGTGAGCCTATCTGAATAGGAGGGCACCCAAGCATTTTTTGAAATACTTATAATAAGGATAAAAGAACATAGTTATAATAAGGATAAAAGAACATTTATAATGAAATTTATCAGTAATTTGTAACATAATAGGATATGCATATTTCTTTTTGTTGTTTGGTTTCGAATGTGTCATTAGATAGGATGGATTCGTGAATTTGGAACATTCATGGGAACACACACTTCAATTATAAGAATGCATGTAGCAACTTTCAGTTCAATTCATTAATCTCTTTTTACATCCACACAAAGGGGTGTACCCCTAAACAATATCTAAACAAAGGGGTTGATGTACCCCTAAACATGCGCATAATTAAAATAACTATTAATACAGACAAGTCTAGATAGATAGACAACTAAATACTACACCAACATGGTCCCGCATCAGTAACTTTGAGGACTTATCATTGTGGCGATCTTCTCCTGAAGTTCAGAAAAGAAAGCAGCTATGAGTATTGATTGCTTTCAGACAAAAAGTGTAAACACAAATTTTTTGTCTTGACAATTATATTTGTTAATTGGACTTACTGTGGTCTTTTTGATGATTGTGTTGTGTCACGGAGCTCCTCACTATATTTAGACAAATCTGAACTAACAGGGGCCGCATCATCACATTCATCCGAGCTGATATCCTCCATTGTGCGCTCATACCACCGTAGATGATCGGGGGTCTCGCAGTTGATGTTGGTTATCCAAACTTTGATGGTATTATGGCCAAATGGACGGAGAAAATGCCAGTCGCTAAGGCCCACTAGCATATTTCTAATCCAATCACGCCAACCGTATTTTGATACAAGATTTCCCGCCAAATCATACTCAACCTCGATAACATGTGAATAATTGCCAAAATTTAGGGTCACTTCACCTGGCTTGTACTGTCTTCCTTTTAGAAAACGCCAATGTTTGGGTATGGCTAGTTGGTTTAAGGAACGATCATCAAGGATGATGTCCAATTGTTCTTCAATAGGGAACATTAACATTGGCATAGAGGCCGAGTTTATAGTGACTGTTGTGGGTGGACAGAGACTGCATAATATTAGTATTAACAAAGTGTAAGTACATATAACGATGTTATATATTTTTAGAAAAAGTTATATAACATCAGTTAACATTTTATTGCTTATCATAACAAACTTTATTGGGGTAGACATGATAGCTTGAAAAGAAATCTAATAGAGGAGATCATGTCCTATATAGAGGCTATATCTTTGCAATTGGTCCAATGGTCACTAATCCTTCTTTGAGAATTTCAATGAAGTAACTAGTATTTTCTATAATTTGATGTATCTTGGTATTTCATACAATGAGGTGACACTTATTATCTATTTCTTGAATCAAAACTCATATTTTAGATTATCAAAGAGGTTAATGGTGTCTGACTTATTTTGTACAGGTGTGAGACCTATTTAATTTGGAGTATCAATGCACTACTATAGAAGGTGTGAGATCTATTTAAAGATATTACTGGTGTCTTTCCAAAATTTTACTACTGTCTTGTACTTCTGTGTTTATCAAAACACTACTACAAGATATCCTATCATCTTATTATTTTGATAGTACCACAAATTTTATGACAAGGACTCATCTAAAAATTGTAAATTTTCTAAATGAGTTACAAGAAGGATTCATCTAAAAATTGTAAATTTTCTAAATGAGTTATGTGAGGTTATTATTCTCTGACCTATATGTAAATGGGATAGATTCCTGCCAATTTAGTTTTATGAGTACATGACACTATGTTTGAAATACTTTTTAAAAGGATAAAAGAACATACTTATAATAAGGACCCAGGCACATTCTAATCATTTTGAACTGAATCAGAAAATGAACAGGAGCCTGGGTCCTATCCATTAGTATCAAAGGAGAATTCGTAAACCTCCAAACCACCAACATGCTTTCCAAACCTACAACCTCAGCTTCTACAAGCTCACCTACTAGAAACCTTTAGAACATATACAGCCAGAAAGTAGGAATTTGTACAAACAAATAGCAAAGATACAATCCCTGATATGAAGCTGAACACCAAGGTGTATGTTCTTCATAACATGGTAATCAATCATGGCTATATTCCTTTTTTGGTCGGCCAAAAACTCCTGTTTCAAAGGATACGATTATCATTTCAAAGAATCCCAAAAGAGCCTTAAAAAAGGAGAACCATACGAAGCCATTTCAAGCACTTCCATAGGCAAGAGCCAGCATAGAATCCCATCCTTGGATGACATCAATCAGGGAAAAGACAAACCAACCCAAGGACAAATCACATATCCTTCAGCCAACGATAACCAACGGAAGAAAAAGGTAGACCATCACTCAAAACCACATCAGAAAAAAGGATTCAAAAGAAAACAACATACAAGACCTTCCAATCAAAACCAATAGAAGCTTCAACCAGCAGAGCCTGACAAGAGGTGGGAGAAAAGTACTGAACCTTGACCAAGCATAAGAATAGAAGCATAACATCCAAAAGTACAGAATCAGAATGAATAGAATATGACAAGAGGAGCAACCGCCCCCCCTTTGACAAGGGGAATCGAATGAAAAGAATATAATTGTGCTCACTTGTAACCAATTCATGGTGAAGGGAAATTGTGTATTTTTCTTTGCTATTTCTTAGTTGTATCATCTTCAGACTAGGCCGCCCCCTTTAGAAGTCAATGATGCTCAGTAAGCCCCTACTTTTTTGAAATTTCGTTTGAAGTATAGTTTCTACTATATAAGTGGATCAACCCATGTATTTTGGTATAGAAATTAACTGTGATGAAGATGAGATGCTTAATCATTCTTGGCGTCTGTGATTTTGAGAATATATTAGATTTCTCACTTATATTAAAGGGAAACATATAGCAATAAAATGACATTGTTTTGTAACCTATTTATATACACTAGTATAAAAACATAGAAGAAAATTGGTGTGGGTAATGACATATCACAATGTATACTAAAAATAGCTAAGCCTAATCAAACCTAATTTCATGTATATACCATAACCATGAATAATTACACTTCATTAAAATTAGCTTCTAATTAGAACATGGGAATCAGGTTGGCATACCAGGTCTAATATCAGGGAGGTTCCTTGTCTCAAAACCATTCCAAAGATTATAAAATCTTAATTTGTACATCGTTGGAAGTTGTTATGCATAAATCTTGGTGATTATTGGCCTCATTAAAATCAATGTGTCTTAGAGGTGTGTTGGTTGCAACTAAAACATCGACTCAGTTGTAATGCCCACGATCAAATTTCCATTATCATATACTTCTTTAAGTGTTAGTCCCCTAAATTAATGGAAGTAATGAGATTTGATTATTTAGATACTTTTCTATCTTATGTTTATAACTATTGAAGTTGGTTCTGGCTACAATTCTTGAGTTATTTCTGACCTTATCTTGTTTGTCGTTTCCTCCTTGATATCAAAATCTACATTGATGGACAGTATGTTAGTAAGAGTTAGAGCACTAAAGAAAGTGGTGTTTAGATACCCATCACCAAACCCATGATTGCATCTCCACATTTTCATGAACTCTATTATTCCTCTCCCTCCATAACCAGTACAGGATGCACATTGCCAAACAATGATTCTCCTTTCTAGTGAAATTAACCAAGTCAGTCATGGAATTAGGAATAATGAGTAAACCAGGAACTCTAACTTCAGCCCAGATCTTGCTCGAAACTGAAATCAATCCAAAATAAAGCAAGAATGTAGAAAAATTAAGGGAGGGGCAAGAAAATCATAGAGGAATGAATATATCTTATAGATACGGTTCTTCCTCTACTAGTGTGAATCAATACAAAGCAGTTGATTGTGATGGTGATAATGGTTGGGGAAGAGAATCTATTTGTAATCACCTGGCACCAATGTAGCAAATGTGGCTGAACTGGCTTCCTCGGTGCCGGCAAAGTAGACTCCTGGCTTCCTCGGTGCCGGAAATGTGGCACTTCTTCAGCCAGTAGTCGAAAGAGATCCTCCATGTTGTGATCAATGTTCCACCACCAGTCAGTCGATGCGCTCGATCCTCCAAGATGTTGTTAGGGCAAGCGACGATCGACCAGGAGTGCGCTCGATCCTCCACACAATGTCAGTTTTGAAAGAATATCGACGAGGATTGGGGATATCAATCGCCACAGGCACCGCGATACTAGCTATTACGTACGTGGGAGCGCGAAGGAAAATCGGGAGATGTGAAATGAAAATTTCTGATAGATAATACTTCACGTGTGTCAGTTGGTTTGGCAATTTAAAATTGCCACTAATTAAATATAAGAATTCCTTTGATGTTAAGTTTTTTTATAAACTCTATAATAGGTGGTTTAGTGGCATTTTAATTAAAAATGTTTGTACATTAGATAGATAATGTCTTTTTTTATAAATGTCACTAATGGGAAATTTTGATGTAGTGTACAAAACCTCCCTTTTTAATTAATCCCTCATGAGGCCACTATTGTTGTTAGGAACTACTTGTTGCCACTATGACCGCTGACTGGGTGGACCGTTACCTCTATGGAAACACTGCCTATGTAACTACCAACCACTATTTTGATTCAAGTAAAAGTCATTGGCCCTCACTTATCAACCAAGAAACATGCTATATTAGTGCACCCAATGTGTCATCGACTGTCAGCCACTACTTTGCTTCAAGGAAAAATTGATGACCCTTTCTTATCAACCAAGAGTGCTCCTCCAGTTGTTCTTATTTTCTGACTCTTCTACTACAAAAGGCACAAACAAGCAACTGGTGGGATCACACCTCAACTGGTAAGATGTCTCAATGGACTCTCCCAGGGCCTCTATTTATAGTCCTCCATGGTATGTGGTTGCAACTAGGAATCTTTATACATGTCCTAGTCCAAGTCCTAGTTCAACTCCATGTTGCACATAGGGAGACAACTTCTTTTACCTTTTTATATTTGACTCCTGGTGGAATTAGTAACACAAGACAACTCCGACTCAAGTCTAAATCCAACTAGAACATGAGTCAGATCCCTTTTCTTTTCCCAACGATCTCCCCCTCTGGCCCATTAGGGAGACATTATCTTCAACAATCATCTAGAGTAGCTGGTGGACCCTACCACCATGTGTGATGGATGCATTCTCCTTTGACATGCCATCATCCTGTCATTTTTCATCTTTTTGAACTCCCATCATGAATTCACTTTGTTCCCAAGCAACTGAGAAAATGTATCTTGGCAATACCTCTTCTCTTTCCATGCCCAAACTTGGAACTTTGTTGGCTCCCCCTGATAGGTAAATCAAGCCATCCTGGATGAAAACCTTATTTCTAACTTTTTGTACTAAGGCTTAGAAACACTCTAATGATGCACCCATGGTCTTTGACTAAAGACCTTGTGATGTCCCCAGATTTTCTAAAACTTAATCTGATGTGTGACGTCCAAATTGGAACCCTCACCTCAGCGAGAATCCCAATTTAAACATCCCACATGAGGCTAAGAAGAAGAAAATCAAGGGAGTCATAAGGAAACAATCAGTAGCATTTGCACATGAACAATAATAAAACCATACACACATGTTCACCATTCAACATATAATTACAACATGAATTGTTACATCACTTGATATTACATTCAGCAGCAAACTTAAACATATACATGTACTACCACTAAACTATAGGATCTTAAGACAACAGGTCCACCTGTACATCAATCGCTATACAACTCTCACTATCCTGGATCTTCAAGAGCATAACCACGACCTAAACAAAAGATTACATGCGGTACACGTCAGCACAATATTCAAGAATATTGTACTGAGTATGCCTACATGTCTTTTATATACCTCTCATCATATCTTGGCAATAAGATAAAACTAATACTTGGCAGTAACAGAAAAATATAAGAAAAGTGTATACTTGCACAAATATATTCATTAAAAAAAGAGAACACATATTTTAAACTCATTTTCCATTATATACGTGTGCATCTGCCTACCAATGGGATAGATGCATCCAGGCCTCATGATCTGCTTACCAAAGAGATAGATCATTGTACATGTGATCTGCTTACCAAGGAGATAGATCACTCACTAGCACTATGCTTATCAAAGAGATATAGTGCTTTCATATAATGGAACAAATGTATTATGTTTCATGTGTTCATAACAATAAGCATGGAAAATCATGCCACATATCATACAAGAACAATCATTTCATCTAATACCATATGCCTAGTATTTTACTACACGTATAACACAAGCATATTGTATAATAAGCCAAGTAAGAGGTAATGGCGTACCTTGATCAAAAACAAACCTAATCACATATCACATATTCTTGATGTCATCTACATCCTTGGTCAACCATGATTAAGACAAGATCACATACTATCATCAGGTTCTCATCATCTCAACCCTAGATATGTCCATTTTAGGGTTTACTTAACTCATTATGATATTCTCATGATTACTTGTATTCTTGCCTTATATTTATCTTACTGATGTCATATTCTAGATTATAGTTCATCAACTGGATATACTCATGTGCCACATTATTATCTAGACATATTTAACATTATGTCACTTTCATTAACCATATTAAGGTTACATCCCATGTATTAAGGTTGCTTTTCATGTAACATGAATTCTATGCATCTAACTGATATCAAAGTTCCAGATTAGCTTCCAGTTACTGATATAAGATTGTTCTGTAACTTTCATCATTTATTGTTCATGTATGCATTAATTGCATTATCTTTAGTGTTATTAGCCCTAATTAGCCATTTGGAGAAAATTACATGATTTCGTGCATCAACATCATGATTACTGACATTATATGGATTATCAACATGAATATGGATCTAATGACATTTTATCACAATTTTAAGCATTCGTTTGATATTTATTATCCATGATTTAAGTATATAACATCTTACCTGATATCCTTGATATTAATGCCACAAAAGACTGATATTATGATTCTACTATATTCTACGCATTTTTCTGAGCATTTTGATACCTTATTTGCATTTTTCTAATAAACGAGCTATTTATTATGAATTTTGTACGATCTGAACATTTTTGAAGAAATTACCTTTTTTAGGCCAATCAGCCGCTGACACGTGGTCATTTGGGTTGGTGTGCATCCTTTGCCCATTGCTACTGGTTCACGTCCTATGAACCCGGTCTGCTGTCCTAGACCAGCCGGTTCTTGGCCTGACCTGGTCCTCCTTTCTTTCTCTCTTTCCCTCGCGATCGGGGTTCCCATGTTCTGTGAGTGCACCGCCACGACGCTCAACTCCGGTGAGCGATCTTCCAACTCCAGGACTTCTTCGTGAGCCTCCCATGGAGCCCACAGATTCGAGGTCCCCTCCACGACCTCCACAGCTTCGTGGCTTCCCGTCCACGGCTCCAAACCCTGGCGCCCTAGCACTCGCCACTGTAAGGCTCGGTTACAACAGAGCAAAAGAGGTGATCTGCCTCTGGTCATTCACGCTCCAAGATGAAGCTTCCAAAAGCTTCGCACTGCCTTTAGGAACTCATCCATGTCCTCCATTAATGGTGCACAAGTCCTACAACCCTCCTACGAGCTACATCTTCACCTCCGACCAACCATGGCTTCGGCGGCCATGGAACCCATAGCGGCTGGGCACGAAACCAGTGGCATTCAACTCCACTGTGACCTAGCTTCATTTTCCCTTCTTCATCTTCCTCCGATCTACCATCTGCCTCTGTATCCTCATCCCAGCCACCACCTGCTCCATGCGGTGGAGAGAGCAGTGAATGGGAGAGCTCGTTCTCCCTGCTCTCTTCGTCAAACGAGGCACTCAGGGTGTCATACGGTTCGTAAAGGGGAGGCAAATCCCAATCCTCAGCTACTTGTCCCCATCATCCCATGACCTGGTTGATCGTGGCATCGTGGCTGGACACGCCAAGCTCACAATCTAACTGAAAGGTTGAAGATGATATATGTGTCATTGGTTCCTCATATGCGGATGAGATAGATCCTACACAAAGCCAGATATGTGGCTTCTCCCTTGTAAGGACCACAACTGTCCGATTATAGATCCAATGCCAGAGAAGGGCCACACATCTGGCTCCAAACAAAAGGGGTGTTACACTCTCATTAAATCAAGAACTTAGGTCAAAAATCACCACTAAATCAATTATTCCACCAATATCAAACATAAATATCTCTCTCTAGGAACATCCAAATGCCACCAAATTTTAACCATAGCTTCTTTATCTCTCGATCTACCTTCTACTCAAATTTGGTGACCAAACTCATCTATTAGACAATTCAATTGAATTCCTCAAAAGGCATTAAAAGAGATGTCTTAATCATTATGTCAACCTCATATCAACACTCCTATTTTGTCAAAATCTTAGAACTCTAAAAAAAACTCAACCATATGATTTCACTTATGTCATTGGACATTTAGGATTCTAAAAGTCCACTCCATCACATCCTACACACCTTAAAAGAAATCCCATCCTCGTAATTAAGCCAGAAAAACCACTTTGTCACATCATATACATCTTAAAAGAACTTTCGTCGTCGAAAGTCAACCATACTCGTACTCCAAGGAAAACTACCATGTCTTCATCCACATGTAGGAATTATTCTATTTGTAACATTTCCGCAAAAGTTACCTAGAACCATGTATCCAAAGCACTATTAGGGGGGTTTTACAACCATATTGGTGCACAAACACTCCATTAAAGGTTAAACTCAAGGTTTAGAAACTTAGGTTATGTCATTACATATCTCATATTTTAGGATTTTCATCCTCATTATAGCCAAGCATCAAAATTCCAACATAACATTTTTTTTTGCCAACATCATTACATAGTGCAAAATTTTCAGATCATATTCATCATATTTATTAAGCATTGTCATTATCACTATTTGGCATGTATCATTAAGATGATCTCATTTCACTTTCCTATTAAGTTAAAAATTTATTAGTGCATTCATTACTAGATTCACCAACCATATTACATCATGATTCATGTAATATGTATCATTAGTGTCATCACATTATACTTTCTCATATTAGGTTATAAACTCTTTTAGATATTCCTCATGAGATTAGACAACCATTCACATTATCATCATTATTCATGTGTATGGTTAACCATATATGCGTTAGCATCTAATAAACCATCTCTAGGTTGTTCCACATGTCATTATATCTACATCTTGAGATTAGATAATGAACACATATATTCTATCATGGTTATGCTAGACAAAATTATACAAGTGGCTTGTCAAACATATATCAAAACTTAATCTAGAGCACTTGAGGTTCTCCTGACCCGTATCATGAGGGTAGGTACATGCTCAGTCTCTCTGAGCCAACTCAACTCTATTCGTATCTCATATGTACAAACTATATCTTCCCTATCAGTCTAGGGTTCTTAGATTACCTCATTGGTACTAGAGATATCCTTACAAACTCTAGCCATGTACGCACAAACCAAAACATGATATGACATACCTTCATAGGTATCTACCCTTGAATCATGCTTACCCAAAACTCTCTTATATACACCTCCACTAGATTCCTACAAGGAACCACCAACCCGAGCATGAGGCTTCACGGAAACTAACACATTTGCCTCCTCCAGGGTCTTGGGACTCTCTCCCTCACCCAGATGGTAGGTTCTCATATCCATGTTCACATATGCACACATAACCAACCTCTCTCTGAATCTAGGGTTTGATCTTCCCAAGGACATCTAGGGTTCAAGAATACTATAGGAATCATGCATAAAGCAACTCATCTCAATCACTCAGGAGTATTCTAGTTTAGGACATATCATATCACATATCTCATAATTGTTATGTCTTGGAGTTTAGGTTCTCTGACCTTCTCCCATTGGGTCTCACTCTCTCTGGAGTTAACCCCGAAACTGGTCCTAACACTAGAGGTCCTCCTTCGTAAAAGAGCTTGAGGCTCATGCTGACTCACAACCTTGTCTTAATTTATCATATCTTATCTCATAAAAGAATGCATACTTGCATCATCAAAACTTATCTCAAATCCTCAAAACTGAACTTAAGTCCTCAAAGACAAACATATATCATCATATTTATCTTATGTCATCTTTATAAGACCTACATCATATCATCAAAACTTATTTCATCTATTCGATCTATCATATATTCCAAACAAGGCTCTAGGCATCTAATATAGAACTACTCTCTCTTATAGACGGATGTCATTCACTTTCACTTAGGTTGCATGACCACCTCCTACTCATGCATGTGTGGGAACACATTTTTGTAATACATATACATAATAAAATATTATATAGTTTTTCTCCGATAAAACAAGCGTCAGAGAAAACTATCGAGGTTCGATCCGTTTGGAATCAAAAACCAAATCCTAAAAATGAGTGTCCCACACATAGTAGAGAGTCCAGTGTCATGAAAACTAGTGAAAAGGGTGAGAACATGATGTAGACTAGCATATATACTCTAGACAATGAGCGCCATATGTCTAGGGTTTCTCTTCCCTTGATGCACATAATTTCCGAACAGTGCAACGTCCCATACCACTGCACTACAAGGAAAGAACGAAATCTAAGGATTTGCTATTCAACAAGCACCAGTCTAGACCTAGTTCTCATACATCTAGGTGCTAACCTAGAGGCTAGGTCAGATCTAGTCTCTAAAAGATGACTAATCTAACCCTAAAAGATTATTAAGTTCAAGGTTTTCTGGTTTTGAGTTGCATAATGACCAAACATCAGGCTTTGCTATTGTTCATGCTCTGATACCACCTGTGATGTCCCCAGATTTTCTAAAACTTAATCTTATGTTTGACATCCAAATTGAAACCCTCACCTTAGCGATAATCCCAATTTAAACATCCCACATGAGGCTAAGAAGAAGAAAATCAAGGGAGTCATAAGGAAACAATCACTAGCACATGTACATGAACAATAATAAAACCATACACACATGTTCACCATTCAACATATAATTACAACATGAATTGTTACATCACTTGATATTACATATTGAGAGACAAACTTAAACATATACATGTACTACCACTAAACTACAGGATCTTAAGACAACATGTCCACTTGTACATCAGCTCGCTATACAACTCTCACTATCCTTGATCTTCAAGATCATAACCACGACCTAAACAAAAGATTACATGCGGTACACGTCAGCACAATATTCAAGAATATTGTACTGAGTACGCCTACATGTCTTTTATATACCTCTCATCATATCTTGGCAATAAGATAAAACTAATACTTGGGAGTAATAGAAAAATATAAGAAAAGCGTATACTTGCAAAACGATATTCATTAACAAAAGAGAACACATATTTTTAACTCATTTTCCATTATATACTTGTGCATCTGCCTACCAATGGGATAGATGCATCCATGCCTCATGATCTTCTTACATAAGAGATAGATCATTATACATGTGATTTGCTTACCAAAGAGATAGATCACTCACTATCACTATGCTTACCAAGGAGATATAGTGCTTTCATATAATGGAACAAATATATTATGTTTCGTGTGTTCATAATAATAAGTATGGAAAATCATGCAACATATCATACAAGAACAATCATTTCATCCAATACCATATGCCAAGTATTTTACTACATGTATAACACAAGCATATTGTATAATAAGCCAAGTAAGAGGTAATGATGTACCTAGATCAAGATCAAACCTAATCACATATCACATATTCTTGATGTCATCTACATCCTTGGTCAACCCTGATTAAGACAAGGTCACATACTATCATCAGGTTCTCATCATCTCAACCCTAGATATGTCCATTTTAGGGTTTACTTAACTCATTATGATATTCTCATGATTACTTGTATTCTTGCCTTATATTTATCTTACTGATGTCATATTCTAGATTATAGTTCATCAACTGGATATACTCATGTGCCACATTATTATGTAGACATATTTAACATTATGTCACTTTCATTAACCATATTAAGGTTACATCCCATGTATTAAGGTTGCTTTTCGAGTAACATGAATTCTATGCATCTAACTGATATAGAAGTTCTAGATTAGCTTCCCGTTATTGATATAAGATTGTTCTGTAACTTTCATCATTTATTGTCCATGTATGCATTAATTGCATTATCTTTAGTGTTATTAGCCCTAATTAGCCATATGGAGCAAATTACATGATTTCGTGCATCAACATCATGATTACTGACATTAGATGGATTACCAACATGAATATGGATCTAATGACAGTTTATCACAATTTTAAGCATTCGTTTGATATTTATTATCCATGATATAAGTATATAACATCTTACATGATATCACTGATATTAATTCAACAAAAGACTGATTATTATGATTCTACTGTATTCTACGCATTTTTTTTAGCATTTTGATACCTTATTTGCATTTTTATGATAACCGAGATATTTATTATAAATTTTGTAACATCTGAACAGTTTTGAAGAAATTACCTTTTTAGGCCAATCAGTCGCTGACACGTGGTCATTTGGGCTGGCGCGCATCCTTTGCTCGCTGCTACTAGTTCACATCCTATGAACCCAGTCTGCTGTCCTGGACCAGCCGGTTCTTGGCCTGACCTGGTCCTCCTTTCTTTCTCTCTTTCCCACGCGATTGGGGTTCCCATGTTCTCTGAGCGCGCCGCCGCGACGCTCGACTCCGGTGAGCGATCTTCCAACTCGAGATCTTCTTCGTGAGCCCCCCATCGAGCCCACAGATTCGAGGTCCCCTCCACGACTGCCACGGCTTCGTGGCTTCCCGTCCGCGGCTCCAAACCCTGGCGCCCTAGAGCTCGCCTCTGTAAGGCTCTGTCACAGCGGAGCAAAAGAGGCGATCTACCTCTAGTCATTCACGTGCCAAGATGAAGCTTCCAAAAGCTTTGCATCGCCTCTAGGAACTCATCAATGTCCTCAATTAATGGTGTAGAAGTCCTACAACCCTCCTTCGAGCTACATCTTCACCTCTGACCAACCATGGTTTCGGAGGCCATGGAACCCATAGCGGTTGGGCACGAAACCGGTGGCATTCAAATCCACTGTGACCTAGATTCATTTTCCCTTCTTCATCTTCCTCCGATCTACCATATGCCTCCATATCCTCATCCCATCCACCACCTGGTCCATGCGGTGGAGAGAGCAGTGAATGGGAGAGCTCGTTCTCCCTGCTCTCTTCGTCAAACGAGCCACTCAGGGTGTCATATGGTTCATAAAGGGGAGGCAAATCCCACTCCTCAGCTACTTGTCCCCATCATCCCACGACCTGGTTGATCATGGCATCGTGGCTAGATACACCAAGCTCACAATCCAATTGAAAGGTTGAAGATGATATCTGTGTCGTTGGTTCCTCATATGCGGCTGAGATAGATCCTGCACAAAGCCAGATCCATGGTTTCTCCCTTGTAAGGACCACATCTGTCCGATTAGAGATCCAATGCCAGAGAAGGGCCACACATCCGGCTCCAAACAAAAGTGGCGTGACACTCTCATTAAATCAACAACTTTGGTCAAAAATCACCACTAAATCAATTATTCCACCAATTTCAAACCTAAATAACTATCTCTAGGAACATCCAAATGCCACCAAATATTAACCATAGCTTATTTATCTCTCTATCTACCTTATACTCAAATTTGGTGACCAAACTCATCTATTAGACCATTCAATTAAATTCCTCAAAAGGCATTAAAAGAGATGTCTTAATCATTATGTCAACGTCACATCAACACTCCTATAATGTCAAAAGCTTAGAACTCTCAATATAACTAAACCATATGATTGCACTTATGTCATTGGGAATTTAGGATTCTAAAAGTCCACTCCATCACATCCTACACACCTTAAAAGAAATTCCGTCCTCGGAATTAAGCCTGAAAAACCACTTTGTCACATCATATACATCTTAAAAGAACTTTCATCCTCGAAAGTCAACCATACTCGTAATCCAAGGAAAACTACCATGTCTTCATCCACATGTAGGAACTATTCTATGTGTAACATTTCCACAAAAGTTACCTAGAACCATGTATCCAAAACACTATTAGGGGGGTTTTACAACCATCTTGGTGCACAAACACTCCATTCAAGGTTAAACTCAAGGTTTAGAAACTTTGGTTATGTCATTAAATATCTCATATTTTAGGATTTTCATCCTCATTATAGCCAAACATCAAAACTCCAACATAACATTTTTTTTTGCCAACATCATTACATAGTGCAAAATTTTGAGATCAGGTTCATCGTATTAATTAAGCACTGTCATTATCACTATTTGGCATGTATCATTAAGATGATCTCATTTCACTTTCCTATTAAGTTACAAATTTATTAGTGAATTCATCACTAGATTCACCAACCATATTACATCATGTCAGGTAATATGTATCATTAGTGTCATCTCATTATACTTTCTGATATTAGGTTATAAACTCTTTTAGAGATTTCTCATGAGATTAGACAATCATTCACATTATCATCATTATTCTTGTGTATGGTTAACCATATATGCGTTAGCATCTAATAAACCATCTCTAGGTTGTTCCACATGTCATTATATCTACATCTCGAGATTAGATAATTAACACATATATTCTATCATGGTTATGCTAGACAAAATTATACAAGTGACTTGTCAAACGTATATCAAAACTTAATCTAGTCCACTTGAGGTTCTCCTGACCCGTATCATGAGGGTAGGTACATGCTCAATCTCTCTGATCCATCTCAACTCTATTAGTATCTCATATGTACAAACTATATCTTCCCTATCAGTCTAGGGTTCTTAGATTACCTCATTGGTACTAGGGATAGCCTTCCAAACTCTAGCCAGGTAAGCATAAACCAAAACAATATATGACATACCTTCATAGGTATCTACCCATGAATCATGCTTACCCAAAACTATCTTATGTACATCTCCACTAGATTCCTACAAGGAACCACCAACCCAAGCATGAGGCTTCACGGAAACTAACACATTTGCCTCGTCCAGGTTCTTGGGACTCTCTCCCTCACCGAGATGGTAGGTTCTCATATCCATGTTCACATATGCACACATAACCAGCTTCTCTCTGACTCTAGGGTTTGGTCTTCCCAAGGACATCTAGGGTTCAAGAAGACTATAGGAATCATGCATAAAGCAACTCATCTCAATCACTCAGGAGTATTCTAGTTTAGGACATATCATATCACATATCTCATAATTGTTATGTCTTGGAGTTTAGGTTCTCTAACCTTCTCCCATTGGGTCTCACTCTCGCTGGAGTTAACCCCGAAATTGGTCCTAACACTAGAGGTCCTCCTTCGTAAAACAGCATGAGGCTCATGCTGACTCACAACCTTGTCTTAATTTATCATATCTTATCTCATAAAAGAATGCATACTTGCATCATCAAAACTTATCTCAAATCCTCAAAATTGAACTTAAGTCCTCAAAGACAAACATATATCATCATATATTATATTATGTCATCTATATAAGACCTACATCATATCATCAAAACTTATTTCATTTATTCCATCTATCATATATTCCAAACAAGGCTCTAGACATCTAATCTAGAACTACTCTCTCTTCTAGACGGATGTCATTCACTTTCACTTAGGTTGCATGACCACTTCCTACTCATGCATGTGTGGGAACACATTTTTGTAATACATATACATAATAAAATATTATATAGTTTTTCTCCGATAAAACAAGCATTAGAGAAAACTATCGAGGTTCGATCTGTTTGGAATCAAAAACCAAATCCTAAAAATGAGTGTCCCACACATAGTAGAGAGTCCAGTGTCATGAAAACTAGTGAAAAGGGTGAGAATATGATGTAGACTAGTGTAGCTACTCTAGACAACGAGTGCCATATGTCTAGGGTTTCTCTTCCCTTGATGCACATCATTTCCAAATAGTGCAACGTCCCATACCACTGCACTACAAGGAAAGAATGACATCTAAGGATTTGCTATTCAACAAGCACCAGTCTAGACCTAGTTCTCATACATCTAGGTGCTAACCTAGAGGCTAAGTCAGATCTAGTCTCTAAAAGATGACTAATCTAACCCTAAAAGATTATTAAGTTCAAGGTTTTCCTTCAAAAAAAAAGTTCAGGGTTTTCTGGTTTTGAGTTGCATAATGAGCAAATGTCAGGCTTTGCTATTGTTCATGCTCTGATACCACCTGTGACGTCCCCGGATTTTCTAAAACCTAATCTTATGTGTGACGTACAAATAGAAACCCTCACCTCAACGAGAATCCCAATTTAAACATCCCACATGAGGCTAAGAAGAAGAAAATCAAGGGAGTCATAAGAAAACAATCAGTAGCACATGTGCATGAACAATAATAAAAGCATACACACATGTTCACCATTCAACATATAATTACAACATGAATTGTTACATCACTTGATATTACATATTGAGCAGCAAACTTAAACATATACATGTACTACCACTAAATTACAGGATCTTAAGACAATAAGTCCACCTGTACATCAGCTCGCTATACAACTCTCACTATCCTGGATCTTCAAGAGCATAACCACGACCTAAAAAAAAGATTACATGTGGTACACGTCAGTGCAATATTCATGAATATTGTACTGAGTACGCCTACGTGTCTTTTATATACCTCTCATCATATCTTGGCAATAAGATAAAACTAATACTTGGTAGTAACAAAATATAAGAAAAGCATATACTTGCACAAAGATATTCATTAACAAAAGAGAACACATATTTTAAACTCATTTTCCATTATATACTTATGCATCTCCCTACCAATGGGATAGATGCATCCAGGCCTCATGATTTGCTTACCAAAGAGATAGATCATTGTACATGTGATCTGCTTACCAAAGAGATAGATCACTCACTAGCACTATGCTTACCAAAGAGATATAGTGCTTTCATATAATGGAACAGATATATTATGTTTCATGTGTTCATAACAATAAGTATAGAAAATCATGCAACATATCATACAAGAACAATCATTTCATCCAATACCATATGCCAAGTATTTTACTACACATATAACACAAGCATATTGTATAATAAGCCAAGTAAGAGGTAATGGCGTACCTTGATCAAGAACAAACCTAATCACATATCACATATTCTTGATATCATCTACATCCTTGGTCAACCCTGATTAAGACAAGATCATATACTATCATCAGGTTCTCATCATCTCAACCCTAGATATGTCCATTTTAGGGTTTACTTAACTCATTATGATATTCTCATGATTACTTGTATTCTTTCCTTATATTTATCTTACTGATGTCATATTCTAGAATATAGTTCATCAACTAGATATACTCATGTGCCACATTATTATGTAGACATATTTAACATTATGTCACTTTCATTAACCATATTAAGGTTACCTCCCATGTATTAAGGTTGCTTTTCATGTAACATGAATTCTATGCATCTAACTAATATCTATGTTCCAGATTAGATTCCAATTATTGTTATAAGATTGTTCTGTAACTTTCATCATTTATTGTGCATGTATGCATTAATTGCTTTATCTTTAGTGTTATTATCCCTAATTAGCCATATGGAGCAAATTACATGATTTCGTGCATCAACATCATGATTACTGACATTAGATGGATTATCAACATGAATATGGATCTAATGACATTTTATCACAATTTTAAGCATTCGTTTGATATTTATTATCCATGATATAAGTATATAACATCTTACATGATATCACTGATATTAATTCCACAAAAGACTGGTATTATGATTCTACTGTATTCTACGCATTTTTCTGAGCATTTTGATGCCTTATTTGCATTTTTATGATAACCGAGCTATTTATTATGAATTTTGTAAGATCTGAACATTTTTGAAGAAATTACCTTTTTAGGCCAATCGACCGCTGACACGTGGTCATTTGGGTTGGCGCGCATCCTTTGCTCGCTGCTACTAGTTTGCGGCCTATGAACCCAGTCTGCTATCCTGGACCAGCTCGTTCTTGGCCTGACCTGGTCCTCCTTTCTTTCTCTCTTTCCCGCGCGATCGGGGTTCCCATGTTCTCTGAGTGCACCGACGCGACGCTCGACTCCGGTGAGCGATCTTCCAACTCCAGGTCTTCTTCGTGAGCCCCCCTTGAGCCCACGGATTCGAGGTCCCCTCCACAACCTCCACAGCTTCGTGGCTTCCCTTCTGCGGCTCCAAACCCTGGTGCCCTAGAGCTCGCCTCTGTAAGGCTTTGTCACAGTGGAGAAAAAGAGGCGATCTGCCTCTGGTCATTCATGCGCCAAGATGAAGCTTCCAAAAGCTTTGCACCGCCTCTAGGAACTCATCAATGTCCTCCATTAATGGTGCAGAAGTCCTACAACCCTCCTTCGAGCTACATCTTCACCTCCGACCAACCATGGCTTCGGCGGCCATGGAACCCATAGCGGCTGGGCACGAAACCAGTGGCATTCAACTCCAATGTGACCTAGCTTCATTTTCCCTTCTTCATCTTCCTCCGATCTACCATCTGCCTCTGTATCCTCATCCCCGCCACCACCTACTTCGTGCGGTGGATAGAGCAGTGACTGGGAGAGCTCGTTCTCCCTGCTCTCTTCGTCAAACGAGCCACTCAGGGTGTCATACGGTTCGTAAAGGGGAGGCAAATCCCACTCCTCAGCTACTTGTCCCCATCATCCCACGACATGGTTGATCATGGCATCATGGCTGGACACGCCAAGCTCACAATCTAACTGAAAGGTTGAAGATGATATATGTGTTGTTGGTTCCTCATATGCGGCTGAGATAGATCCTACACAAAGGCAGATCTGTGGCTTCTCACTAGTAAGGAGCACAGCTGTCTGATTAGAGATCCAAGGCTAGAGAAGGGCCACACATCCGGCTCCAAACAAAAGGGGCGTGACACTCTCATTAAATCAACAACTTAGGTCGAAAATCACCACTAAATCAATTATTCCACCAATTTCAAACCTAAATATCTATCTCTAGGAGCATCCAAATGACACCAAATTTTGACCATAGCTTCTTTATCTCTCGATCTACCTTCTACTCAAATTTGGTGACCAAACTCATCTATTAGACCACTCAATTAAATTCCTCTAAAGGAATTAAAAGAGATGTCTTAATCATTATGTCAACCTCACATCAACACTCCTATTTTTTCAAAAGCTTAGAACTCTCAATATAACTCAACCATATGATTTCACTTATGTCATTGGACATTTAGGATTCTAAAAGTCCACTCCATCACAGCCCTTGACAACTAGTTTGGATTTGTATCTGATATCCTTGTTGTTGTCATCTCTCTTCATCCTATAAACCCCCTTATTATTTAGTGCTCTATGGCCCTTGGGAAGCTCCACAAGATCATAGATATCATTCTTCTACAAAGAAGACATCATGTCCTACATTGCCTGATGCCACTGTGCTCAGTCTCTATCAGTTTATGCCTCATGATAAGTCTCTAGCTCCCCCTGATCAATAAGGAGAATATACAAAGATGTCAGATATTTGGATGAAGGATAACAAACTTTGGCATACCTCCTCAATTGCTACTCTGAGGACTCTACCTGGTGATGATGTTACTCCCTCTATCCAAAAGTCTTTGATTGTGAGTTTGAATAACTCATTTGTGCAACTAGAACTGGAACGCTCGATGTACTATCACTCTACTACTCAGGGTGATCTTGTTGCTCTTCTTCATCATCTGAAGACTGCACCTGTGAAGAAGTTGAAGCATCCTCATACTCATCATTAGAGGAATTGTCACCTGATCCTGTAGCATCTACATCATCACTCTCAAGTTTTGTAATTGTCTGACTTCCATAGAATGTCACATCTTTGTGTCTACTCATGGTCTTTTTCATAGGGTCCCATAACATGTAGCCAAACTGTTGATCTCCAAAGCTAAGAAAGATACACAACACCACTTTATCATCTAGATTTTACCTCTTTTCCTTTGGTACATGTGCATAAGTCTTGCACCCAAATACTCGTAGATGAGCATAGGATGCATCCTTGCCAATCCATACCCTCTCATGTATATCAAACCCCAAAGGAACTTATGGAGATTGATTAATCAGATAGTAGTCTATAAACACTACCTCACTCAGAATGTCTTTGGCAACATTGTAGTCTTCAACTTGCATTTCTCCACTACGGTACGATTCATCCTCTGAGTTGTACCATTGTGTTGTGGTGTGATAGGCTTTGTCCTTTCATGTAGTATTCTATATTGCACATAGTAATCCTCAAACTCATTGGAGATGTACTCTCCTCCATTGTCTGTGCAAAGACATTTCATCTTTTTCTCTATCTCCCGCTCCACAATGGCATGAAATTTCTAAAAATAGTGAAACACATGATCCTTGGTCTTCATCAAGTAGGCCCACACCTTTCGAGATGCATCATCATTGATTATGAAAAAATATGTATTGCCACCTAGTGAAGCTAACCTCAAACGGACCGCAAACATCCGAAAGAACTAGATGTAGAAGTTGTGAATTTTCCTTTAATCTTGTCTTAAATGAAACATGTTGATGCTTTCATGTCTTCCATGCATTACATGAAACGATACTAGTGTCCTTGCCACAAGGAAACAATCTCTACTTTGATAAAAGCTTCAAGCCTTTCTCACTCACGTGTCCTAGTCGTGTGTGCCATAGATCTATTTGGTGATCCTCAATTTCATATATATGGTCGCCTTTGAGCACCTTAAGATGGGTCTTTATAATTTGCGACACAATTTTCCCCATAGGATAACTAAAGATCCCTTGGTGACCTTGCATTTCCCCTAGATGACAACCTTCTCTATCAATGAATGAACGATATATCAATCTCAACCACAAATCTGGAATGTGATGAACATCCTTCAGTGTGAGCGGCCAGCCAATACTTGTTTGAACACAAATGTCTCCAATCTCGATAATTCTAGATAAGTGGGAATTTCCCATGGTCACCCTTCTGAAGTCTCCCCTCCTTTATAAAGTGAAGAATTCCTTACTCGGTGAAGTATGATAACAAGCTACAATATCCACCACCCACTCAGAATCATCATGCTTAGCATGCAAACACTACTCTTGGACTGTTAAGACCACATCCTCATCATCGTCCAAGTCATCTGAGATTGATGTTGTAGTATTATTATCATCATCTTTCTTGTCTTTGGCTATAGACCCATGTTTCTTTTTCCAAACCATTCAATCCCTTTAGAAATGGCATGGCTTTCCGCAATGGAAGAACCCTCTACTATTCTTTGACTTGGATCTACCATGAGAGTTCTCATGGGTTTGGGACTCACTACGGCTCTTGGATCAGCCACATTCTCTCACTCTATCAACACCTCTTCTTTATGTGAAGTGCACCTCTATTTGTTGTCTCCTGAGGCTCGTCGTCGAGTCTCTTCATTCAATAGACTACTCATCACCTGGTCAAGTGTCAACTTGCCTTCCTATACAAAATTGCTAAGTGTCACTATGAGCATCTTCCAACTATCAGGTAATGACTCAAAAGAAGTAGAGCTTGGAGTTCATCATCATGAACCATATTTATGGACCCCAATTGATTTACAAGGCTTTGGAATTCATTCATAAGCTTGGTGATTCTTGTACAATATAGGTACTTGAGGTTCACCAACTTTCTAATCAAGAAAGCTTTATTTGTTGTATTTTTCCACTCAAATAACTTCTTGGGCCTCTCCCACGGACCTTTGGTATTGGTCTATTATAATATGTGATGAAACATGGAAATCTCATGCCACTTTCAAACTGTTCCAACAATCTTCCTATTTAATTTCTTATAGTCTGCATCAGACATTCACTCTAGGTTTTGTCCCTCTATCAGATCGTACAAATATTTGCAATAGAGAATATCCTTCATCTTGCGTTTCCAGATCAGTCAATTTGTTCTTATTAACATTATCATTGTTGCATCTCAACCCTTCCCCATTTGGACCAGTATCAACAACCTGTGCTCTAATACCACTTGTTGGGGATGTTGTACCAATATGTTCCCAGATGTGATGAAAACTAATTGTGGAAGCATTACCAACAAGTGTATAAACCCAAAGAAGAAACACAAGATTTAACATAGAAAACTCTCCTAAAGATAAGCAAAGAAAAACCATGGGGCAATATCGACTGACAAGAACTATGTAATTAAGATTACAACTCATATTTCCCGAATTTAATTACACCTAAATCAAGGTAGCCCTCCCCACACGATAAAAAAGATGAGGAAGAAGAGAATCATACCTAGAGTGTACAAAACCTCCCTCTTTACTTGATCTCCTCACGAGGCCTTTGTTATTGTTAGGGACTACTTGATGATGATGTGACCGCTGACTAGGTCAGACCATTATTGCAATGGAAACAGTGTGTTAGCAACCGCCAACCACTACTTTACTTCAAGGTTAAGTTGTTGGCCCTCTCTTATCAACCAGGAGACCTACTCTATCAGTTCACCTAATGTGTCACTAACTGTCAGCCACTACTTTGCTTCAAGGCAAAGTCACTAACCCTCTCTTATTCACTAAGAGAGCTCCTCCAGTTGTTCTTGTTTTCTAGCTCTTCTACTACATAAGGAATCAACAAGCAACTGGAGGGATCACACCTCCTGGTGGGTTGTCTCAATGGCCTAACCTCGGGCCTCTATTTATAGGCCTTCACGGTATGTGGTTGCAACTAAAAATTTATGTCCAAGCCCTAGTTCAACTCTATGTTGCGCATAGGGAGACAACTTATTTTCCCATTTTAGAATTGATTCCTATTGGAATTTGTAGCACAAGACAACTCCTACTAAGTCCAAATCCAACTAAGACATGGGTCAGATCCCTTTTATTTTCCATACTCTAGCCTCTTTCTAATACATTTAATAAAGCAAATTTCTTTAAAGGACATTAAAACTTTTTTAATTTAAACATTGTGATTGTTGGATGTAGGGCTCTAGGGGGGGTGAATAGAGCTTCAAAACTTGCACAAAAATACTTATACCTTCAAATTATACCAATTGAAGACAAATGTTGAAAGTGGATTTTAAGTCCTATCTATCAAGCATAGCAAAGAAGAGAGAGATTGAAACAAACAATTGGACAAGGTGTTTAGAGTGGTTCCAATCTCCAAATTTGGAGACCATCAATCCACTACCTAGAAAGGTCAACCTCTAGGACTTTTCAACCCATGTATACTTATATTCCATTATAAAAGATACAAGAAGACCACCTTACATCCAAGAGCTAGTCTTCTACCTCACAATCGGTCTTACCCACTCTTACAAGCAACTCGATTCCTTCTCCTAGGACATCTCCTCCTTGCAATAAGTCTTCAGCCTTGAGGATTTACCCACAAAACTCCTTGGATCTTTGGCCTTGTTCTTCTCCTTCACATGGAGAAGATCTTCACATCTTCTTCAACCTTGAAGAAGAACATCAACTACTCCTTCACTTGGAGAATATCACTTCATTCTTATCTCTTTGAGAAAGGGGATTGGGAAGATGGAAAGATGAAGAGCTTGACAAGGTAACTATGAGGTAGCTCTCTTACAACATGCCTAACTCACTCATAATAACAAAATGCATTTGTAAATGAAAAAGAGAAAGGGGCTCAAAGGGTTGTACCACACTCAACTATAGCAAGGACCAAGAATAGCATGAATGAGCAACCTTGGAATGAACTCAAAGAAGTCCTATTTATATATGGGGTGTTCCTTTGAGTGTGGGATCACTGAAGAATGAAAAATAGTTGTCTTACAAATTGCAACAGATCTATTTTAATTTCTAATAACTCTCTAATGGTTGGAATCACTTTTTTTGCATTTTTTGTATTGTGCATTTGGTCGAGTTTCAATAAAGGTAACTCGACCAATCCACTATTCGAAAAAGTCAATTTTCAAACTATCGATCGAGTTTGTATTGGGGCAACTCGACCGGTCAACCAAAATAATCTTTGGTCAAAAATTTGGTCGGTCGAATTCTGTGAGTGTACAACTCGACTGATGCAACCATTTCCAAAAATCCATCACAGATCGGTCAAGATCCAAACTTGACTGACTAAGTTATTGTGACAAATTTTCCAAAATGATTTTAAGTGATCAAACGATGGAATTAATTGTCATTGATGTTTTCTCATCTTAGTTACAAGTCATATCATCAATCAAACATATTCTAAGGTGGTTTGGAGTGTTTTTCCAAATTGCACATTTGCATTGCTTTTGACTTGAACTTAGACAAGCTAGGGCTTGTATAATATGATCCTTTTCATGTACCTAGTACCTAAAATCCCTCAAACAAACATATTAGATACATATAAATGGAATGGTTAAGTCATTATCAGAATATGGACAATGTATAACTCTCAAGTCAACATTCTCCCCATTTTTGACAATGACAAACCATTCATCAACATCTTCATAAGAATATGTAGAGTTATACCTTGTCTTTGTGAATTGCAAGGGGATTCATAATTTTAACAATGTGAATTGATCCCCCTCAATTTATGATCCCTCGTACCTGCATAGTTAGTCTTTTATAGAAAGCTATATAACATGTATACTACATGGTCCTTTAGCAAGTCATATGATAAAACATATACTTAGACAAAAAAAGGATTACATAGGAAGTAAAGTAGTAATGTTTAGCTTCAAACCTCAACCTTCTCTCCCCCTTTTGGCATTATAAAAATAAGGGGGTGTAGAAGAGCACAAAAATGGGTCTTCTCCAAGAACACCAGAAATATCCAACCATAAGATAAAACATGCAACCACATAACCCACATCAAATGGGGACATGAGAGAAACAAGAACCACTATCATAATCAAAATATGGAAAGGATACTAATAAATCACATGTTAGAACATACATAGAGTTATGATACAGAGGATTAAGATTACATCACATAAGCATGCTCTCAAAACAACTACAAGCCAAAATGATGAAAACAACATGATGATAGAAATAGTACAACTCAGACAATGTGCCCATATGTTTTTAGTACAAAAAGATCTACAATGATATACATGATCAACATCTAAGAGATAAAAACTAACACATCCCAACATCTATGGCATCTATGTCCATGGAATCATCAGTGACATCATCATCATCATCATCAACTTTAGGCTCATAGTCATCATCTCCATCTGAAGGTGCAGTAGCTTCACCTTCATCACCAGAGCCACCAACAAAAACATCATTATCATCAGAACCATCCCCAGGGCCATCATCCTCATATGCTCTCTCATCAATAGTAGCAACTTCCTCATCAACATGGTTGGGCATCTCCTCATCGGCAGAAGGACCGAAACCACGACCGGGCCACATGGCATTCTTCTCTTCCCAAGTCATGCCAAGATCATGGAGCTCCTTGGCCTGAGGGAAAGTGGGAGTAGAAGTGCCAAGTCCTGCAAGCATGGTATCTATGGGGCCAGTAGGGAGAGGTATCACTCCAAGGGTAGCTGCAGGGATAGATCCATGAGCAACAGAGGGTGTAGCAGTGGAAGAAGCAAGTGGAGGGGCTGGGTAGAAGTGATTATATGCATAGGAAGTATAATCACCACTTGGGTAGGGCTGGTAGGCAGGGTAAGGATGGGCACAAGATTGGTTCATGGTTGACATGATCTGGCAAAGATCTTGATGCAGGTGCTTCGGAACCTATAGGTTGTATGCTTGTTGATGCACCATATAACCCATGAGGGTTTTATTGGATAAATGAAATGAGGCGCAGGCAGGTCGAGATGGTGGTCGAGGTGGAGGTGCCTGGGTGGATGTAGAGGCTCCAGGTGTGGTGGAAGAAGATGTAGGAAACAATGTTTTCTTGATAGTGGTCTCACTGATGCATACTCCTTTTCCAAGTTAGTTTGTAATGAAAATCATGAAAAAGAGACTTCTTAGTTGCAAAGGTGAAGAGACCACAAATCAAGATTGGGTAGGGTGGGTGGCTGCCATGAGTAATCTTCCCAGAGTCAAATAAGGTCATATGGTGAAAAATTTATCTAGATCACTTGACTCCTATATTCTTCAAAACACAGAACATAATCGTTGCGGTGTTTTCTACAATTTCAGTTTGACTCTTTTTGGGGTGAATATTGTAGTTGACTACCAAAGTAAGTATGCAGTTTTTGAGACCCAAGGAAGAGGATGGGATGGTGGATTTCTTCCCATAGGGTGTCTAAGTCTTGTTCAAGAATTTATGAATGTTAGGGAGAGTGATATCATATTGCTTGTAGAAAGCCCCAGGGTTAAGGAGGTCAAAATACTTAGTATATTTTTTCCTCCATATGTCGATTACCTCAGTACCATTGAGAAAGATATTCAATGTATCTTCTGAGATAGTGAATTTCTTACCAGAAATCATGGAAATGATAATCACTTGAGTATTAGGAGGGGGTACAAGAGTGTCATAATTCTACGATAGATTTGTGTAGAATTCATGAATCTCCTTGGTGCTTGTCATGGAATTGTGTAAGCACCATCGTTCAACACTCAAGGCTGCACTGTGATGGTCATAAATCAACTCAGCAACCTCATCTATAACCTCTTGTTTGCAAAGACAAGGATTAAATAAGGCACAGAAAGGGAAATGATTCCTAGGAAGGAGCTCCTTGTACCTATTTAGAGCTTCATTGGAAACAAAGTAGGTGTCATCAAAGGGAATGAGCCAAGAGTTGGAAGAAGATGATGGTGCTTCGGAAGGGGTGGCTCTCTTTCTTCTATTGGAGGCCATGGAGGTAAAATGAAGAGGATTGAGAGACCAACACAAGATAAACACCACCAAAAGTCCTCTAACCACCTAGGGAAGATAGGAAAAGGGGCTAGGAAGGTCAAATGAGGGCTAGCTAGGTCTAGGAGAGGAAAGGTCAGGTTTGGGGTTGATAGATTGAGAGAGTTGGAGGAGGAATCAATTGACTTTTCTCTAGTTGAGAGGGAGAATAGTCGACCAAAACCTACTTATGTTTTGTTCCAGACCGGCCATCAATCGAGTTCTATGAGAAAGAAAATCGAATGAATGGCTTTTTACAAAATCCCTCAGCCACCAATCGGTCAAGTTGGCAACTAGACCAATAGAAGTTCTATCACAACTTTAGAAATTTTAATTTCTAGCCATTTGAGTTTTAATAAATTTATTTTTCTAGTCCATTTTGCATTTTAAGCATACTTAGGCACATATCACTCATAATTGGGTACTATTTAGTGATAATACAAATGTTAGTGAAAAATACCCAAAACAAGCGAAAAATACCCAAAACAAGTGAAAAAGAACAAGGCAAAAGAACATGAAAATTTGGCACTTTAGTAAGAAAGGGTGATCAAGACATGAGAAAAGGATATAGGATAAATAACAACTAACCAGAAGATAGGTCAGATTCATCCAAAGCAGTTATTAGCAGTTTAGATCTAATAAAATTGAATTTCTCTCTAGCTAGAGGTTTAGGAAAAATGTTGGCCAACTGATTTTCCATGTCCACACGAGTGATATAAATATCCTTTTTGGCAATGTGATCATGAAAAAAATGATGATGAACCTCTATATTTGTGGCTCTACTATGCAATATATGGTTGTAAGATAAATTTATTACACTAGTATTGTCACAAAAGATAGGAGAAGCATCAAAATAAATGTTAAAGTCTTGGAGTATTTTCTTCATCCATAGAACTTTGGCACAACAAATCCCGACTATAATGAATTCAGCTTCGATAGTTGATAGAGCTTTTGTGCTCTATTTCTTAGAAAACCAATACACCAAGCATGGTCCTAGGAGGCAGCAAGTACCACTTGTTCACTTTATATCAATCAAACATCATGTGTGACCAGCATCACAATAAGCAGTTTGAGTAAAGTCCCTTAACTTAGGATACCATAGTCCAAAATTTTGGGTTTTGGCTAAGTACCTTAAAATCCTATTAACAACTATAAGATGTGATTTCTTAGGATTTGATTGAAAGTGAGCACACAAGACAACACTAAATATCATGTCTGGTCCAGAGGTAGTTAAATAAAATAAACATCCAAGCATACCTCTATAGAGATTCTCATCCACTTTCTCACCTTCTTCATCTCTATCAAGTTTGGCGGTGTTTGACATGGGGGTGTCCATAAGCTTCATGTTCTCCATCCCAAAGTGCTTGAGTAGCTTACTTGTGTACTTTCCTTGGTTGATGAAGTTCCCATCTTTAGTTTGCTTGATTTGAAAGATGAGGAAGAAAGTAAGGTCACCCATCACGCTCATCTCGAACTTACTTTGCATAAGATCACTAAGCTCCTTGCAAATATCAAGATTAGTTCCACCAAAATGATATCATCAACATAAATTTGAATGATGAAAAAATTGTTAGAAGTGTGTTTGAGAAATAAGGTAGAATCTACTTTGCCCATGATATACCCATGATCTAACAAAAAGTTCTTTAGTTTTTCATACCAAGCTCGAGGTGCTTGTTTGAGACCATAGAGATCTTTTTGCAACAGATAAACATGGTTAGGCAGACTATCATGTTCAAATCCTGGAGGTTGTGCAACATACATTTCCTCCTCAATTGTACGATTCAAAAACACACTTTTAACACAGATTTGATATATAAGGAAATTCTTATAACTAGAAAAAGCAAGCAACATACTGATGGACTCAAGTCTAGATAGAAGTTCATATGTTTCATCAAAATCTATACCTTCTTGATGATTGTAGTCGTGAACCACTAAACTTGCTTTGTTTCTTACCACCTTGCCACTTTCATCTAGCTTGTTGTGGTAGACCCACTTGGTGCCAATGATCTTTCTATCACATGGTATTGACACTAGAGTCCACATTTTGTTCTTCTCAAATTGCTCCAGTTCTTCTTTCATGGCTAGGATCCACTCATCATCCCCAAGAGCTTCTTTGCATTCTTTGGCTCGAGTTGTGAGATGAAGGCATTGTTGTCTTGTTCTTTATTGTAGGCATCCCTCATCTTACTCTTTTAAAAGGGTCACCTATGATTATCTCTTTTGTATGATTCTTTGCAAAGTGGGGGTTGGACCCTTCTTTTCTTCATCTATCTCTTCTTCTTGAGAGGCCACCTCTTTTCCCTAGTGGGTGATGTTAAGATCTTTCAAGATAGGAATTACTTCATCTACAACATCATCATGAGCAATATCCTTAGAAATATAGGTGTTAGTCTCAATAAATTTGTCATTAATAGATTCTTCTACTTTAGATAGATCAACATTATACACTCTAAGCCTTGCTAGTAGTTCTATAGCCATGAAAGAAAGCCTTGTACAATTTCAGATCAAATTTGTTGTGAGAATCTTTCATGTTCAAAACAAAACATGGACACCCAAAAATGTGAAAATACTCGATAGAAGGCTTCCTACCACGCCATATATCATAGGGTTTTTTTCAAAGAGGGACGTGTGAAAACCAAGTTTTGCACAAAACATTAGATTATAATGGCTTCGGCCCAAAACTTCTTTTGAGTGTCATACTCAAAAAGCATGATCCTAGCCATTTCCTATAGTAACTTGTTCTTCCTCTCTACAACCCCATTTTTTTAGGTGTTTGAGGTGAAGAAAAGTTATGTGCATAGCCCAACTCTTCAAAAACATTCAAAAATATCATTTTCAAATTCTCCCTTATGATCACTACGGATGGAAACAATGCGGAAAGAAGCTTCATTTTCAACTTGTTTGTTAAATCTAGAGAAAAGGTTTATCGCTCTTAGAAACAAGAAATAAAGTCCAAGTATATAGAGAGAAATCATTGACAATAACAAGACAATACTTGGAGCCACAAAGTGATTGAGTTCTCATAGGTCTAAATAGATCAATATGGAGAAGTTCAAGGCCTCTCTTGGTACTTAGGACTCCTTTGGATTTGAAGGAGAACTCGGTTTTCTTTCCTTGGGTATAAGGTTGGCATTCCTCATCCTTCTCAAAATCCAATTTGGTAAGTCCCTTGACCAAATCCTTTTTTCTCAACTTCTTCAATTGATGCATATTTACATGACCTAGCTAACGATGCCAAAGAGAAATATCATTTGAATTGACTATGAGGCATCTATCAACAATAGGCTTAATAGAGTCAAGCACAATTACATACAGATTACCATTCCTAGTTCCCTTATATATGACATTGTAATTGAGGGAATCTAGGAGCAAGAATTCAAAAGAAGTAAATAGAATGAGGTAACCATTATCACATAATTGACTAAGACTTATTAAATTGTGATGTAGGCCATCCACAAAGAGAACATTCTCGATACACAAGGATTCACCTACATCACTGTCACCTTTTACCATACCTTTGTTGTTGTCCCCAAAAGTAATCGATCCTCCTTTCTTCTTTGTGAAATTGTTGAAATGTCTTATATCACCTACCATGTGCTTTATGCAGACACTATCAAAAATCCATTTTTCTTTTTCCTACAAGAAAGGAGAATGTCGCTTCCCAACTCAAACTTTAGGATCTGAGGTTAATTATCTTGGGGACCCATTTTATCTTTCGGTTGGTCCCCTTAGGCTTGTACGGGAAATAAATAGAATAATGGTCATCGTTCTTGCAATGAGAAGAAATCATAGGGTACTTTGAGCCAAAAAACTCTCCAATGAAAAAAAGTAGTTTCCTTACTCTTTTTCTTACCTTTGGCCTTACTCTTGCCCTTAGGAGCGCCCCCTACAAATCTCAAACCACTAGTATCGCTTTGTTTGGTAGAATGGTCAAGGATTTCATTAAGGGAGTTCTTTCCTTTGAGGAATTTCTATAGATTGTCTCTAAGTCTATGATTGTCATTAATGAGAGATATAATAGTAGAATACAAGCTAGCAAGATCATCTCTAGCATGAATAAGATCGACCTCTAAATAGAGGACTGTAGACAAACAAGAATCCTTTTCGAGAGTGATAGAAGTAAGTGTTTTTAAAACCGAACCAGACCGGTTGGTCAGACATGTCAACCTAAGGGAAACCAGACCACTGGTTCAATCTAGTTTGGTCTGATTGGCTGGCTGGACCGCATTTCTGACCGGTTGGATGGGAAAAAGACACATAACCAGTTTTTTTAGGATTTCAGACCAATCGGCTATATATGCATATATATGTATGTATGTATGTGTAAATCTACATAATAATATATATGTATACATATATATTTATATATATACATATATATTCAATGTGTATATATATTCAAATATATATATATATATTGATAAAATATATATATATACATATATATACAATGTATATATATTCAAATATATATATATATATATATATATTGATATAATATATATATATGTATGAATGTATACATCTATACAACAATATATATGTATACATATATATACAATGTATGTATATTCAAATATATTTATTAATTTAAATATATATTGATACAATATATATGTCTATATATACAAACAATATATATAAATGTATATATATAATATGCTTGGTTCAACCGTTTTGACCGGTCTGACCGCTAATTGCCTTTTATCATGGTGACCGGTTTGGTTTTTCTGGTTCAAATTTTTTTTATGTCATGCTGATATCATTTCTGGTGCAACCGGTTCAACCAATCCAGTTGATCCTGGCTCAATCCGGTCTGAGTCAGTATCGGCCTGACCACCAGTTCGGTTCTGAAAACATTGATAGAAGCAACATTATTACTAGGAAAAATAGGTCTAGAATATAAGTCATTATCTTTATGAGGTAACCTAGGACTTTTAGAGTTAAGAAAATGAATTTCTTTGAGATAAATATCTCTCTCTTCTCTACAAGCATCACTAACAAACATAAGTTCAACATTTTTAGTTTTAAGTAACTCAAACTCATTTAGGAACTTTTGGTTATCTTCCTTAAGAGATGTAATATTTTTAAGATAGACCCCATTCTATACTTCAACTCCATTTTTTGGAGCACAAGATCCAGAAATTGGCCTTGCAAGGAATCAATGCTAGCAAGATGAATTTTCTCATTTTTCACAAGAATATCAAGTTTCGCATACAAGTTATCAATGATTTTACTCAACCTCTTCGTTTTAGATTTACATTCAAAATAAGAAGAATGGGTAGTAATAAGCATGTCGATAAGAGTTTATTTATCTAACTCATGCAAAATTACCCCACTTACCTCACCAATATCTTCACTTGTGGACACCATAAGTGCAAGGTGGCACTCTCCATCTTTATCGAAGCTTGATCCACTAGATGATGATCCTTTCCAATCTACATGATCTATGTCGTTGTGCCTCCCTAATTCTTTTCCTTCCTCTTGTATTTGCAATCTTTCTTGTACTCTTCCTCCTAATTAGAGCTACTCTTGTGGTGTGACTTTCTAGCCTTAGGGCATTCACTCATGTAGTCTCCTTTTTTACCACACTTGTAGCACCTTGGAGTAGATAAAGAAGATTTCTTCCCTTTGAAATGCTTTCCCTTAGAGAAGTTGGCTTCATGCTCACAAGGGGCATCATCTTCACTAGAGGAGGCATGAGAGGGTGATGGAGCTAGGATTTACACTGAAAGATTTCTCTTCCAATGGAAGTCCTAATGTGCACCAAAACCCTAGGGAGTTGATGTTCTCTCTAGGTTTACCTACAACTGGTGCAAGATAAATGCTCCAACCCCATAAGATTGTGGAAGCTTTATCGTAGTACAGATTTAGGATCGAACCCACAGGACAACATGAAGAATCTGGATGTCTTTATCTCATCTCCTCTCAATTTAAGTTAATCATTTACCACCAAGAGATTGATAGGATTAACCTAAACGAATATAGAACATGCAAAAGTAAAGGCAAGTATGAAATCTAGTTAAAGTTTGAAATCTAAGATTATCAGATGATGATGGATAAATGGGGTGATGTGGATGTTCACGACCACTACACATGCATTATACATGCACCAACATAGCAAGACCTACAAGTAAGATACATGGATGTTGTGCAATGTTGATGCCCTCTCAGACAAAGAGCATTACACACACCCTTCACAGGTTAAGCAGCTCCCATCTGGTACATATCTGCATGTCAATGGAGATATGTGCCCTCCGAAGGGAGATCTTACTCAACCTCATGAAATTTGCATCAAAAGACTAACAACTGAGTGATATTATCTATTTGATTAGTATCCTTATAGACTATCCCTCTTTTGAGAACATAGCTACGAGAAATGTGGGAGTGTTGCAATGCCATCCATCCCCAAATGAATGGTCACTTACTTTGTATCTCTCCCTTCGCAGAGTGTGTTCCTCAACCTATCAAGATTGTACTTTCATACGTCAACTGATTCCATTTCATAGTATGAAAGTACAACAATGGAGGTGAGTTTACTCCACTCCTTGAAAGGCGTTCCTAGATACCGAAACAGATGTGTGGTGGATACACACAACAAGAACCAACGCTACATTGATAATCAAGTCTCAAAAGTGGACGTAGACAACCCACAACAAAAGATAATAGATCATGCATGAAAGAGGCCAACATTTGAGCATGTAATGAAATGATTAGAATTGAATCGGAAAGATAACATTTTTAGGTACAAATTACAAAGCATGGGTAGCGGGGCTAGTCTCCACACCCCATTGAATTACACTACTCGCTCCTCATAGAAGGAGCAACAAAGGTAGAGAAGAAAGATAGAAAAAGCATCGTCGGAGCAGAAGAGTAGATCTGCGACAACCCAGTGTAGATCGCCCCAGTCTTTAGGACTACTCCGACTTGGTCAATGAAGTCTGTCTCTCTACCTCGATTCTCATGTACACCTCCGGAGACGTACAAGTAGGGTGATTACTGAGCATATGGATCAATTCGACTCTTTCACAGTGGGTCGAGGTAGAGCTTGGTGGAACAATGGAGATGATGGAACAGTGGAGCAGCCTTTTGGCCTCCCGGATCTGATGCCCAAATGAGGACCTTACTGGTCCTATTTATAGGCTTGGGTCAGGTCTTGAACGGTTTGAGTTTAAACGGTTTGGAAGACCGTTTGCTTTTTCTTAAACAGTTTGAGGATTCACGTCCAAACGGTCTTGGAGACCGATTAATATCCTCATGATTATATATATTGACCAAATAGTTTTGGCTTCCAAATGGTCTCTACTCCAACCGGTCTTCACTTCCAAATAGTTTTGGCTTACAAACGGTCACTACTCAAACTAGTCTTCACTTCCAAACAGTTTTGGCTTCCAAACGGTCTTTACTCCAATCGGACTTCACTTCCAAATTGTTTTGGCTTCTAAACGGTCTCTACTCCAACCGGTCTTCACTTCCAAATGGTTTTAGCTTCCAAATGGTCTTTACTCCAACCGGTCTTCACTTTCAAAGAGTCTTGGCTTGATTGTGTCCAAATGGTCTTCGGCCTTTGACCAGTCTTGTTCCCTCAGCTGGCCTAACGGTCTTGAGGACCGAGCACCGCCACATGGTTTACAGACCGTTAGGGTTTGCGCGGTCTCGATGAGACGACCTTGAGTAGGTGTGTTGAGCAGGTAATAGGAGCGAACAGACACATTGTTGTGGTGGCGGGCGATGACGGTGGTGGTTGGGGAGAGGCATGGCACATGCGAGAGGATGGTGTTGTCGTGGTTCCATATAGTCTTGGGTAGGCACACTAGTACATAACCGACCTTTAGTGTCGGTTATTTAAGGCCTTTAGTGTCGGTTTCTAAGCGACACCTATGTGGGCGACGCTAAAAGCCCAATCGTTACGCGTCGGTTCCAAAACTGATGCCAAAACCCTTCACGCACCATCGAAAAATGCGCCAGTAGGGGACTATAGGCGTCGGTTATTAGATAAGAAACTGACACCATATACCTTCGTACCAAAGAAAGGGCATCATCTGGGGCACTATCAGCGTCGGTTTATTAGTAATAACCGACGCCATATCACCCCAGCACGGCCGTTCTGGCCAGCACGGTCGTGGTGTCTGGCCCGCTGCTACGGCCGTGTTGGCCAGCACGGCCATGGTGTCTGTTCCGCTACCACGGCCGTGCTGGCTAGCACGGCCGTGGTGTCTGGCCCGCTCCCACGGTCGTGGTGTCTGGACTCATATAGGCGTCGGTTATTAGCTAAGAAACCGACGCCATATAGCCCAGTACGACTGTGGTGATAAGGCAATAGACGTCAGTTACGAGTAGGGAAATCGACACTGTAACTATGTGGCATCAGTTTTATACAAATAACTGACGCCTATTGTTTTTTTTTCTATCAGTCTGCAGACCTGCTGTGGTTGGTCACAGGATGAGAAACCTACAGTTTAGTTATGAACTGCAGGTTTTACGACATCCATTGATATCAGCCAATAACATTCCACAAACCTGCAAAATTAACAACAAAAATATTCACACATTTAGCAACCTACAGTTCCATTTGATTTTAACACATTTAGAAACATTCATGTAGCTAGCAATATGTAGTTCCATTCATTTTCACATTCACACATGTAGAAACATTCATATAGCAACCAACAGTTTCATTCATTTTCACTCAAACACATGTAGAAACATTCACACATATATTATAATTTAGAAATTCATTTACAAAATATCATTCTTTAGTCATTATTCGCTATCAACATCCCAATTATATGTTAAAACCCCCACTACTTGTATGGTTGTTTCCCATTCTTCTCTTACTTCATTTAATTCTCCCGTCGTATAGGGAGCATGTACATCTGGTAAGGCATTTCCTGTAGTGTGGTCAGTTTTAAACACCTGTAAAGAGAATGATGTATATATATAATTAATGAGCTATAAATAATATTGATATATTTCATATTATCTAATGAGACTATATAATACCTCACGATGTCCACTGCGGCTCATGTGCATAAATTGCATCACATAGTATGCACATGCCCATCTATTGTCTTGTGTAGCACACTATAAATTCAAACATACAAAATATTAAAAAATACAACTAATTAAGCATTGTTCACATAAATAATGTATACATATATTATAGTCGGGAACTTACTTTCACGTTCTTCCAAATTATTGGTTGGTTCTTTTTTGTGGGGACCTTTCCTCCAGCCTTTTTGAACTCATATAAACCCCTACATGTTAATGTAACACAGTACATTGCATAATTAAATAGTAATGTAATAACATATGTTAACGGATATGAAAATGAAATATTTCTCACCGGAATAATGCCATTTTCATTATGTGTCCATATTTTGAATTCAATTTACTCCCCTTAGGATCTAGATAATAGACAGTGAACGTCTCGGGGACAATAACTAGTAACTCCTAATGCATACCACTAGAGGTAAAAAAGTTAAAAATTGATAACTCAAAATCCACAATAAAAATGTAATTTTCTTAAGTCCAAATTATAATAAGCAAAGTAAACTTACTCTACATTGAATGGAGCTATTATCACTGTCTTCTTATTTTGAGAAAAATTGGTAAAAGCCTCACAGCAGTATTGTTGAACTGACGGAGGGTCTTTAGCTACTAGACTAATCAAAGATGGAATCAAAAATCCTACATGTTCGAATGCAAAATCTGCACATATCTTGTCTAAGTAGCTGCAAAATATGTATTAATTACGCATGCATTAATAAATAAGAAACCAGATCACCAGATCCTACACAAGGTATATTGATGTATAAATAAGATCTCACCTTATCCATAGCTCTATCACAGATGTATTTAGCCAATCATATCGAAACAACTCCAAAATATCTTATATAAATAGTTTGCTTTCGTATGATTGACCTGCAACATCTGAATCTATAGAAATAGTTATAGGGAAATTTATATCATGTTCGTCTCACCATATTGCCATACCCCTACAGTTAGGACCTAACGGGACAGGTAGGTCCTGTGGAACCCAACTGGGTAATGTAGGAGGTGGAAGTGGAGGCCTAGATGTTGTGGGTGTCTTCTTTTTAGCCTGTATATATATATATATATAATTTCAGATCAACTGACATCATATACACACACTAACAATTTAACATAATGTAAATTTACCATACAGTTTTAGTAAAGAGGACATCTGCTTTCAGCCACAATATCACTCCGCCTTCTGCCTCACCAAGCATTTCACAATCTGGGTGGGCATATGGCAATGGAAGATCCATCCACTTGGAGAATATATGTACCGGGCTCACACGAATCCAACCAGCTGGTAATAGAGACTCGTGAAACATTTCCCCTGGTAGGGATGGGTAAGCCGACGCCTCTACAATGACATATTATTTACTTATTAGACGACATGGCTTCAACCCCTACAAATTTTTGTGTAAAGAATGTTATATACATATATACATAACATCTTTTTTTGAAATGACTACAATTTCATATACACATATCATCTTGAAAACATATCATCTTGAATTAAAAAACTAGTTACTATGTCATAAAAATACTTACAGTGGATGTGTTAGGTGGTGGGTCTACAGGATTACTCCCAACCTCTACAGTAGGAGTAGAGCGGGATGCCATAATAGGTATTGTCTGCTGAGTGGCAGTCTGAGATGCCTGCCACTTTTTCAGTGCTTCTTCGAGTTTCCTATCAACTAGCTTATCTACCTATACATGGATAAAAGAAACGTTAGCTTATAATTATTGAATTCTCTTTTACAGTAACATTATAAAGAAAGAATATGTACCTCTTCTTGTGAAAGTCCCACTTTTGGGACATGTTTGCACTGGGATGGCCCAAAAAAAGCTTCGATGCCCACACCAGCGCATGTAGCCCTAACACGTCCACGATGCTCTGGGTTACCCACAACAACTGTCAATTCATCCCTTGTTCCCTCAGGGATGAACTTGCCTTGTTTCCTCAGCTCGTGCAGCTCCCGCTAATTGCCAAAACAAAAATTTGTAATTAAGTAAACACCACAAATAATCAATATTCGAACGATTGTTGTAAGAGTTGTATTTTACCATTTTTACAGCCGCCTCAGCAGTTGTGGGATTCCTTATTTCTCCCTTCTTATTTTGCCTCCCAGCTATCCAGACATCATGGCGAGGAAGAGGTGTGCTACCTATAGTAGAGGACTCCTGAGTAGCAGCAGACTAAGTAGCAGCCTCAGACTATAGTCTTTGGCGAATGCCTGCATACCCCTTTGGACCCATTGTGTGGTCATGCACATTCAGTGCATGCCTTGATTTTTGTGCCTCAGTGATGGCCTAGTTAGTATGCACATTAATGATTTGGTTAGTAACTGTAAATGTTAATCTTGAATAGGTGAATACAACATATATTAATGAGATTGGGACTTACGCCTAATACCTTGAATTCATCAGTTTGTCTTGAAGCAACAAATGCGTCCCATTCTTCTTTGTCCAGGAAGTTCCACTATTCAGTGGTTGTCTTCTTCCTCTTATCACCTTCTTTTATGTATTCTCGGGTGAGATTTGTCCTATAGTTCCTTAGGACTCTCCAACAGCACTGCATCATGCATTTACGATGAAACTTTTCATCCAATTCAAATATACTCTGCAAAATAGAATTACTATTAACTTTTTTTTAGATGAAAGCAGAGACATTGTATTAATCACTAGAAGATACAACATGCACATCAGCAAACATAGGAAAATTACATGTTATAACTGATTCCCTATCATTTCCCAGACCTTATTTTGCTAGTTGGTGTGCCATAGAGTTCCCTTCTCTAAGAGTGTGAGAGAAAATAGTTGAACTGAATCTGTTGGCCTGCATTTTTATATCACTGAATAGCAATTCAGTTGGGCTTAAACCCCCCTTATGATTCATGATTTTTTTCCACACATTCTTAGCATTGGTTTCCACTTCGATCAGGTTGAGATTCAGGCTTTGTGCAATTTTTAGGCCTAATATAATCCCCTGGGCTTCAGCTATATATGGGCTCCATCTACTATCACTTGTTCTTGTAGCCATGGCCACCACCTCCCTGTTATGATTTTTGAAGACAGCAGCAAGACACACCCTTTGATCAGCTATAAATGCAACGTCAACGTTGATTTTTGTACAACCCCTAGGTGGTATTCTCCATCTACACTCTTTTCTATTCACTGTGGAGCTTTTAAAAGTTCTTTCATGGATCCTAAAGTCCACAAAGCTATGTGCCCAGTGCACAATTCTGTGAGCATTCAAACACAGTTGTATGGTTTTGCTGCTGAAGATACTCTCGTTTCTGCATATCCAAGCCGCCAAACATATGGCTGTGAAGTCCACAAGGTTGTTGTTATCTCCTTTGTTAATAACCCAATTGAGCAAATCACCAAAATCACTGGTTGGGGCTCCACTGATCAAGCCCCTATTCTCAGTTTCATTCCATATCATCTCAGCATGAGTACATTGGGTCATGATATGTATAGTTGATTCTTCTGGGCTTTGACACACATCACAGATGTTATTATCACTGATATGTCTGGTTTGAAGATTACATTTCGTAGGGAGGGTCTGTGACAGACAACGCCACAAAAAGTGCTTCATCTTGGGATGCATAGAGCTCCTCCAAACTTTATCCCACATCTCATGGTTGATAAATCTTCCCCTTTCAGCAGTATTCTAATGGCCAAGGATGCCCAACCAGTAGGCCGATTTTACGGTGAACGAGCCATCATGGGTAGGGTACCATTAGAGCAAAAATTTACCCACCATACCTGTGGGAATCTTTAGAATTTCATTAATCATATCTTCGGAGAATAGGTTCTTTAGTCTAGAAATATCCCACTCATTTGAGCTGTTCAAAAGCTCCTTCACCCAGGAAAGTCGGTCTCTGTTGTCTTCTAAGTTTTGTGGCACAACACAGTGATATTTGGGGATCCAGCTATCATTCCAGATGTGGATTTCGGATTCCATGGTTATGTTCCATCTCGGACCCTCAAAAAGGAGAGATTTAGCACCCCAAATACTTCTCCAGTAGTAGCTCAGATCGTGACCTCTAACAGCAGTAAGTAAATCATTTCTATTGTAATATCTGGCCTTGAAAACTGCAGCAACAGTGGATTTAGAATCTTGGTGAAGGCGCCATACTTGTTTAGACGGGAAATCATGATTGAAGACCTTTAAATCGTGGAATCCCAAACCCCCTTCCTTTTTTGGGAGACAAAGCTTGCTCCATGACTTCCAGTGCATTTTTCTTTTACCGTTTTGGGTGCCCCACCAAACGTTAGCTAGCATCCTATTGATATCATCGATAATGTTGTCCGGGATGCGGAAAACACTCATCATATAAGTAGGTATAGCTTGTGCTATGGACTTTATAAGTGTTTCTTTTCCAGCTTGGCTTAGCATTTTTTCCTTCCATCCTATTATCTTCTTCCATATTCTGTTCTTTAGCTCACTGAATACTTTCTTTTTTGATCTGCCAATAATGGTGGGGAGGCCTAGATACTTATCATGAACTTCAACCTGATTTACATGGAGCCGATCAAGGATACTCTTCTTCATATCTTCAGAAATATTTTTGCTAAAAGAAATCTCCATCTTGTTATAATTTATTTTCTGTCCAGAAGCCCTTTTGTAGTAGCTCATTATGGAAGCTATTCTTTCGGCTTCTTGGAGATTTGCTTTAGCAAATAGGATGCTGTCGTCTGCGAAGAGAAGGTGGGTAGTGCGTGGCCCATTTCTACAGGTCCAGGCATCTGTGATTTGGCCTTTAGCCGCCTCTCTATTGATAAGAGTAGAGAATGCATCTGCACAAAAGAGGAAGAGGTAAGGTGAAATGGGGTCGCCTTGGCGGATCCCTCTTTTAGGTGTTATGTGGCCGCTTTTACTGCCATTTATAATAAAAGAGAAAGTTACAGAGCTCATACATTCATAATTTTTTTTGCACCAAAGAGACCCAAATTCCATCTTTTCCATGACTCTCACAATAAAGCTCCATTCTACTCTATCGTAAGCTTTACTCATATCAAGTTTAATTGCCATCTGCCCTTTCTTGCCTTTTGTTTTTCTTTTCATAGAATGGAAGGTTTCAAAAGCAATGAGTGTATTGTCAGTTATAAGTCTTCCAGGAATGAACGTGCTTTGATTGGGGGAGATAATATCATTGAGAAAGGGCTTCACTCTGTTAGCTAGAACTTTGGAGATGATCTTGTAGATGGTGTTGCACAAGCTAATAGGTCAAAAATCGTTCATGGTAGCAGGCTCTTGGCATTTTGGGATCAACACAATGTTGGTTTCATTTGTCTCTTTCAAGTTTTTTTCATTTTTCCACCAACCTTTGATGTAGGAAGCAATGTCCATGCCAATGATAGACCAGAAGTTTTGAAAGAAGCTGGCATGAAATTCATCGGGCCCCGGGGCTTTGTTAGGGTGCATAGCAAACACCACATTCTTCATTTCTTCTTCATTAGGTTCCTTTTCCAGCTGTTCATTAATGTTCGGGTTGATCATACTTTGTATACCTTCAAGGGTAGTATCAATATCCTCACAACCATTGGATCTGAATAGAGAATTGTAATAATCAATGACAATGTTTCCAATATCTTCATCATTGTGCTTCCACACCCCTTCATCATTCATAAGACAATTGATTGTGTTTCGTTTCTTCCTTTGGGATGCCTTGTTGTGGAAGTAGCTTGTGTTCTGATCCCTGTCTTTCATTTCTTTAACTTTAAACCTTGTAAACCAATAGGTCTCCTTAACTTTCTCGACCTCATTTATTTCTTCACAAAGTTCCTTACAATTTTTTATGTTCTCAGCTTTCATAGGGAGAGCTTGGTCATGCAGCAGTTTTTTTTCAGCCTTTTTTAGCTTTTCGTCAGTGACCCCAAAATTCTTCTTTGCCCAATCTAAAAGAACCTTCGAGCAGTGGTTTATTTGTTGATGTACTTCAGTTTTTGCTGCCCAATTTTCTTTAATAATCGTTGTGCATTGTGGATCTTTTAGCCAAAATTGTTCAACTTTGAAATATCTTCTCTTTCTCATTCGATTATCATCCTTCTTGCATTTTAATAGAATTGGGGCATGATCAGAGTTGCTTCTTAGGAGGTGACATACCTTGGCCTCCGCATAAAGATTACTTCAATTACTACAAGCCAGCACTTTATCGAGTCTTTCCATGATTGTTGTCTTAGGTTTTTTCCCTCTCACCCAAGTATAGAAATTACCTTTAAAACCATTATCCATAAGCTCACAAGTATCAATCATCTCTCTAAAATTTTCCATGTATTTTTCCTCTCTAGCAATGCCTCCACTTTTTTCATAATTGCTCTTTATCTCATTAAAATCCCCCATGAAATAATCGAAATGTTGTTGATGTTCTTAATATTTGTGATGAGCTCCCACATTTTGAATTTGTTTTGTTTTTCTGGCCAGCCATATATGCCCACACATTGCCATTCTGCTATATTTACTTTGCCTTTGATGATCGCATTGATGTGGTGGTTTTAGTATGAGAGAACATTAACATCCCAATCATTCCACCACAAGCCCGAGCCTCCAGCTCTGCCCCTGCTACTAACACACAGCCCGTTGTCAAAACCACATTTTTTTCTTATATCATTCAACTCTTTGTCCTTAATCTTAGTTTCCATTAAGTACACTATATCTGGGCGTTCCCTCCAACACAAGCATCGAAGAGTGCGGAATGTGCCACGGTTTCCCACACCCTGGCAATTCCAACTGATGATTTTCATTGCCCTTCACGGGCCTGATAACCATCAGGTCCCATTACTTGTATGGGGTATTTATCCTAAACCATTTTTCTCTCTTCTCCCTTATGTATTTTCTATTTTCTACCTTGTTTCACTGTAGGTGCTACTCCTCCTGCTTCTGTTTGTTTCCATTTTTTTTCCTTTATTTGTCTCTCTATTTTCATTTTGGCTTCTTGTCATAATTGTTTCCCTTTGTGTTTTGTATTTTCTTATCTTCATGTTTGATTTGTTCTACTACTCTTTTCCATTCATATTTTCTTTCTGTGGCCCCATCTCGAACACCTTGTGTTCACTTGCTTTGTTGTTTATCTTTTGTGGTATGGTGACCTTAGTTGGTGAGATTTCAATGCCTTTACTACTGTCTTGAAGGGATAACAGTATTGAATCAAATAGAGAGCTGGTTGGAATGCTTCCCTAGACCTCGTGCTCCTCCCCGTGAATGCTTTTGTCTGGTCTGCTTTCTGGATTCTTTATTCCTCCTATGGTCCCAACCTGGTTAGTTGTTTCTTTCCCTTTTTCCGTAGTAAAGGAGGATTCCTTGTCTTTGTTGCTTATCTTCTATCCTTCAGTACTTTTTGAGTTGTTAACTGCCCTCTCATTTCCTTCGCCTTCGGCTGGTTGGCTTTCCGTTTCTATCGTGGACAACCTTCTGTTTTGTTGTACTGATGTTTTTTTGTTCTCCTCCTTTTCCTCCCGGTCAATCTTCTTTCTACACATCTTGACTCCTCTCCCTCCCTGCTTGCTCTACTCTGTCTTCTTGGTGATGCCTGCAACCTTGCTCCCCATTTTTCTTCTTCTTCCATTTCTGTTTCCCGACAGTCGTACAGCACATGGCCGATCCTCCCGCATTTATAACAGAAATTAGGTAGCCTTTCGTACCTAATGTCTATCTCCAGAATCTTCCTTGTAGCATCCTTCATTCTATGTTTTGTTTTGAGCGGGTTATCTATATTAATAACCACCTTTGCACGCCGCACCTTGTCCCATGTTGTTTCCCCTTCATCTACTTCCACCAATTTTCCCACCTTCCTTGCAATGGTAGCCACTGCTTTGGACATTCTGTATCCCATTGGAAGATTGTACAATCTCAGCCATATGGGTGATTCGTTGAAGATCAGTTCAGACAGTTGTCTTGATCCTTCTATTTCTTTCAATAGTACCAGGATGTTGTCGAAGCTCCAAGGCGATCCCTCCATAACTCTTTCCTTGTCCTCTTTTACCCCAAATTGGATCGTGATGATTGCGTGTTCTATTTGTTTGAATACAGGTTTCCTTCTCAGCCCCCAAATGAGTTCCATCATCCTCTTGAAAGCATTGAAGTTAATCGGCCGATCCACTTTTATTTTGCAGCCAACGACAGCTTCATTGTCTCCTTCTGTTCACCTTTGTCCTCCTCTAAGAAAATGACGATGTCTTCATCTTCAAGCCACAACTCCTCACACTGTCTTGTTATTTCTTTCACCATAATAGAGCCAGGCACTAACCCCCCCCCCCCCAACCAACCTGAACTGCAGCTGGATAAATCAGGACTACCACTCTCATCCCCCGGGAGGCAAGAAGCTAAAGCCCTAAGCTCCCAAATCACCTTCGCAAGGGGAAGACAAACACGGAGCGGGGACTCCCTAGATTAGAATTGCTATTAACTAGTATCCAACAAATTAGTAATCTACAAAATAGAATTGTAAATTAATAATAACTCACGCATAAATCCTTCCATATTACGTCTTTCTTCTCCTTAGGAACTTTATTCCAAGAATCTATCTTACAACCGTAATGGCTACGAGTAACATACCCAAGATATGAAACAAACGAATTGCGATTCACACCAGATGCATTTCTTGCATTATCAAAATCCACAACAAGTTTGGGTCCATTACCCTTTTGTGCTATTAACTTCTTCATCATAGTGATGCCCCTTCTCTTGTCAACTTTTTGGTGTTGTTGATCAAGTGCCTCAAGTGCTTCAAATGGTACATGTGCATCATCAACCTAAAATTTGACAAAATAAACACATTTACAAGATGTAACTATAAATGGACATATAGATATAAATATATGATATATTTTTTAAACTTACATTATGAGGAGGCGCATTGATGTCCTCACCCTCACGGTAATCATCAGCACGGTCATCAGGAGAATGCTCAGCCATCTAAAAATTCACATTCACATTGTAAAGTTCACATTGTAAAGTAATTCAAATTGTAAAGCTCACATTGTAAAGTTCACATTCACATTGTAAAGTTCACATTATAAAGTAATTCACATTGTAAAATTCACATTGTAAAGTTCACATTCAGAAAAATAAAACATATAAAAAAATATAAACATGCCTCTAATATTGCGATTTTTTATCAATTAACAATCCTTCATTGTGATCTCCGCGCACATACAAGTCATCATTAGCTTCAATATTTGCTGGTGTTGGCAACCCAACTGAGAATGGACTGGAGTCATCATACTTATCATAGTATTGTTCTTCATCTATAGGATCTTCAATGAACTGTCTTTTACCATGAAGAACAACTGACCATTTATCATTTGCAGGATCATTGATATAAAATAATTGTTTCTGTTGTGATGCCAATATGAATGGTTCACCCTTCTCGCCAATCTTTTCAAAGTTCACTAAAGTGAAACCCAATTCATCCACTATAACTCCTTTGGTGTTATCAACCCAATTACATTTGAAGAGCGGAATTCTGAAATCTATGCAGTCAAACTCCCATATGTCTTCAATGACACCGTAATATGACATTTTAGCTTCACGTGGACTCTTATCCTTTGCACTTGCAAAAAACATAGTCAATGCTTGAAGGGTGACCCCACTGTTTTGGACGACACTCTTATCATCTTGGCGCTTTGTGTAATATGTGAATCCATTAATTTCATACCCTTCATAAGACCCCACTCCGTTCCTCATTCAATCCATTGAATGCTTTGCGCTTCCTACGATACGGACAGAATTTTGTAAGAAACCTTCGATGTCATTTCCAGGTTGTTTAGGGCCCGATATCAACAACGACAACATTACGTACTTATTTTTCATACACATCCAGGGAGGAAGATTGTATATAACAAGCATGATTGGCCAAGTGCTATGTTGGTTGCTCAATGTCCTGTACGGATTCATCCCATCTGTAAAAAGCCCAAGTCTTAGATTCCTGACTTCTTCACCAAATTCAGGGTACAATAGATCAATCTTCTTCCAATGTGGGGAATTAGACGCATGTCAAAGGATCCCATCATTATTTTTCTTAACATCTGCATGCCACCTCAAATTCTTTGCATCTATCGGATTGGCAAACAAGCGTTGAAACTATGACATTATAGGTAGATACCACATCACCTTGGCAAGAGAACCAGTTTTGGACTCCCCCAAAGTCATCAATTTATACCGTGATGCACCACATTTTGGACAATCTTTCAAATCCACATAGTCCTTTTGAAATAATACACAATCATTCAGGCATGTGTGTATCTTCTTGGCATCCATTCCCATTGGGCACAATAATTTGTTTACCTGGTATGTTGAGATTGGAAGCTCGTTTCCTTCAAGAAGCATTTCTTTCAACAAAGACAATAATGACGTGAAGCTTTTATTGCTCCATCTATTGTTAGCTTTCAGCTTATACAATCTCAACACAGCGCTAAGCTTCATAAACTTAATACAACCTGTGTATAACAATATCTCAGCATCATGCATAATGTTTCTAAAAATGGGAGGTGGATCGGTGTGCTCTACCCCACAACTATCCAGCATCACATCAATGATGTCTACTGGAACTGGTTCATTCACATCTACGTCATCATAGGCAATTTCTTCTTCCACACAAGCACTGCTATCGACATCCACCAATTTCGGGTTTGAATTCTCTCCATGCCAGTGCCATTCTGTATAGCCTTGTATAATCTCATTGCACATGACATGACTTTTGATTTCATCACCATTGCTGACATTCAAGTTGTTACCGCAATGCCTACATGGACAGTAGAACCTATCTCCAGGTTGTTTCCTATGTTCCTCGACAAATCTAATAAACTGGTCAAGACCAGAAATAAACTCCGGGGTGCAGCGATTGCGAATGGACATCCACGATCTATCCATTCTATGATCAAAGAGAAAACAAGTATATATTACAACAAGATTATGGTTAATAGATTAGAGTTTTTGCATGGTTAAAACTTTAGGCCAACAATTACACGTGTACCACCTATCCCATTCATGAACACCTAATCTCACTAGTAAGTGTATAATGTGTATTGAGTTTTCAAGAAAATTTCGGCAGCATTTCCCCGCTGTTCTCTAAGTACATACGTACTTAGAGAACATATGGGGAAATGCTGCCGAAATTTTCTTGAAAACCAAATACACATTATACACTTACGTCCTACGTGAGATTAGGTGTTCAAGAATAGTCCCAAACCGGGGACTATCCAAGATTTACTCCTAATGAGTAAATCTTGGACGGGTTTCTAGGTCAACAAATACATGTGTTGTCATTCTTATATATAATAAATGTGTACCACCTATCCCATTCTTGAACACCAAATCTCACTAGTAAGTGTATAATGTGTATTGGGTTTTCAAGAAAATTTCGGCAGCATTTCCCCATTGTTCGCTAAGTACATATGTACTTAGAGAACATACGGGGAAATGTTGCCGAATTTTTCTTGAAAACCAAATACACATTATACACTTACGTCCTACATGAGATTAGGTGTTCAAGAATAGTCCCAAACCAGGGACTATCCAAGATTTACTCCTAATGAGTAAATCTTGGATGGGTTTCTAGGCCAACAAATACATGTATGTTGTCATTCCAATACCTACAATCCTAGTTTCATCACAATTGATGTTAGGGTTTCATCACAATTTTAGGTATCATATAGAGTATGTAGATGTTAGGGTTTCATTATGCAATAGGGATTCATGTAGATGTTAGGGTTTCATCATGCAATAGACTCAGCCATATGTTAGGGTTTCATCATGTAATAGGGATTTCATCATATAATTGATTTAATCACAAATTCATAATTGATTTCATTTGAATATATACCTTCTTATTCTTACTTCTCCCTCCTTACCAACAACAACCACGGTCGTGTGGGCTGGCACGACCGTGGCTGTGTTGGCCAACCACACGGTGTGTTGGGTAGCACGACCGTGTGGTCGGACAACACAGCCACGGTCATTCCAGCCCACACAGCCGTGCTTGTTGTTGGTAAGGAGAGGGAGAAGGAAGAAGAAGAGTAGGAGAACCAGTGATGAAGAAAGGAGGGCCTACTATTGGTAGCAGCGTGGAGACGGAGGCGGCGGTGAGCACACCAGTGGCAGGAGACGGTGCAGAAGCAGGCGAGCAGAGAAGGAGAGGCACCGTCATTGAGCAGATAAGGAGAGGACGCCGGTGGCGAGCAGAGAAGGAGAGGTAGGCGGCGGCGGTGGCGAGCAGTTACAGCAGCAGTAGGTGGTGGCGCGGAGGCAGGCGGCAGGTGACGCAGCATCAGGTGGCGGCGACGCAGCAGGGGTCGAGAATCGTCGGAGCAAAATCGATCTCAATGAAACAGAAGAAAGGGGGAAGATCAAGTTCGCTGTGCGTGGGGGCTATTAAGTTACTAAACGGCGTCGGTTATCCATAACAACCGACACCTTTATTATTAAGTGTTAGTTATACAAAGACAACTGACGTCAATAGGACATTCCTTTACCATAATTTTTTTGGCGGGGACGGCGCGCGCACCCTTATCAGCGTCGATTATTCTAAGAAAACTGACGCCCATATTGTAACTTTTGGCACAAATTTTATCTTCATTCAACGTCGGTTATTAGGTAAAACACCGACATTGTATCTGATACTTTGGCACAATTTTTTTTTGCTAAAAAAATTGAATTTCGCGAGCTACTTTAGGCGTCGGTTGCTTTTCTTCAACTGACACTGAATGAAAAGCGATACCCATGTCTGGATGGTCTTCAAATATAGACGTCGGATGTCCTTATTAACCGACGTTGAATGTTAACATCGCCGGTTTTACTAAAAAATTGACGCCTCTAAAAGCGATGTTGAACGGTGTTTCTGTAGTAGTGGCAGCAGCTCATTTGGTCTTGAGACCAGTTGGCTTCACACGGTCTTGAGACCGTGAGGCCTCATACGATCCTGAGACCGTATGGAAGGGAAAAATCAGTTGGAGGCAAACTACAAGGAGGGTGGATTGTTGGATCAAGATCATGTGGATGAATGGCTAAGACCTACATGTCCAAACCGAATGAATGAAACCATTTGGATCGAGACTGAATGGTCAAGATCGGTTGAGCAGAGTGAATGGGCAAACCGGTCAAGACTGAATGGAGTCATGACCGAAAGGATGAAACTGAATGGATCGAGACTAAATGGTCCGGACCGATTGGTCAAGATTGATTGGTTGGATGAAAAGGAACCGTTAGATCTCGATCGAATGGTTGAGAATGATCTGCAGAGAAGAAGGAAAGTAAGTAAGGGAGGATAAGATCAAATAAACTGGTAATTAGAACTATTAGAGCACTATTTACATGCAACTGAGGAGATACTCAAAGTAAACCAAAACAAGGGTAGATCAGTCAATATGGGCACAAAAATCCCTAGAATTGGCAACTGTGAGGATGAATCTGGAGGATTCATCACCACACTGAACTTAAGTTTTGCTCGTCTTGAGGAATAGAAAAGCCTAAGACAGTCACCAAAAAGCTCATTTGTCTCGTAATTACCTCATCTTCTTGCAAATGTCAGAATTTTCATGAAACTGAGAAAAATAATGAAACAAACAAAATTAGGGCAAACACGTCAAAAATCCTTTGAAATGGTGACTGAGGATGAATCTGGAGGATTCATCACCGCATCGAACTTAAGTGTTTCTCGTCCCGAGGATTGAAAAACCTAAAATAGTCGACAATGAAATCATTCATCTCATGATTGTCTCATCCTTATGTCATGTCAAAATTCTATTCATGGCTCAGATCGATACAGCATCAAGGCTTCCTTAGATCATGTAATACATCTTATGATATCCTCATTTCTGAGTTCACTTTACTGAAGTATTTCCTTCTCACTCTCTATTGAATCAGTCATGTATAAAAAAATTTATGAGCCTTTAAAAAGACCTATAGAATCAATCAAACATGCATATGATCTGTCACTCATGTTTTGAAATGGAGGCAATTGGGGTGTCAGTAGGTTGAAAAAGGAAAGAATAGGGGTGTGATCAAGAGATAAGAGTCTCTACTCTAATCGATTCAAGACTCTTATTATTGGTGGATTCATTAAGATACATTGAGTGTTTTGTGAACAACTCTGGTTGACTTAGCCTTACACCTGGTTTTTTTTCTAAAGGTAACTCAGAAGTGTGTATAGGTTGGCTCAAGACTTTTGGCTAACTTACCTCTTTGAGAGGAGGTAAGGGGTTATTTTTGGAGCCTTAGGGTCTCACTACCAGGCGCGACACATCTTACTTTGTGAGGGCATCTAATGTACTAGTTGGGCAAGACCTTTGTCGATTATCCTTATTCAGGGAACAACTCTCATGCTTTAATTCACACTCTGGCTTTTATTCATTCTCACTTGGCTTAGGAGAAAGGGTATTTTTGGAATTTTTTATATTTGGGTTGTCGGGCCCTTTTTTTTTGAAATCGGGGTAGATTTTTCCTCAACCTTGGTATGTGCAAAATCATCATTGTATACATTTTGAACAAAAAGAAAAGGTGATACGCCCCTATTATGTATTGAGGGGTATGGAGGAAGCAATTATAGAAAAAGAGGTGTGGTGTACCACACCAAACTTAGAGTTCAGCAATGTTCTAGCTTTCGCTAGAAGAGGTGTTGTTTACCACACCAAACTTAGAGTTCGTCAATGTTCTAGTTTTCACTAGAAAAGAGTGTGGTGTGCCACATCGAACTTAAAGCTTTGGCATGGTTGGTGAGTAGAGAGGTATGGAGATGAAAGAAGAAGTGTAGAAGAGAGTTTAGATCATCATGCAGTTTGCTTAGCGATTCCATATGACAGATTCACACTCTGCTCAAATAGTGACATGATAAAACTTCAAATGAGAATCCCATACAGCTGACCCATTAATCAGTGAGAGGCATGATGAATTTGATCTATCTTAGTCTTATTGAAGCTTATCATCTTTTTTTCTATTAAGGCTATGACATTAGGATTCACAGACTATACAAGATGAAATCATTTATCGGCTAGTTTTAAGCATTCTTTTCTTGTGAATTTGCAACGAAAAGAGGTGATGAACACATATTCAAAGAGCAAAAGCCGACTAGATAAAGGATTTATTTTAAGAAGACTACAAAAATGCAGAAAAATTATGAAAAAGAAACTAGAATGGAAAAATAGAGAGTAGTAAAGATAGAGGGTGGAGTGAGAAACATACCACCCACCCTCCATCTCAAACTTATGAGTTTGCTCATGTCGAGCAAACACTAGGTTCAAGATGGAGGGTAAGAGTTGCGCAGTGTTAACCAGGTGGTCCTCACAATTGAAAGAAGGTCCGACAAAGATGTTTCATGATAGTCAGCACTGAGAGCGAGGAAGTGGCACAGACAACCTGTTGAATGGGTGGTTGTGGCAACTCGAATGGGATTTCTAGATGACTTGGATGCACATTTCTTTCACCTCTTCGTCCATCCACAAGAATCCAGAGACCTTCCCCCATTAGCGGGGGAGGTGGAATACATGTAGTTGAGACTGGAGGACTAGGTGAATATTTGAAGTCATGCCTATGTATGTTCTCCGATTGTGGCTCACCCTCGAAGTTCAGAGTCAAGATGCCTTCTTCATGATCCAAAACAGTTGATAGAGGGTTGGCTACTTGAACTGCTTCTTGTCCCGGATCAGGTGGCGAATCTGGTTCAGGCTTCATTTCATCACCTGGCTTTTCTTGTGTAGGGTGTGGTGGCCATGGTGACATTTCTTCATAAGGGGGATTGTTTTGAGGATCATCATTTTGATTCCATGTGTCCTATGGAGGGTTATCATTATCAATGTTGGGGTCCATAGGAGTAGCATATTTCATTCCAAAGTTAAGGTGTTGTTCGAATTCTTCTTCGTTGTGTACTCTTAATTCATCTGAGTAACTAGAGGGAGATTCACCAAGTAGAACGAACTCTTGCTCGGATAAAGGAATCATGAGAACCTAAAGTAGAGGCTCTAGCGACATCTCTTTGTGGGAAGGGTTAGCCCATGGCATATCATTTTACATACTAGAATCCTCCTACGAATCTATTTCTTCGATATTGATACCAATATACTCCATTCCTGAGTCAGGTTGTTGTTCCAGTTCTTCCTCATAGCAGTCCTCCAGTTCTATTAAGTGTTCGGGAAGAGTTTCTACGTGAAGAATGAAACAGTGTTCAGGTAACAAAGATATATTTGATAGCTCGGGAGGAGATTCTCCATAGGGAAGAGTGTCCATAAGAAGATTTCTTTGTGGCTCCTTCCTAAGGGTCCTCCTTATCATTACAAGGGTCTACAGAAATATCATATTCCATTCCAAAATCAAGAGATGGTTCATGTTTCTCTTCATAGTACACCATCGAATTGTTCAAGTGATTAGAAGGAGATTCAACGGAAAGAACATACTCTTTCTCGAGAACTGGCTCCGTCTGGATTTTTGGTAGGGGTGGCATTTCTCGTAACATCATTTCATGGAAAGGATCGTTCATGAAGTCATCATCTTGGGTCTCATCATCCTCCCATGATTCTTTTTCATCATTAACATGGTCAGTGAGTGTGGTATGGTCCACTCTAGAATCAAGATCTTGATCAGTGTCATCCTTGAAGTTTGTTCCTAGATCAGCCAAATGGTTAGGAATTTCTTCATAAGGATAAATCAAATCTTGTTCCAGTAATGGAGATTTTTGAGTTTCTTGCATAAAAGGCATCTCCTTATCTGAATCAGTCGCATATTCATCTGAGTCTGATTGTGAAGGAGTGTGGAGTTCTTGCAACATAAACCCTTCTTCTTTGGAATTCATCAACAAGACAGCTGAAATCGAAGAATATGTGTCGTATATGGAGTCAATCATTGATGATTTCTCCTCAATCTGTATGGTTGGTTTTGGGTCTATGGGGGGAGAAGATGGATAAATACCTAAATTTATCCCCAATTGATCTCCCGACTGTAGAAAATCTCCATATTGGGTAATTAAACTTTCATCTAAGAGAATAGTGCAGGAGTCATTTTCTGAGTCGGATCATGGCTTGAAAAATGATTCTTTTTCTTATGATACTGTGGAGAAATCATCCTCGGGCTCAATCATTATCTTTAAGGATGATTCCTTTCCCTACACTAATGCTAGAAGATCTTTGGAAGGCACCTCCCACATGATATCATAATCGTCATCGTAATCGATTGCAAAATGCGGATGAGGAATGCGCTCAAGGGAAATTGGTGATTGTTCTTCATGTTTCTCAGAAGTGTGGACAAGTTGTGTAAGTTGACCAAACTCAGCTATCAACTTCTTGTTCGTGGTTGTCTGATCAGCTAATTATTGAGCCACCGACTTTTGTAGAGCATGTACTTCTTCTATTAATGTGCATTGATCTTCATAGTAGGGCTCTTCACTGTACCCATTGGATTGATGTTTATAGTAGCTCTCCTCATCTTAGTATTGATTTGCATTATAATCCATATTTCCTTCAGTATTGCAATCTATACCTTGAAATCCATCATAGTTGGGATCTTCGTAGTAGCTTCCAGGAGGATATGGATTATAACTTGCATTATATACATAGTCATGTGAAGAGGATGCCTTGAGTTTCCCAACTATATGATTTGTGATTACTTGACGTAGTGCATTCACATAGTGAGGAGGAGCGTTGAAGCAGTTGATTGATGAATGGGAGTAGTCACCACATAATTGACATCTAATGGTTTGTGGCATTGACTACTTCATTTTGAAGAGAATTGGTAGCTGAAATCAAAGAAGGTGTTTATCAGGCTTGACCAATCACTTCAAATTCAAGGGAGTATGCAATAAAAACTTTAACTTTTGAGATCAAGGTTTTTACCCTTTTTTTAGATTTTTGAAAAGAAAACAAAAAACCCTAGAGAAACTTAGGTTGATACGGAATTCGACGAAGAGAATTCTTACGACATTGTCCCTGGCAACGATGCCATTTTCTGATGGAGCTAGGATTTACACCAAAAGATTTCTCTTCCAGTGGAAGTCCTAATGTGCACCAAAAACCCTAGGGAGTTGATGTTCTCTCTAGGTTTACCTATTGCTGGTGCTAGATAAATGCTCCAACCACATAAGAGTGTGGAAGCCTTATCGTAGTATAGTTTTAGGATCAAACCCAAAGGACAACGTGAAGAATCTGGATGTCTTTGTCTTGTCTCATCTTGATCTAAGTTAACCGTTTACAGCCAAGATATTGATAGGATTAACCTAAACTAATCTAGAACATGTAAAAGTAAAGGCAAGTATGAAATCTAGTTAAAGTTTGAAATCTAAGATTATCAGATGATGATGGATCACTGGGGTGATGTGGATGTTCACCATCACTTCACATGCATTATACCTGCACCAACATAGCAAGACCTGCAAGCAAGATACATGGATGTTGTACAATGGCGATGCCCTCTCAAACAAGGAGCGTTGCACACACCCTTCACAAGTAGCAGCTCCCATCCGGTACATATCTGCATGTCAATGGAGATATGTGCCCTCTGAAGGGAGATCATACTCAACCTCATAAAATGTGCATCAAAAGGCTGACAAGCGAGCGATATTATCTATTTGATTAGTATCCTTATAGACTATCCCTCTTTTGAGGACATAGCTACGAGAAACATGGGAGTGTTGCAATGCCAACCATCCCCGAACGAATGGTCACTTACTTTGCATCGCTCCCTTCATAGTGTGTGTTCCTCGACCTATCAAGATTGTACTTTCATACGTCAACTAATTCCATTTCATAGTATGAAAGTACAATGATGAAGATGTGTTAACTTGACTCCTTGAAAGGCGTTCCTAGATACCAAAACATATGTGTGGTGGATACACACATCAAGAACCAATGCTAAATTGATAATCAAGTCTCAAGACTAGACGTAGACAATCCATGACAAAAGACAATAGATCATACATGAAAGCGGCCAAAATTCAAGCATGCAATGAAACGATTAGCATTGAATTGGAAAGATAACATTTTTAGGTACAGATTACAAAGCATGGGTAGCAGGGCTAGTCCTCGCACCCCAGTGAACTACACTACTCGCTCCTCATAGAGGGGGCAACAAAGACAGAGAAAAAAGATAGAACAAGCATCATCGGAGCAGAAGAGTAGATCTATGACACCTCGGTGTAGATCGCCCCAGTCTTCGGGAGTGCTCTGACTTGGTCAATGAAGTCCGTCTCTCTGCCTCAATTCTTGTGTACACCTCTGGAGACATACGAGTATAATGATTACGGAGCATCTGGATCAATCTGACTCTCTTACAACGAGTCGAGGCAGAGCTTGGTGGAACAATGGAGATGATGGAATAGTGGAGCAGTCGTTCAGCCTCCCGGATCTGGTGCCTAAATGAGGACCTTTCTGGTCCTATTTATAGGCTTGGGTCATGTCTTGAATGGTTTGAGTTTAAACGGTTTGGAAGACTGTTTTCTTTTTCTTAACGGTTTGAAGATTCACGTCCAAACGGTCTTAGAGACTGATTAATATCCTCATGGTTCTGTATACTGACCAAAGGGTTTTGGCTTCCAAACGGTCTCTACTCCAACCGGTCTTCACTTCCAAAGGGTTTTGGCTTCCAAATGGTCTCTACTCCAACTGGTCTTTACTTCCAAATGGTTTTAGCTTCCAGACAGTCTTTACTCCAACCGATCTTCACTTCCAAATGGTTTTGGCTTCTAAACGGTCTCTACTCCAATCGGTCTTCACTTCCAAATGGTCTTTACTCCAATCAGTCTTCACTTCCAAATGGTTTTGTCTTGATTGCGTCCAAACGGTCTTCGGCCTCCGATCGGTCTTGTGCCCTCAGCTGGCCTAACGATATTGAGGACCGAGCGCCACCACACAGTTTTGCAGATCGTTAGGGTTTGCACGGTCTAGATGAGCCAACCGCGAGCAGGTGCGTTCAGCAGGTGATAGGAGAGGACGGAGGCACTGCTGTGGTAGCGGTCGATGACAGTGGTGGTCATGGAGAAGCACAGCGCAGGCGAGAGGATGGTGCTTTCATGGTTTCATGTAGTCTTGGGTAGGCAGCAACTCATATGGTCTTGAGACCATGAGGCTTCACACAGTCTTGAGACTGTGTGGCCTCATACGGTCTTGAGACCGTATGGAAGGGAAAAACCAGTTGGAGGCAAACCACAAGGAGTGTGGATCGCTGGATCAAGGTCATGTGGATGAATGGCTAAGACTGAGAGGTCAAAACCGAATTAATGAAACTGTTTGGATCGAGACATAATCGTCAAGATCGATTGAGAAGATCGAATGGGCAAACCGGTCAAGACTGAATGGACTCAAGACCAAAAGGATGAAACCAAATGGATCGAGACCAAATGGTCGAGACCGATTGGTCAAGATTGATTGGTTGGATGAAAAGGAATCATTGGATATCGATCAAATGGTTGAGAATGATCTGAAGATAAGAAAGAAAGTGAGTAAGGGAGGATAAGATCAAATAAACTGGTAATTAGAACTATTAGAGCACTATTTACATGCAACTGAGGAGATACTCAGAGTAAACCAAAACAAGGGTAGATCAGTCAATATGAGGCACAAAAATCCCTAGAATTGGCAACTGTGAGGATGAATCTGGAGGATTCATTAGAGGGTCGGCAAGCAAGTTGTTGTTGAAAATGAGAGCCTCCACTTGTGCTTTCAAGGCACTATCTTTGATCTTTCTGGATTCTTTTTCTTCTTGCTTTGCTTCCTCTTCTAGCTTGTCAAGTCTTGGCTCATGAGCTTGTGGATTGCCAATAAGTTCCTCGGTTGGAAGATCACCAAGATTTCTTACTTCTTCAAAGGAGGTCACCTTTGACTCCCCTCTCTTTGGAAGAGACCTTAGGATCTTTGAGTTGATAGCTCCTTTATCCAAAATGTGTCCCAAAGAAGCTAGGCCATTGATTATGATGTTGAATCTTGAGTACATCTCAGCAACTCCTTCTTTCTTCCCCATCTTGAAGTTCTCTAGGAGGCTATTCAACATGTAGATCTTTGCCTGCTTCACTTTATTTGTGCCTTCATAAGTGACCCACAACTTATCCCATATCTCATAGGTGGTATCCCATGAGGAGATGTGGTTGAACTCAGATGGAGTGAGGACTGCATAGAGGATGCTAATTTCTTTGTCATTGAGCTGTGAATTCTTTAGAGACGCTTCATCCCAAGTTGATACAACTTTGATTGGCTCCTGACGTGGTTTATTATCGCACTAACAAATTCACTCGGGGTTGAAATCCCAGATTTTTTCCCAAAACCTTGTGCAATAATACCACCTGCAAGCGGACGGGTCTTATCGCAGTATAGTTAAGGATCGAATCCTAAGGGACAACATTTTTAAGAATCGTTGCTAGTCTAATCTAGTTCAAGTAAGACTAATATTTAGAACAAGGGTTGAGTTGAGTTTAACTAAACTAATTGTAAGAAAGTAAAGAGCAGAATTTAAGTTGAATCTAGATTAATGATATGGGATCAATGGGGTGGTCTCGAGTTTCACCACCACTACACATGCAAACACATCCAAACATCAATCATCCAGGAAAGATATAACCATCCAAATGGATCTACTACAAAACCCACCATATGGGCATTAGGCTTGTGTAAGAATCACCTTAGGTATCAGATGTCTCGTCACCATCTGGATCACTCACTTACGGCTCTGAAGATACAAATATCCAACTAAAGTTGGGGCCCTCCATGAGGGATGTTTAGGCTACAGAAGCATCATCGTAGAATAGATGTCTCATCCCCTCATGGATCACACACTTACGACCTTAAGGAATCCTATCAGAAGTTCTCATCAAGGAGTCAACCATGCTAATCGACAAGCAAGCAGGCGATTAATCTACAAGAAAACATTGACGATTAACAATGAAGATACAGATATCCAACTGAAGTTGTGGCCCTCCCTGAGGGATGTTTAGGACACATAAGCATCACTGTATGATAGATGGCTCGTCCCCTCACGGATCACACACTTACGACCTCAAGGAATCCCATTCTATTTCTAGTTTGGGAGTCAACCTCATTAATCAACATTCTACCCTACATATAGAAGTTCTCACAATATAGGGAAGAACAAGATGAAAGCAACCAGGTAATCAATCTGCAAATATTAATGATTAACAATGAAATGAAAAGTTATATACATTTCCATGGAATGTTTAACAAGAGAACATGCTTGCATGGGAAGTGGGGCTAGTCACCGCACCCCAGTAAAAAGGAACTACTCGCTCATGATGCGAGAAACAAGAAGAACAAGAGAGAGGAAAGATTCCTCCATGAGCATGATGCAGAAGGTAGTCACATCTCAGTGAAGATGATGTGTACTTCTATGTCTTGTCAGAGAAAATCTGAAATGAGGAGGAAGAACCACCAAGGCATACCAGGTATATCTTCTTGTTCACCTTGTTTCTCATCTTGACCTCCTTGCTTGCAGCAAGAGGAGCAGCAGATGGAGTAGAAATGGTGTGGATGTACGTGGATGGATTCGGATCGAACCTTGCAATTGGGCAGCATGGTGGCATCCCCTGTCTGATGCCAAAATGAGGACCCGGCTGGTCCTATTTATAGGCAAGGATGACGTCTTCACGTTATTGACGTGAGAATACTTCACACAGTTTTGAGTCTAAACGGTTTTGGGACTCACGTCCAAATGGTCTTGGAGACTGATTAGACTGACCAAATGGTCTTATATACTGATCGGTTTTGCACCCCAAACGATTTGGGTCTCTGGCATTCTTCTACTCCCAAACGGTCTTGGGATCGGGCGCCGCCAAACGGTCTTCATCCAAACAGTTTTGGCTTCCAACCGGTCTAGGCTCCAAATGATCTTCACTCCCAAATGGTTTTTAGCGTTTTAACAGTTTGGAGATGCAAACGGTTTTGAATATCGATGGGTTTCAATCGGTCTTGAGACCGAATGGTCTTGGATCCAATTGGTCTTTGTCGTCCAAATGATCTTGGATCCAAATAGTCTTGTGTCCAAACGATCTTCGTCATTTAAGCAATCCTGGATCCAAACGGTCTTGGGTAGGTGGTTGCTCATACGGTCTTAAGACTGTGAGGATTCATATGGTATTGAGACCGTTTGACCTCACGCGGTCTTGAGACCGTATAGGGGGGGAAGGCTCAAGACCGTTAAGGCATAATGATGAGAGGAGGACCGTGTGGGTGAATGCCTAAGACTGAGAGGTCAAAACTGAATGGGTAGATCGTTAGAGAAAATTGTTTGGTAAAGAACGATTGATCAAGACCAAATAGGTGAAACTGTTTGGTTAAGACTGATTGGTCAAGACCAAGGTTGAGAGGATCTTGAGTGAGTTCCAGTTGATGGTTAAACCTCAACATGACCTGCATAAAATCAATATAAACCTAGTTAATAATCTTGATAATTGAATCAATTAAGAAATCTTGCATCTTGTAAGATTGAGTAGATGAAAGTGAGATATTTGAGTTGAATAGGGCCCAAAATGGTGGCTAAAAATCATGATGAATATGGATTCATCATAACACCCTGAACTTAAATGTTGCTCATCCTCAAGTAACACAAAATTTGAAACAGTCGCCAATTGAATACTTTCAATTCATGTGATTGCCTCCTCTTCACATTACGATTGCTTCTCTCTACTCAGTATGACTAAGCATCTCAACTTCCTGAGACCACTGAACACATCTTACCATATCTTCGTTCCTGAGTTTGTTTTCCAACATCACTTCCTCCTCACTTTTTCCAACAACAAGCATGTCAAAGAGTTTTGTAAGAGTCTGGAGATATCTGTAGAACAACAAGTGTGCACCTGATCTGACGCTGGTGTTTTTTAGGATAGTGGAGGCATTCATTGTGCCTTTAGGTAGAAAAGGGAGTGAAGGGAGGTGTGGAAGCAAGAATTAAATCTCTCCTCTATTTGAATCGAGATTTTTATTATATGTTTTGCAATTTCATTTATTGCAATTTTTTGAGCGAATCTCTCCTCTATTTGACTCAAAATTGCATTTTTTTGTGTGCGCTTTGGCATCTTTTCTTGGTGGTACGCCCCTATTAATTTGTGAGGGGTATGGAAGAAGCAGATGTACAAAGAGGTGATGTGCCACCCCGAACTTAGGGTTTGGTATTATTTTGGCTAATTTTTGTTTCTTTTTTATGGATGGAGGGGTACGAAGATGATAGAAGAAGTGTATAAGAGAGTTCAGATCAGAATGCAACTTGATTTACAATTCAATGCACCGGGTCATTCTCTTTATCGTACTCTACTCAAATAATGACTTGATGAGGATTCAGTGGGGATTCCATGTTATTGTTCCACTAGTTAGTTAGGAAGCATGACGTATTTGATCCCTATCAGTTCGATAGACACTTGCCATTTTTGCATAAAGATCATGACGTTAGGATACATAAGCTTCACAAGATGATTTCAATCAATAGGCTAGTTTCAAAAAGTAGTCCTCTTGAGGATATTCTCTGAATAAGGAGGGTATAATGATTCAAAATGCATAGCTGGCTAGGTAATGGCTTTATCTGAAAAACTTTTAAATTTGAAATTTTGGGTCAAAAATGCAGCGATGAAATCTTTACGTCTAAGATAGATGGGTGTAGGTGGAAGGTAAAGTATGTACCACCCACCCTCCACCCCGAACATAGAAATTTTCTCATCCTGAGCAACTCTAAATCCGAGATGTAGGGGAAAATTCATGCATGTTGGACCACAAGATGTGGTTGCGTTCCTATCAGTGCGCGTCCTCCATCTGAAAATCTCAAAAATGAAGACTAATCAGGACTCAAAATAGTATCTTGCGATGCAATCTTTATTTTGTGCAAAATTATCTAAAAAGTAAAACAAAATTAAGGAAAATTTCTAATTCAAAAATTAAAAATAAAACAAATTTGTTGATCGGGTTGCCTCCCGACAAGCACCTTTGTTTTATGTCGATGGCTCGACTGAATCCTTCACTTTTACAGTGGATATGTCAGTTTTGGAAAGATTTATTGATTTTTCAGTGCTAGTATCTGCTGAGATGAAGTATCTCTTCACGCATTGTCCATTTGCCATAAAATAGCCTGACCTTTCACTACATAAGGAGAAAGCACCATGTGGGTAAATACTCTTGACAATGTAAGGTCCAGTCTAGCGAGAATAGAGTTTCCCTAGAAATAACCTCAGTCTTGAGTTGAACAGAAGAACTTGGTCTCCTACTTGTATATCCTTTCTTTTCAGATGGCCATCGTGCCAAAGTTTTGTGCATTCTTTATATATTCGTGCATTCTCATAAGCTGTCATCTGGAGTTCTTCCAACTCTTGGTGTTGTAGAACCCTGGCTTGGCCTACTTTCTTCATATTAAAATTAAGTTGTTTTATTGCACACCATGCTTTGTGTTTGAGTTCAACCAGCAGGTGGCAAGACTTTCCATATATTAATTGAAAAGGTGTAGTTCTAAGGGGAGTTTTAAAAGTAGTTCGGTAGGCCCACAAGGCGTCATTGATTTTCATTGACCAATCCTTACAGTTGCGGTCGACTGCCTTTTCCAAGATAGCCTTGAGTTGACGGTTGGAAACCTCTACCTGCCCAATTGTTTGGGGATGGTAGGGTGAGGCTACCTTGTGTGTTACACCATATTTCCTCAGTAATGCTTCAAAGCTTCTTTCTAGAATATGAGAACCTCCGTCAGATATCATAGTGTGTGGGACTCTGAAATGGGGGGGAAATAATATCTTTGAACATCTTGATGATGGGTTTGGAATTGCTAGTGACGGTTAGTATGGTTTCAACCCATTTTGAGATATAATCCACCGCCACTAGGATGTAGGAAAATCCATTCAAAGATGGGAATGGACCCATGTAGTCCACACCCCAAACATCAAATATCTCGACTTCTTGCCACAATTCCAACAACATCTCATCTCTCTTTGCTATGTTACCCGTTCTTTGGCACTTGTCACATAATAAAACAAAGTTTTAGGAATCTTTGGATATGGTTGGAGAAAAGAATCCATATTGTAAAATTTTCAAGGTCGCTTTCTTAGAACTCATATGGCCTCCAACTAGGCCTGAGTGACATTGTTCTAAAATGAGTTTGGCTTCTTTCTCAGTGATACAATGTCTATAGAGACCATCAACATAGAGCTTGAATAGGTATGGCTCATCCCAGTGATACTGCTTCACATCATGCATGAATTTCTTCAGTGCATTATCGGTGCAATCTAGGTGGATGATACCAGCGGCGAGGTAGTTCACATAATCTGAGTACCAAGGGGTAGCTTCTGAAATTTTCATAAGATGGTCATCCGGAAAGGAATCATTAAGTTGGATCTTCTCGATTTCCAAAATGTGGATGCGACTTAGGTGGTCTGTTACAACATTCTTTGTACCCTTCTTATCTACTATCTTTAAATCAAATTCTTGTAAGAGGAGAATCCATCTTATCAATATGGGTTTTGCATCTTTCTTTTCCAGGAGGTAATGAATAGTGGTGTGATCTGTGTAGACAATTGACTTTAGAACCAACGAGATAAGATTTGAATTTGTCAAAGGCATACACTACTGCAAGAAGCTCCTTTTCAGTAATCACATAGTTCCTCTGAGCTTCATAAAGGGTCTTTGATGCATAGTAGATCACATAATGTTTCTTTTCTATACATTGCCCTAGAACAACACCCACAGCGTAATCACTGGCATCACACATAATTTCAAATGGATGATCCCAATCAGGATCTCTAATGATGGGTGTTGTTGTAAGACCTTGTTTTAGATTGTTTAAACTCTTCACACATTCTTCGTTAAAATGGAAATCAACATCTTTTAGCAATAGATTCATCATTGGTTTGGTTATCTTGGAGAAATCCTTTATGAATCGTCTGTAAAATCCTGCATGACCCAGGAATGCATGAACTTCTCATACACTTGTTGGGATGGTGAGTTTGGAAATCACTTCAATTTTCACTCTATCTACCGTGATACCTCGGCTACTAACTCTATGACCAAGGACAATGCCTTCCCTTACCGTAAAGTGACACTTCTCCCAATTCAATACTAGATTTGCTTCTTCACACTGTTTGATGACAAGGGAGAGGTGCTTCAGGCATGAGTCGTAAGAATCTCCATATACAGAATAATCATCCATAAAATCTTTCATGATGGTTTCAGTGAGACCAGCAAATATAGTTGTCATGTAATGTTAGAAGGTTGCAGGGGCATTACAGAGGCCAAATGGCATTCTTCTAAAGGCATATGTTCCAAATGGGCATGTAAAAGTTGTTTTCTCTTAGTTATCTGGATGTATAGGAATTTGATAGAATCCAGAGTAACCATCGAGATAATAGAAGTATTCTTGGTGAGCCAGCCTCTCTAAGACTTGATCAAGAAAGGGCATCGAGAAATGATCTTTTCATGTCACCTTGTTTGACTTCCTATAATCGATACACATCCTCCACGTAGTGACTGTTCGAGTGGGGATGAGTTTGTTATCTTCATTGCATATCATGGTAGTTCTGCCCTTCTTGGGTACAACATGCACGGGACTAACCCATGGCGAGTCAGATATCAAATAGATGATTCCAGTGGTGAGCAGTTTATTGACTTCACGGTGGACTATTTCCTTCATATTTAGATCAAGTTTCCTTTGGTGTTCAACAGTTGGCTTGTGGTCTACAATCATGGGGATTTTGTGCATGCATAGCGCTTGACTAACCCTAGTGAGATCACTCATCTTGTAGCCTATGTCCTTTCTTCTTTCCTTTAATTCTGTCAAGAGTTTATCTTCTTGTTCTGCCATTAGATCAGCATTTATGATGACTAGGCAGACTTTCAGGTCATCTAGAAACATGTATTTCAATCCTTTGGGTAGGGGCTTCATTTCAAGAGCTTGTGGTTTCTCACATGTTTCTTCAGGAACATCCACAGCTTTGAGTTCCTCAATTTTGGCTTCAGGATCTTCTTGAACAGTATCGAAGTGGAGAACACAATTTTTCACTTGTTCGTCAATTGAACTTTCTACATTCGGATTAGTAAGGGCCATTCCTAAGGGATCTTCTTGTTCATAATCTTCTTGCGTGAGAAGTGACATCTGCTCAATGCACTCAATCAAGTAGACTTCTTCTTGCTTGCTTGGTCTTTGCATACTTTCAAAAACTTTATACTCGAGAGTTTCTTTACCTAGTCTGAGCATTAAGGTTCCTATTTCAACATCAATTAGAGCTCTTGCAGTGGCAAGGAATGAACATCCAAATATGAGAGGGTATCTAGTGTCCTCCTTTATGTCCATGATGACAAAGTCATAAAGAACATATGAATCTTTGCCTACCTTGATAGGGACATCCTCAATGATTCCTTGGAGTAGAGTCACAGTGTTATCTACAAGTTGTATGGTCATGCCAGTTGGGAGAAGTTCAGCAAAATCTAGCCTCTTGCAAAGGCTGAGTGGCATGATGGAAATACTAGCACCAAGATCGGCCAATCCTTTCTTACATGAAGAACCACTGATATGGCAAGAGATTCCAAAAGATCATGGATCTTTTTATTTTTTTGGCATCTTACTCTGGATGATGTCTGAAGTGGTAGTAGCCAACATGACTATCTCGTACTCTTCAGTTATATATTTCCCTGTGAGAAGTGACTTCAGGTACTTCGTCTAGGCTGGTATCTCAGCCAGTGCAACCAAAAAGGGTATATCAACATGAAGTTTTTTCATGGCTTCCTTGAAATTATTGAAATGAGTATCAAGCTTGGTTTTCCTTAAATGAACATGGAAAGGTGGACGAGGCTTGTATACTGGCATCTTAGGCTCTGGTGTTTCCATTTCTGCAACAGTGAATTTTTCAGAACTTTCCTTATCTGTCTCATTAGTAGTTACTTATTCTTTTGGTTGAGACTCGGGTGTTTTAGAGTCTTGGACAATTACATGTTCATCCTCATCTGTAATAACCATAGGTGTCTTGACAGGAGGATCAGAATAACTTTTTCCAGACCTGGTTGTGATCGCCTTCAGTTGCTCAGGGTGTTCAAGGTTATTTTCTGGTTGGCCAGCAAAGGCTCCAGTAGGTGGCTTCATGCTAGCTGCAAGTTGAGCTAATTGTGATTTAATAGCCTTCTGATGGGCTTGCTGGTTAGCTATCATGGTTTGTTGCGACTGCAGCATCCTCTCAATGGTTGATAACTTGTCATCAGAAGAAATGAGACTAGCCTGTTGCCCTTGTTGTTGATTTTGGTAAGTGACTTGGTTGGGATTTTGAAATTGTGAGTTGTTCTGATACTGGTTGTAGTTCCTATTCTAGAGGTTACCCCTATAGTTCCCTTGATTTCTAAAATTCTATTGTTGGTTATATTGGTATCCCGGCGGACCTTGTTGTTGATTATTTAAACCAAGTTGATGCGAGTTTACCGCTCCTGAAGGATTTCCATATTGAAAACTAGGATGGTTCCTATTCTGATTCAGATTATAGTATCCTTGACCAGGGATGGTGTTGACAGCATCAAGATTTTCCATTTGGCTATTATCTCCTTGGCCACATGCATTGCTTAGAACAATATCGTAGAGAACATTGCATGCTAAAGTGGAATTATTAGTACCTTTACATGCTTCACAGAACAGTGAAGCTGACTTGATCTATTCTTGTTGTTGAGGGGGTGAACGTCCTCTTCCAAATGCAGCAAGGGATGATTCGGTATGGTCTTGCTTGGCAACTAAGAGTTTGAGGGTCTCAGCGATATACTTGTATTCAGGAATAACTTCAGCCATAGCCACCTTCAACACTCCTTTGCCTACAGACCTACCCCAATTAGCTTGATTTTTAGCTCCAAGGGTGATAACCCTCCATGCGTTTTCATAACTCTGACCATGAAGTTTCCTCCATATGAGGAGTCTAAAAACCTCTTGATATCATCATCCACACCCCTATAAAAGATTTCAATAAGTTGATTCTTAGGGATTCCATGGCATGGACACTTGCATAAAAGGTCTTTATATCTTTCCAATGCTTCAACAAGGGTTTCTCCAGGGGCTTGAGTGAACATTGTTATTCATCCCCTAATTTCATAGGTGAAAGGAGGGTAAAAATTTTCCAGGAAAATGTTTTGGAGTTGTTCCCAAGTAGTGATGGGTTCACATTGCAAAGAGTTGTACCAGCTTATAGCTCTATCAACTAGAGAATACTTAAAGAGACAGAGTCGAATGGAATCATATGAGACTCCATTTTGCTTTGTCATAGAACATATATTAATAAACCTCGGAAGATGTTCTTGACTATCTTCTCCTTGTTTACCATAGAATGGGCTATTTTGAAACAAGATGATCCAATGTGCACGGATCTCAAAGTTTGGAGCATTGATGGGCAGAGGTTGTACTGGGTGATGAACGTCAGAAGCTTTAGGGATTGAGAACTCTCTAAGGTCCTTCTGCAATTCTATTGCTTGTGCTGCTACTTGAGCTGCTAGGATCTCTGTTTCAACTGCAGCTCTAGCTTCTTGCATAAGCCTATCTCTTTGTGCAGCAAGCACTTGAGCAACCCTTCGGGCTATTTCCTCCTCTTGAGCCATTATTGCTTGGTTCTCTCTGTTTTGACGACGAAAGGTTCTGTCTATCTCAGAATCAAAACTGGCAGTGAGACCAGGACTGTTTGAGCGGTGCATGCACTAGTCTTTGTTGGAACCTGGGATGAAAAGATTTTTCAGAAGTGAGATTGACAGAGTAGAACTGAATTCAAGTGAATGATCAATTGTATCAAGAGAAAAAGCAAAAACCTAGATTAGTATTAATAGAACTAGATTTGACTATCTGATTCTGTTATCCCCGACAACGGTTCCAAAATTTGATGTGTTTTATTATAGCACCAACAAATTCACTCGGGGTTGAAATCCTAGAGTTTTTACCAAAACCTTGTGCAATAATACCATCCACAAGCGGACGGGTCTTATCGTAATATAGTTAAGGATTCAATCCTAAGGGACAACATTTTTAAGAATCATTACTAGTCTAATCTAGTTCAAGTAAGACTAATATTTAAAACAAGGGTTGATTTGAATTTAATTAAACTAATTGCAAGAAAGTAAAGAGAAGAATTTAAGTTGAATCTAGATTAATGATATGGGATCACTGGGGTGGTCTCAGGTTTCACCACCACTACACATGCAAACACATCCAAACATCAAACATCCAGGCAAGATATAACCATCCAAATGGAGCTACTACAAAACCCCCCATACGGGTGTTAGGCTTGCGTAAGAATCACCTTAAGTATCAGATGTCTCGTCACCATTTGGATCACTCACTTACAGCTTTGAAGATACAGATATCAAACTGAAGCTGGGGCCCTCCCTAAGGGATGTTTAGGCCACATAAGCATCACTATAGGATAGATGGCTCGTCCCCTCACAGATCACACAATTACAACCTCAAGGAATCCTATCAGAAGTTCTTGTCAAGGAGTCAACCACGCTAATCGACAAGCAAGAAGGTTATTAATCTACAAGCAAACATCGACAATTAATAATGAAGATACAGATATCCAACTGAAGTTGTGGACCTCCCTGAGGGATGTTTAGGCCACGGAAGCATCACTGTAGGATAGATGGCTTATCCCCTCACGGATCACACACTTACGACCTCAAGGAATCCCATTCTATTTCTAGTTTGGGAGTCAACCTCATTAATCGATATTCTACCCTACGTATAGAAGTTCTCACAACATAGGGAAGAACAAGATGAAATCAAGCAGATAATCAATCTACAAACATTAACGATTAACAATGAAATGAAAATTTATATACATTGCCATGGAATGTTTAATAAGAGAACATGCTTGCATGGGCAGCGGGGCTAGTCCCCACACCCCAGTGAAAAGGAACTACTTGCTCATGATGCGAGAAACAAGAAGAACAAGAGAGAGAGGAAAGATTTTGCCATGAGAATGATGTAGAAGGTAGTCGCAACTCAGTGAAGATGATGTGGATTTCTATGTCGTTTCAGAGCAGATTTGAAATGTGGAGGAAAAACCACCAAGGAAGACCGAGCAGATCTTCTTCTTCACCTTCTTTCTCATCTTGACCTCCTTACTCGCAGCAAGAGGAGCAGCAGGTGGAGTAGCAATGGCGTGGATGCATGTAGATGGATCTGAATCAAACCTTACGTTTAGGCAGCCTGGTTACGTCCCCTGTCTGATTCCCAAATGAGGATTCTACTAGTCCTATTTATAGGCTTGGATGGCATCTTCACATTTTTGACGTGAGAATACTTCACATGGTTTTGAGTCTAAATGGTTTTGGGACTCACGTCCAAAAGGTCTGGAGACCGATTAGACTGACCAAACAGTCTTGTATACTGATCGGTTTTGTGCCCCAAACGGTTGGGGTCTCTGGCGTTCTTCTACTCCCAAATGGTATTCGGATCGGGCACCGCCAAACGGTCTTTGTCCAAACAGTTTTGGTTTCCAACCGCTCTAGGCTCCAAATGATCTTCACTCCCAAATAGTTTTCAGTGCTTTAATAGTTTGGAGATGCAAACAGGCTTGAAGATCGATGGGTTCCAATCGGTCTTGAGATCAAATGGTCTTGGCTCCAAATGATCTTTGTCATTCAAACAATCTTGGATCCAAACGGTCTTGTATCCAAATGATCTTCTTCATTCAAACGATCTTGGATCCAAACGGTCTTGGGTAGGCGGCTGCTCATACGGTCTTGAGACCGTGAGGCTTCATACAGACTTGAGACTGTTTGACCTCACGCGGTCTTGAGACCGTATAGGGGGGGGAGACTCAAGACTATTAAGGCAGATTGATGAGAGCAGGACCGTTTGGGTGAATGGCTAAGACTGAGAGGTCAAAACCGAATGGGTAGACCGTCAGGGCAAACCATTTGGTAAAGAACGATTGATCAAGGTCGAATAGGTGAAACCATTTGGTCAAGACCAAGGTTGGGAGGATCTTGAGTGAGTTCTAGTTGATGGTTGAACCTCATCATGACCTACAAAAAATCAATATAAACCTAGTTAATAATCTTGATAATTGAATCAATTAAGAAATATTGCATTTTGTAAGATTGAGTAGATGAAAGTGAGAGATTTGTGTTGAATAGGGCCCAAAATGGCGGCTATAAATCATGATGAATATGGATTCATCAGCATCTTGTAGGGTGTGATCATCACTTTCCACATATCAAAGTTCATTCCTTAAATGTAAAATTGCATCTGCCTCTTCTAATAGAGGAAGTTGGTGCCAGTGAAGACCGGGGGGTGCATGGAGAAGCCTCCATCTAGGTTGAGGTAACCAAGTAGGTTAGCACCCATCTTCTTGTATCATAGGATATTTGTTGAAGAAGATCCTTGCTCTGATACCACTTGTTGGATCTAGGGCTCTAGAGGGGGGGGTGAATATAGCTTCAAAATTTGCACAAGAATAGTTAGACCTTCAAATTATATCAATTGAAACCAAATTCTAAAAGTGAATTTGAAGTCCTATCTAAGAAGCATATCAATGAAGAGAGCGATTGGAACAAACACTTGGACAAGGTGTTTAGAGTGGTTCCAATCTCCAAACTAGGAGACTGTCAATCCACAACCTAGAGAGGTTATCCTCTAGGACTTTGCAACCCATTTATACTTATATTCCATTATAAGAGATACAAGAAGACCACCTTACATCCAAGGGATACCTATCGAAGAGATAGTCTTCTACCTCAGAATAGGTCATACCCATTCTTGCAAGCAGCTCGATTCCTTCTCCTATGACATCTCCTCCTTGTAACAAGTCTTCAGCCTTGAGGATTTACCCATCAAGCTCCTTGAATCTTCTGTCTTGTCATTCTCCTTCACTTGGAGAAGATCTTCACACCATATTCAACCTTGAAGAAGAACAACAACTCCTCCTTCACTCGGAGAAGATCACTTCAGCCTTTGCTCTTTGATAAAAGGGATTGGGAAGATGGAAAGATGGAGAGCTTTATAAGGTAACAATGAGTTAGCTCTCTTACAACATGTCTAACTCACACATAATCACAAAATTCTTTGTAAATGAGAGAGAGAAAGGGGCTCAAAGGCTTGTAACACAGTCAACTATAGCAAGGACGAAAGACAAAATGAATGAACAACCTTGGAATGAACTCAAAGAGGTCCTACTTATAGCTGGGGGTGTTCCTTTGAGTGTGAGATTATTTAAGAACGAAACATAGCCATTTTACAACTTGCAATAGATACATTTTCATTTCTAACAACTCTCCAATAGTTGGAATCACTTTTTTTTTATTTTCCCTATAATGCATTCAGTCGAGTTTCAATAAAGACAACTCTACCGATCTTCTATTTGACAAAGCCAATTTTCAAACTATCAGTTGAGTTTGTCGTGGGGTAACTCGACCGATCAACCAAAATCAACTTGGGTCAAAAAGTTGATCCGTCGAGTTCTATGAGTGTACAACTTGACTAATGCAACAATTTCCAAAAATCCATCATAGATCGGTCGAGATCCAAACTCGACCGATCAAGTTGTTGTGACAAATTTTACAAAATGATTTTTAAGTGATCAAACGATAGAATTAAGTGTCTCTGATTTTTTCTCATCTTAGTTAAAAGTCATATCATCAATCAAAATGATTACAAAATTATTCTAAGGTGGTTTAGAGTGTTTTCTCAAATTTCACATTTGCATTGCTTTTGATTTGAACTTGGACAAGCTAGGGCTTGTGTAATATGATCCTTTTCATGCACCTAATACTTGAAATAAGTCTCAAAAAAACATATTAGATACATATGAATGGAATGGTTAAGTCATTATCAAAATATGGACAATGTATAACTCTCAAGTCAATAGTGATTACTTTCATGTAAATCATAGCCAATTTAACTTGTTAATATTGGTAACTGCACACCATCATGTACCACAATAGGCAAGCAAGTATCAAAACATAACCTACAATATAAAGGGTCACATAGCTAAAACACTATAAACACTTATGTAAGATTTACATAGCCTTGAGGAGACTAAGGGAGCATCCATCACTATGTCAACCATTGACACATGATATTTGACTCTAATTGACTCTCAAAACCTATGTCATAAGGAAGGTCTCTAAGCTCCATTTATATGGAGCTTTTCCTCTTTCTCCTTCAATTATCCATGAAACTTATTAGTGAAGAGGAAATCTATAATTTCATGAGAATATAGATCCTACTAATTGTAAACATTTCACTCTTTTAGATATAAACATAACACCATATCATCAACAATGAGAAATAATTAGAATTAACGAAATGTACATATATATTTGGAAAGTAACAATGATAAAAGATGATGCTACTAACATGAAAATAAAATTAATTAGAACATGAAAATTTCTTATTATATTTTATACATAAACACACACCTTCAACGATGTTAGTAATAAACTATTAGAAAAAAAGTTTATTTCTTTATCTTCTTTACTATCTAAGTCGATTATTTGACTATTCTATTTTATTTTATTTCCCCTAAACATTTGTTTTATAGATATAGTGAAAGTTAGTCAACTAACCTAAATGACTCACTAAATAGGTCATAAGGTAGAGCCTAATCGCAACACCTATCTATCTTAGTCGTTCATGAGGTTTGGTACTTCACTATAGGAGATCAAATATGTCTGACTAGGGCCCACTATTTTGAGTACTCAAGATATATTCCCTAGGCTATAACCCACAAGCAAAACTAAAATAAAGGAGAATATACTTCAAGCTCATATACTCCACAATGATAGTTGGAGAGAATCTTAAGGATTGAATATCCCTTGATACTAAATGGATGACAAAGGGATCACCATATTATTTGATTTAATTTGGCACTTACATAAGTAAGGAGATCATGTCCTCTATACAACTTAATACCACACATCATTCTAATAAACTAATTAATGGTTTCTAAATTACTTCCTCCTAATACTTTTGGTGCATTCATTTTCTCTTCCTCATTATAGACTACTAGAATGATATTACATTGTTCAAGGTTGCATGATTTCTATTATAGATTTATTCATTCAACTAACTTAAGCATGTATTATCCAACTTTTTAATGTGCTCTCGATTGACTAATTAAATGCTTTGTTAACTGAATGTATTGATAGTCCATCCTAACAAATGTTGTCTTTGAAAAATATTAAAGTGTTGTGAATACATATTAGAGTTCTCACACAAGGGATTCTAGTGTTCTGGTTATCCTTAAAATTGTACATACTTATTAAATCCCCAAACCTTAATAGTTTACAATATGCTAACAAATTATAATAGAAGCCCATTGTTAAATTAGGAATAAATCTGATAGTTTTTATGCTATATCGGTCTCTTGAAATCATTAATATATGATGTTCCATCAATTATAATAAATAAAAGTTTCTTACTATCAACATTTCAAGTCAAACATCAATATTCCTTTTATTCAAATCATTAAATTTCAATTTGAATTCTTTCATACAAGTCATTTATGAAAAATAATGGAATGTAAATAATTTATATGTGATACTATGAATTATAATTGCTAGCCACAAAGTAGAATCTATTGAATTCAACTAGTTCATTTATATGTGTATAAATGGATTATTTGAAGACATATAATTTCTCAATACTACCTTAAATGAAAATTCATGGAATCTTCAATAATTGGGCACTAACGCACATGATGGAAATTAATTATTGTATTATATTTTTAGCCAAGTTGAATTTTAATGGAGAAGGCACCACTCATTTCTTCCTAATAAAATCTAGGTTGGGTGAAGTCAAAATCCCTAGTTTCAAAAGCATAAATTAATATGCATGGTGTTTCCTTATCCCCTGTTCTTCCTCTTGGAGTTTGTGTATTATCAAATTTTGATGGACTTAAAAATGTTCGGTATAAAATTGATACTTTAAAACCAAGTGTAATGGTTCCTATATACTAATATACACTCTCGATCGGAGATCGGGAACAACATGTCCCTCATGTCCAATCAAGTATCTGCATGGGATATTGAGTGCTTACCTCAGTTCCAATTTAGATACGCATGCTAGTTCGTGAACTAGGTCCAGTGAATCACTCGACCTTTTCCATCTACATGGTATCAGAATAGATTTATTTATACCAAACGGATTGATTTCAAAGACCAAGTAGGTTATGGCATTTAAAAGTCAAATCTTCATATTATGTGACTTAGACATCAACACGCGGTTTTCCTCCTTCTTAAACCAAAGTATTATCGTCATACATGAAGCATGATAAAGACATTGTTACCTCAATTTTATCGAAAAAGCGTTTCACTTTTGAACTAGTCAAACATTACAAATCAAAAGCACAAATTTGAAACAAAATGTGATAGTCAACAAAGAGGAAGTTTGTTGTGATGCACTAAAATTGTATGTTTTGTTTTGTTTTGCAAGTTATTCAAGTGTTTAAATTTGGAGCACAAGTCATTTTGTATTATTTTTACATGAAAGAATTTTTTCCCTAAGTGATGTATTTTTATGTCTATGAAGTAATTATAGATAATAATTTTATTATGTTTTTTATAAGCTTATTAGTTGTAACTAATTAAAATTAACATTTGAAATATCGGTATTTGACTTTTAGTTAATTTAATCAATTGAACTATATATATCTAGATACAAGAAATTAAATATCATGTTAAGTAATGTGTTGATGTAACTAATGGAAGATCAAACATTTATATATAACTTGGTGTATATCCTATTCTATTACTATTAACAACTATTTAACTATGATTAGTCATGCTGCAAGAAAATAATAAGACCATGTTAATAACTACATTACTCGAACAATTAAAAGTAATAGCTCTGCATAAATGAAGTAGGTGATACCGTAATAGATTCAGATGCACCCAAAACAAAAATGGGTAGCTTTGCTGGAAGTGTTCTGATGGGAGATAAGATGCTTATAGAGCTGGAGTTAGTAGCTGTAAAAGTGAAACGATCAAAAAAGTATTCTGGACTCTATAAATGGTGGGTTGACTTTTGGGTCGACATGACCTCACATCGAGTCAGTATTTTAACATAGGCATGGTATCTTAGTAAAAAAAAAACGGTTTCGTTTCAGTGGCCGATCATGAAAGATACAGCTAAACCCGCATTTCTTCAACCAAAGGCATTGTAAAAACTGTGATCGGTATAGATCTTTGGAGCCACATACCCATTTACTGGTATATTCACACTCGTATTCTACAGATCCAACGGGCAGTTTCTACCATAACATATGCCTACAATGCCCGAGTTTTTAATTTTAGCGTCCAGCCTTGTAGAAATGAATCAACATGGTATGTGCAAGAGTATGAACCTAAATTTACTGGTATATTCACACTCGTATTCTAACAGATCCAACGGGCAGTTTCTACCATAACATATGCCCATAATGCCCCAGTTTTTAATTTTAGCGTCCAGCCTTGTACTTCTTAATGAGCAGAAATGAATCAGCATGGTATGTGCAAGAGTATGAACCTAAATTTACGGGTATATTCACAGTCGTATTCTAACAGATCCAACAGGCAGTTTCTACCGGAACATATGCCCATAATGCCCGAGTTTTTAACTTTAGGCTCGGTGTAGTAGGAGTGCAAAGCGTGAATTAATAACCATGGAGATGAAAAATATAGATCTTAAACTGCAAACATCTTATTTGGTAGGGTGTGCTTTTAGCTCCCTGATTTTATTTTCATTCGTTTGGTTCGTAGATGGAATTATGTTGAAAAGGTTGTTACCCAACTCATTCATATTCCCCAGTATATGTCCAACCGGAGTCCTAAGCTCACGTGGTTGTGACTTGCGACAAACATGCCGAGGAGAGAATTCAGGGGACCCGCTCATAGAGAGAGAGTGGAAGGGAGTGAAGAGAGAGATATTCAAACAACAAAGCGCTTCGTGAAATGACGGAAGCTTACGTGATCTGAGCGTTGCACTAACAGCATTGCTAGCTGGCAGCAGTACCGAACTGCACCCGACCACCTCCTGGTTGGGCGCGGTACAAACTCAATGAATTGGAGTCCATTTTGATATTTGAGTGCGGTTAAAATTCACCCAACTACCTCCTACTACATCCTACCAAATGGATCTACAAACCAAAAATCTAACATTTAAACAACACTTTTTTCAACAACATCTTACCAAACAGGCCCTTAGCGTCCAGCCAGAAATGAATCAGCATGGTATGTGCAAGAGTATGAACCTAAATTTCATAGAAAGAAAACGTGTATACACATAAATAAAGATTATTAACTTTCCGCTTTCAATCGTACACATCCCCGTAGCGCATGCAAGGTGTAAGATCGTCGGATACACGGTGAGCGGTGCCCTCCATGGGCTTAATAGTAGCAGAAAATATAAGTCCAAACTTAAACCACAGCGTGTGAGTAGAAAGGTTCAGAAACTGTACATATGTAACAGGATAACGGGCTCCATTGGTTTACAGGGAGGTCCGGCGGCCCAATTTTAGGTTGTGGGGCGTTGGATGAATGGCTTTCTTGCGTTATCTCCAGCAATCGCGTGAATGCGGAAAAATATCACGGAAGTTGAACCACGGCAAAGCTGCAGCTCCTCGTACAAACCTAAACCGGTCGGGTACATTGTTTGTGTGGGCCAGAAATGTACGTACGGCTGCCATACCACGCTTGCTGCACCGTCGTCCCCACTCCGCTAGCGGTGGTAATAGTACGTATAGCGTGTTTATCATCCGTCCGCGGCAGCTAGCCGGGCCACTCACCACCACCACCATCCACGGCTTTCTTGCCTCCCTCTTCCAACAGTCCCACTTCCAGCTGCGAGCTAACCCATCCACTCACGTTCACATTCACCGTTACAACCACGCTCCGCACATCTATAACAAGAATTTTACAGACTATAAACAATATTTGAAACTACTTATGAGATATTACTAGACATGGCGCGAACACCAGCATATTAAATATTTGACATGTTTAAGAATATTTCATTATTTCGACAACCGTAATGTGATTTTGCATTGTTTTGTTAATTTTTTGAAGTTCTTCAATTTGATAGTCAGTCTGATTTTTTTCCTATTGTTTCTGGTAATCTTGAGATTCTTGACAGTCATTGAAAGGCAGACTGCTATTGCAGCAAACACAATATTAAAAAAGATGACGAAGAATAACTCAATAAGAAAAGACTAGAAAAGGAAGCGACTTTGACTCTAACATGTCCAGGAGAATGATAGATGTTTACCAGCAACGACAACATTATTAAATCTTTACGATTTTATTAGGAGATTTTTTTTTTAAATGTGAAAAATATTATGGAGAACAACCCCCTTCCCAACACAATTCGAGAATGTCAGATTACTTTGAAGACCGTAACGCAATATTACATTAGCTTATCTAGCTAAAGAGAAGATAAAATAAGATTAGAGTGATAGGAAATTATAGTCTGATTAAGGTAGGTTGGAAGGAAAAGATGCATCTATTCATAAGAAATTACATATCTTTTCTAATGTCATTTTAGAACGAACAAGTCACTCACTTACTTCGACCTTGGTGGTGCGGCATTTTTAATCCTAACAACCACAAAAAAACGACGTGTGTACAGAGACCGGTAGGAGTCAGCTAGAACTATAAAGGTATATACAACCTTATTTAGAATGCACGCAGTTCAATGAAATTGAAAATATTGATAGAAGAAAATTTGTGTGCAACCCTTTCCACAACATTTCGCATACAATAAAATAAGTCCAATATATAATTTAAAATACCAATAAAAAACTATATGTCATCTCTCCTACGACATTTCATATAGATTTATTAGAATACACAACTAAATTATAATTTAATAAACTAAAAATAAATGCATATGATACATTCCCACTCTTTTCTATATAGTAAAGATTAGAGTACAATGACTACTTTATAATCTAGAAAAATAGAAGAAAAGTTTGCAAAGGAAATCTTCCGCGGTCTTTCTTATATTACTAGGTGTATCGCTTGTATTGCATGTCTTAGACCGTATAAGTTTTTCTTATGACTCTAAATGTGATGTTGGATCACCTTATCTAGTTAAAAAAAAATATGAAATAAGAACAATATTAATGGGAAATTGCATACTGTGTAAGATAGAGTGTAAAAAAAACACATATGTTGATTTTTTTTTACTAATGTACTAGACAAAATGTCAAGAGTGAAACAAAAGATCACTAAAGAGAGAGACATGCATGAAAGATATGATAACCTTTTCCGGCTTGGATACTTCTTGATGTCATGTTAGAGAGACCACGACTTCAAACCTTAGTTGCATCGAACTCCCAACCCTAGAAACTTCAAATTGATAATTTGAGTGCAGAAAAGTTATTAGATCCAACTCCCATTGAGACAGTACATATAGACTTATCAAACACACAAATTAAATTAGTAGTTCAAAATACCAAAGGTAAAAAGAACATGTCACACTTCCCATGACCATTTATATGTATTAAGACAAAGGTCTATTTCTAATTTACAAAATTAATGGAAAAATTATATTATCTAATCCTAGGACCTTTTATGTAGTCTTATTAGAATACATAAGGAATAAAAAAAATAAGGCCTACATTCAACTCCTTCTATGACCTTTCATATAACCTTATCAGAATATACAAGGACCCATGCATAATTTACAACAATCAAGGATAAAATTGCATGCAAAACCTTTGTATGCTCTCTCATGATTGCCTTATTAGAATAGGAAACTAAACTAATTAAAAACATTAAAAAATCACATGCAACATGTTTCACACTTTTTTTATATAATACAAATTAGAATACATGCACTACATTACAATTTAGAAAAATAAAAGAATTTTTTTTTGGGATAACCCACAACACTCTTTCTTATACAGTATTGATTTATGTTTTAAATGAAGCATTTGACCATTTTTTATGAATATGATTATACCATATTCAAAATAATGATATCCAACAATTAAATTTGTAAGTTCATTTACATGTATAATGCCTACTATAAAGTTTTTATGTGCTCAATACTCATGGTTGCAGTGATTGCTATTCTAGTAGTGCCATACACATATAAAAATCTAGTTGCTACACTTAGATCTCACAACAATAATTGGATCATGAGAATTGGACAAAAAGCATATATTCACAATACCGATATAACGGTAAGTCAAGTTGTATTTTTAACATTGTATAGGAGTCCTACCAAATTTCGTTTCATAGCTGACAATGTTGTAAATACTAGTCTAATGCCTGCAGGAGGAGTGTGGGTTGAATAAAAGTAGCTCCTGGCTTCACAAAAAAAAACATTGTATATGTTTAACAACCAAATTATTGATAAAATTAAATTCACATGGATAAGAAAAATTGTTTTTTAGATAAATTATAACATTATTGAGACATGTTAGATTGTTTACACCATCACCATCATGTTTACCTAAGTACCATCACTTTTTCTTATTTTCATACATTAAATACAAGAAATAGATTAAAGCATTTGATACACATCAGTTGGACCTACAATATTAGGGGACAATAAATCTAAACTCTTTTAATATCCAACATGTGGAATACTTGTTTGTCGTAATAAGATCGTTATAACATCTATTTAACCTTAAAAACGTTGAAGTAAATGTGTTATCTACTTATCCAAAGAGTAGATATTTTTGTTCAAAAAATTAATGCACTAAAATAATCAGTGAAAATGGCCAAGTAACTAAGTATATAAAATAAAGTCACAAAATAGTTTTGCAACATTGAATAAGTACTATGTGAGATATGAAATAAGATGAAAATTTTAATTATAACATAGTTTAAGATTTTATACCATATTTGTTTTATGTACACTCTGGTCTTACACTGGCACTGCCCAGAATATAACTACGAACTATTTATTAACTACTAAATTATCTACTTATTGTTTTTCTTTACCCCTAAACTCATTGGGATTTTACCATTCAATTATAATTCATTATTTAATTAATTACAGTATAAGTTATAGGGTGAACCTGAAAAACACTAGAGGGGGGTGAATAGAGTTTTATAATAATTTTTAAAATAATTCAACTAACAAACAACCACAAGTATGTAGAAGAAGGAGACAAGGGTTTAGAGTGGTTCCACCCTTAGAAAAAACTAACGAAGTCAATCCACTACCCAATTGTTTCCAATTGGGATTTTAAAAGTATTTGAATTTTATTACCTTCTCAAGGATGTTACACAAAATTACAAATACCTTCCCAAACCCTTTGGACAACCTTCATCTGAAGTCGTCTCACCAACCTTGAAGCAGCCTTCACTTGAAGTAACACTACTACAGAAATAGCCTTTGGCGTCGGTTTTTTAACCCCCTTTGGCGACAGTTTTCAAGAGACGCCTATGTGGGCGCCGCTAAAGGTCAAACTCTTCGGCGTCGGTTTTATAACTGACGCCTATATGATATATCGGCGTCGGTTATATATAGTTGGCCGACGTCTATAGGGTTCGCGCCACAAAAAAAGGCACCACCTAGGACACTTTCGGCGTCGGTTAACAACTAAACACCCGACGTCATACTCCCAGACGACACGACAGTGTTTCTCTACACAGCCGTGTTTAGTACTATAGGCGTCGGTTTTATACTAATAAGCGATGCCCTTTCCACCACGGCCGTACTTTCCTGCACGGTCGGGTTGTTTGTCGCATTCGGCGTTGGTTTTTATACAATAACTGACGTTGTATGCCTTAGGCGTCGACGTTCTATAAATAAAGGATGCCTATACTTTATTTTTTTTTATCAGTTAGCAGGCCTACTGTGGCTGGTCAGCAGGATGAGAACCTACAGTTTAGTTTCCTGAACTGCAGGTTTACAACATCCATTGATATCAGCCTACAAACAGGCCACAAACCTGCAAAATCAACAAATATTTTTTCACACAAGTAGATACATTCATACATCAATTCAATTCTCACATTCACACATGTAGAAATATTCAAATACATGTATAAACATTCAAAAATATTCATTTACAAAATATCATTCAGGATCGCTATCAACATCCTAATTATATCTTACAGTCGCCACTGCTTGTATGGCTTTTGCCCATTCTTCTCTTACTTCATTTATTGCTTCCATCGTATATGGAGCATGTACATTTTTTAAGCATTTACCTGTAGTGTGATCAGTTTTAAACACCTGCAAAGAGAATGATGTATATATAAGTAATAATATAAAAATAAGATTGATATATTTCATACTAACTAATGAGACTATATATAATACCTCATGTATGGTATTAATCTCCAATGCGGCATGTCGGATAATCATCTGCATAAATCGCATCACATAGTATGCGCATGCCCAGCCGTTTTCTTGTGTAGTGCACTATAAATTGAAACATACAAAATATAAAAAAATATAACTAAGCACAGTTTACATAAATAATATATACATTGGAGTCGGGAACTTACTTTTACGTTCTCCCAAATTATTGGCATGTTCTTTTTCCTTGGGACATTTCCTCCAGCATTTTTGAATGCATCTAAACCCCTACATGTTAATGTAACACAGTAAATTGCATAATTAAATAGTAATGTAATAACATATGTTAACGGATATAAAAATGAAATATTTCTCACCAGAATAATGGCATTCTCAATATGTGTCCAATTTTAGTGTTCAATGTACTTCCCGTAGGATCTAGATAATAAACAGTGAACGTCCCGGGGACAATAACTAGTAACTCCCAATGTCTAGTGGTATAGGTAAAAAAGTTAAAAATTAATAACTCAAAATGCACAATAAAAATGGAATTTTCTTAAGTCCAAATTATAAATAAAGTAAACTTACTTGACATTGAATGGAGCTATTATTATCGTCTTATTTTGCTGACCAAAAATCTTAAAAGCATTTATACAGTATTGTTGAACACTATCAGGGTCTTTAGCTACCATACTAATCAATGATGGAATTAAAAATCCCACATCATCAAATGCAAATTGTTTGCATTGATCTTCGACTAAGTAGCTGCAAAACATGTATTACGTATGCATTAATATATAAGAAACCAGATCATCGGATCTTACACAAGGTATATGGATGTATAAACAAGATCTCACCTTATCCATGTCTCTATCATTGATGTATTCAGCCAATCATTCATAAATAGCTCAATAATATCTTGTATAAATAAAGAGCTATCGTATGATTGACCTATATAATCTGCTTCTAAAGAAACAACTATAGGGCAATGTATATTATGTGCCCGTAGCCAACATGCCATTCCCCTACAAGCAGGACCTAACAGGTATTTTAGGTCAGTTGGAACCCAACTTGGTAATGTAGGAAGTGGAGGTGGAGGCCTAGGTGCTCCCGGTGTCTTCTTTTTAACCTGTATATATAATTTCAGATCAGTTGACCTCATATATACACATTAACAATCTAAAGTAATGTAAATTTATCTTACAATTTCAGTAGTGTAGACGACATCTGCTTTGGGCCACAATATCACCCAGCCTTCTGCCTCACCAAGTGTATCAATATCTGGGTGGGCATATGGCAATGCAGCTTCCCTCCAATCGGGTAATACACACATTGGGCTCACACGAACGTAGCCCTATGGCATTGGAGTCCCATGAAACGTTTCCCCAGGAAGGGACGGGTAAGCCCACGCCTCTGCAACAACATAGTCTTGCATTCTTAAGAGGAATGGCTTCAATGCCTACAAATTTACGTAAAGAATGTTATACATATATACATATCATCTTGATAACATATCATCTTGAAAAGACTAGCTACAATGTCATAAACAATACTTACAGGAGACGTGCTAGGCGATGGGTCTCCAGGATTACTCATAGTCTGTGCATCAGGAGAAGAGTGGGTCACCATAGGCTGATTGGAAGCCTGAGATGCCTGCCACCGCACTATTTCTTCCTTGACCTTATCAGCAACTATATCATTGACCTTCTTAGCAACTATATCCTCGACTCTCTTATTCTCCTATACATGGATAAAAGAAACATTAGCTTCTTATTATTGAATTCCCTTTTGTAGTAACATTCTAAAAAAAGAATAGGTTACCTCTTCTTGTGAAAGTCCCGCTCTGGGATGGCCCAAAGAATGCTTTGATGCCTTCACCAGCGCCTGCACCCCTAACACGTCCAGGATGCTCTGGGTTACCCAGAGCAACTGTCAATTCATCCCTTGTGCCCTGAGGGATGAATGTGCCTTGTTTCCTCTGCTCGTGCAGCACCCGCTAATCACCATCAACACACATGATTAGTTAACACCACAAATAATCAATATTCAAACGATTGCTCTAAGAGTTGTATTTTACCATTTTCGCAGCTGCCTTAGCAGTTACGGGCTTCTTTATTTCACCCTTCTTGTTTTGCCTCCCAACTATCCAGATATCATGGTGAGGCATGGGTGTGGCAGACTCCTGAGTAGCAGTAGACTCCTGAGTAGCCGCAGACTCCTGAGTAGCCGCAGACTCCGCCTGTAGTCTTTGGCGAATTCTTGCATAGCCCTTTGGACCCATAGTGTGGTCATGCACATTCAGTGCATGCCTTGCTTTTTGCGGGTCACTGAGGGCCTAGTTAGTATGCACATTAATGATTTGGTTAGTAGCACTAAATGTTAATATTGAATAGGTGAATACAACATATATTAATTAAATTGGGAGTGACGCCTAATACCTTGAATTCTTCAGATTTTCTTGAAGCAACAAAATTGTCCCAATCTTCTTTGTCCAAGAAGTTCCACTACTCAAGGGCTGACTTCTTCTTCTTATCACCATCTTTTATGTATTCTCTGTTCAGATTTGTCCTATAGTTCCTAAGCATCTTTCTAGTGTGTTGCATCACACTTTTACGATGCAACTTCTCATCCAATGCAAACAGACTCTGTAAAATAGAATTCTTATCAACTAGTATCCAAAAATAGAATTGCGAATAATATAATTTGTAATCTACAAAATAGAATTGCAAATAATAATAACTCATGCATAAATCCTTCCATATCAAGTCTTTCTTCGCCTGAGGAACTTTATGCCAATTATCATACTTAACACCACAATGTCTTCGAGTGACACACCCAAGATAGTTTACAAAATTATTACAGTTCACTCCAATTGCATTTCCTCCATTATCAAACTCAACAACCAATTTGGATCCACTGCCACTCAGCGCTATTAACTTCTTCATCAGAGTGATGCCCCTTTTCTTGTTAAGTTTTTGCTACTGCGCATGAAGTTGCTCCAGTGCTTCAGTGGGTACATGTGCATCATCAACCTAAAATTTGACAAAAATAAACACACTTAATTAGCACAATATAGAAATATGGGATATATGACATAACTAGAAGATAATGAATTTTATAGAAATACAGGATATGATTTTTAGAACTTACATTGGTATCCTCGCCATGCTCGTCATGGACAGCATGCTCATCATGGACTTCATGCTCATCATGGACATCATGCTCATCATGGTCAGCCATCTGAAAATGTCATTAAAAAGGCAAACATTTAGCATTTGTATTAACTAGAAAAAGGCAAACATTTAGCATTTGTATTAACTAGAAAAAGGCAAACATTTAGCATTTGTATTTACTAGAAAACGGCAAACATTTAGCCAACAAACTTCTGATATTTTATCAATAAAATTGTGATCTTTTATCAATAAAAAAATACAAACATACATGTCTAGGCCAAAAAACACATGTGATGTCATTCTTATATATAATAAATGTGTACCACCTATCCCATCCTTGAACACCTAATCTCACTAGTAAGTGTATAATGTGTATTGGGTTTTCAAGAAAATTTCGGCAGCATTTCCCCGCTGTTCTCTAAGTACATATGTACTTAGAGAACAAACAGGGAAATGCTACCGAAATTTTCTCGAAAACCCAATACACATTATACACTTACATCCTAAGTGAGATTAGGTGTTCAAGAACAGTCCCAAACTGGGGACTATCCAAGATTTACTCCTAATGAGTAAATCTTGGACGGGTTTCTAGGCCAACAAACACATGTGATGTCATTCTTATATATAATAAATGTGTACCACCTATCCCATCCTTGAACACCTAATCTCACTAGTAAGTGTATAATGTGTATTGGGTTTTCGAGAAAATTTCGGCAGCATTTCCCCGTTGTTCTCTAAGTACATATGTACTTAGAGAACAAACGGGGAAATGCTATCGAAATTTTCTCGAAAACCCAATACACATTATACACTTACATCCTAAGTGAGATTAGGTGTTCAAGAACAGTCCCAAACCGGGGACTATCCAAGATTTACTCCTAATGAGTAAATCTTGGATGGGTTTCTAGGCCAACAAACACAATAATAGATATGTACATGTTAGCGTTTCATCACGATTAATGTTAGGGTTTCATCACAATTGATGTTAGGGTTTAATCAAATCAAATTAGGATGCTACAATTGACAAGTTTAAATCTTATTTCAACATGCATCAAAATTTACTGAATTAGGCCAAACATTACGATTAGAAGCACAAATATATGACAAATATATGCACGCAACAAACCATTATATGGAACTAATCCTACATTATGCATTACACTTTTTGTGATTTAGAGTCAAACTTTTCTCTATCATCTATTGTGTTTAAGATATAGCAAGTGTTGGGTTTTAGGGGAGATAGAGAAGGTAGTGAAAACAAAAATTTTCTCCTCCTGAACCCATAACAAAGGAAATGTGTCAATGTCTATATAATAGGAAGGATGGTTTGTAGAGGCGTACCTTGTCCTGAGGCTTTCTCGGCGAGGTTACCTCGTGGCTTGCACGGTCTTCACCTCCGGTCTTGGACGGTGTCTGTGCATCTCCTAGTCTCACCGAGACTGTCAGGATTGACAACTATCCTCCGAGTAGCAGAAGTATCCCGCCTCTGTAGTAGTCCAAACAGACCACCTGGAACTCTGATCTCCTTGTCTCACAAGGAATCAGAAGGAGTTGCACCCTCCTGTCAGTGTACTAGTCACCAACACACTCTCCTACAACCAGTTTCCTTTATGTAGTTGTCTTTCCCTTGTTCTGCCTCCCTTATCGGGTTGCACTTGCTCGGGCTCTCTCTCGGTTACCAAAACCAGAGAGAACGACAACTTTGCAGAGCAACTAGTCTCTGAGTTGTTGTTCCTGAGAAGCCCCCAATACCCCTATATATAGGAGGGTCATGGGTCATGGTTCTCTATCTCGGGCAATGCAGGATTAAACAGGAGTAGAAGGGTTCAAGAATTTCCACAAAACAACCAACTTGCGCCACCTGAATCGATCGTTTGGTGAGTTGAGCCGATCGGTTCAACCTCAACCCATCAGTTGGGACCCCTGAGCCGATCGATTCACTTCTGAGTTGATCGGTTTGTGGTCCTAATCCAACTCAAATTGACTTTCAAATTTGTCTCTGATTAATCAAATATTAATCCTTGTCCAAATCGAATTTGTACAAGTGAAATAAATTGTATTTGCAAAATAGTCTTCTGACTTTCGAAATGATCTCGGTTGGACTAGTTGAGTCGATCGGCTCAACCTGTCTTGAGTCGATCAGTTCATCACATGAGCCGATCAGTTCACCAACCTGAGCTGATTGGTTCATCCCATGAGCCGATTGGTTGGGGCAGCAGACTATGCAAAATGAGTCAATCGCAGTTTCAATCAATCTAATACTCTAATAAATCGATCCAACAAAACTATCAATTAATTGAGTGTTTAATTGAACTACTAAACTCCTTTAGTAATCAATCTAAGCATTGTTTGTGGATAAACTCCTCTTCCAGGTTAAATCCTATGTGTGTGACTCTGCAGGTCCATTTCACGTTGGCAGTGAAAGTCCATAACACTTATGACTTCACAAGCAAAGAGCGGTGCCAAGTCACACATCAGTGCTACCCAAGTGAAATAGAAAGTTGGAGAACAACTTTTAATCCTACAATCTGTGAATGGTGTTACAGTGAATGTATAATTCCTTTATCACTGATATCCCGAATGAACTCAAAGCATGGAACAATCATCCTTTCAACGTTCATTCACTTTCTTGATCTCAGAGTAGATTGGAGGAGATATGTATGACATCAATATCACATACTAATTCACACATGTGTGTGCACGCCTATCTCAATCCTACTCATCAAGTGGCCATGGATATCAAACTCCCTCAAGAGGGACAAATCCCATATCTATCACTCACCCCTCAAAAGCCCCATGTGTCAAAGCCACCCAATCATCACCTTTATAACAACCCATGTTTTAGGACTATTTTTGATGATGTCAAAGTGTACCCAACGACATGTGTTGAGTGTAGTGATTTCAGGTCAAAGAATCCCACTCACCACCATCACTGTGAGAACTGACTGTGACTACCATGTCATGGTTCCATGTGTCAAACTCACGGTGGGTCTGTCTAGTACACTTGTTCTCTAACAAGTACCTATGTGTTTGGTTTGATATCTCCATATCATGACTAATGAGATTTTGTCATCAACCAACACCACAATCTAGTCTTGTGTGTCATTGTTGTCTATCTACCTTCCACAATGACATCCGACTAGGGACATAACAAGAATGTACAAACTCTTAGCATCTGTATTATCTCATCGTTCAGGTCTTGAACCTGAAGGCATACGTCATTGAGTACTATCATTCTCTAGACATTCAATTTGTTCTATCATTATCTCATATGACTGAACCAGAAAGAATTGGAAGCTTGCCTTTGATCTTTATCAAATCAATCTTAATGTATCCCACCAATCATCCTATGATTGGCTCTCAGGGCATACATACCAACAGACTCCCACTCACACTGTGAGCCAGTCACCCTTGAATCATATTCATAGTCATCTTCAATCATGTCACACATGTTACTGTGCTCTGGTGCTAATGAAGTGAGTTATGGCAACACCTTACCAAAGTCAGTATTAACTACATGTCTCTCATATCTATGTTGTATGTCACACGTATGAGATGGAGTTACCATAATATGCAATCTAGTATTCCTTTGCTAACCTTTATCCATATTACATGACCTAGTGTTCATTACTTGTCATCAATGACCGGAATATCTATAAGTTCATCTCATGAACTTCTAGATCCATATAGTATCCATTGTTGTTCTTTAACACACGAGAACAACTTTAATGGAATGTTTCTATTTATCAACAAACATTCATTTTATATATATCCCATATATATATTGTGATTAATTTTCTGTCCTTTTTGGAAGTTTGCATCAGTGTAACTCTTTACAGTGAACCCTTCCTCATTTCCATAGAACTATTACTTCTAAAGTATTTATCAAGTTCTTATGGTATTCCAGTAACCCTTACTGGAACTAGTCAAACATCCACTCGTCATGTCCCACATATGAGTTATCAGGATGAGCACATCATATTTTCATGTCCTACATACAAGATGATGAATGCATTTTATTCTTTCTATGTCCATACATGCAAGATAATGGGATGATTACATACATGATAGATCCATATCTATTCTTAGTGTTCCCATTCTTCATAAGAATTGGACATCTGGCCTTAGGATATTAACTCCATTTAACATGGACAAGTTTTCTCCCACTGAATCTATGCACATTGAACCCTTCAGTGTAGATTGCCAATGTATGCTCTCTCTTTTCAGGTCAAGAGGTTTTTGAGAACTATCTCTATAGATCTCTATTCCTATCTCATAGGAAATGTCTCTATCTTCCTTAAAGATAATTTCCACTTTGTATTTCCATTTCACATCAACATGTGGAATGTGAATGCGCTCCCACTAAATTATAGATCCCTTTTTTATCTTTGACATATTAGTCAAACTCTTTGACTATATCATCAAAGTAAAGATCATAGTTATGAGTTGCTTGTACTTAATCAACCACATTGATTAGTCCATTGTAACTTATATACTTCATTTGCATTAATGGATTCATAAACCTTATAGGTTGTGACACGTACACATCCTTGTTTTATTCCTCATAGGAATGCAGTTTTAGTATCCGTTATGCCAAATGTATTAGTCATTAAGTTACAATCAACAACATCATCCTTCTCAAAATGTCATCCATGTGTCTTAGCGCTTAACAATTATTTGCACTTATGGATTTCATCCCAATGGGTGCTACCATCAAGGTCATACCTTATGGTTCACATGGAAGTCATTTAGGATGTAATGGTCATAAACCATAATTCAAAATATGGTTCCTCATATTCATCTAGATAGTTGACTCATCACATGACCAACTCATCAAATAGATAATTAAGGTGTATCTGTCAAAGGATATAAGAACTCACAACTCCTTATGATTCTTAATGTCCTTTATTAGTTTGGGGTATTCTTAATTTAAGAAGAAATTAGTTATGTGATAATCATCCTCTAACTCCTTAGAGTATGACTCCTTGTTGATTTAGACATCACCATGCCTTAATCATGAGTTTACTATAATACACTATCATAATCACTCACAAGGATCTCAAATATTTGGTTCAAGTATTCCATTCATCAAGAATTAACACACTACCAAATTCATACTTCATCTATGATATTCTTGAACACTTCAAGATATTCATATTTGTATTTCTCTAAACACCATTTGAAGTATCATCATTAGCTCCAATAGGTATGCAAATACATCACATGTATTATACCTAATAGGATAATCATTCTCCCACTACCTCTAGTGAAGATTGATTAATCATGTCTAAGGGATTCATGTCTCTTATTGGTTCTTTAACCAAAAGAGTCTAGATTTATCCATCTTATGGAAACTAGAAATGAACTTCTCATGATTTATGCTAATTTGATTGTTTGAGTTATCAATAACTTTTAGGTATCATTTTATCTTATGCATACCAAGTACCACAAGATAAACAAGGCATTGCCATAAAGATTATATCTTTCAAGATTGAAACATCAACTTTATTAATTGTTATCATTGTCATGCAAAAATAAAGTGTTTCTATCTATTGGAAAATATAAAATAGCAGTTCATAACTCTATTACATGCCTTCAAGGTTGAAAATAAACTAAAGTAATACTATCTATGGTGGCATCACTTGCCCCATTTATTGACTACTTTACATTTTATATTTTGGCATCATATACCTCAAAAAGTGTTACTAGTTTATTTCATGACACCTTCAGGTGGAGACGTCTGTCGCGTCCTTCTTCTTTATTTCTTCCAGATAGAGTGGACAATTCCTTTTCCAATGTCCTGGCTTTTGACAATGGTGGCAATTGCCTCTCTTAGTCATGCCTCCCTTGGCCTTGAGAGATGAAAACGCCTTGGGCTCCTGGCTAGCATCAGAACCCTTCTTAGCTTTGCCCTTGCCCTTGCGCTTGGACTTGCCTTTCTTGCTGCTGATCATCATCACAGACTTAGGCTTGTCCTTCTTCATCTGTGTCTCATCTGTCCTCAACATGTCCAACAACTCTATCAACAGATTTTCAAAGTTGTTCATGTTGTAGTTCATCACAAAATGACTGTAGGATTGTGGAAACGATTGAAGTATCACGTCAGTAGCCAACTCTTATCTCATGGGAAATCCTAGTCTCGTCGGGATCTCCACATACCCAATCATCTTGAGCGTGTGACGACCAATTGGATCTCCTTCTGTCATGACGCACTTAAACAACACCCTGGAGACATCATATCTCTCTTGTCGTGGTTGATCTTCATACATGTTCTTGAGATGTTGAATCATCTCAATGACACCCATGTTCTCATGTTGTCTTTGCAACTTGTGGCTCATGGAGCACAACATCAAGCACATTACATCAATGGCATCATCATAATGCTTCTTATAAGCATCCATTTCTGCCTTTGGTGCGGTAGGAGTAGGTTCCTCTGGAACTGGAGTATCCATGACATAGAGCTTTCACTCTTGAGTGAGAACAATTCTCAATGTCCTAAACCAGACGTGGAAGTTAGTCCCATTCAACTTGTCCTTCTCAAGGACCGATCACAATGAAAAGTGATTGTCGTTTGTTGTCATTTGAAATACAAAAGGAAATATATGAAATTTTAGTCTAAAACTCAATTTTTGACTTATTTGATTGATTTGAAAAGTTGACGATATAATTAGGACTTTAATTAATTATCGCTCCCACTATTTTGTTCAAATTGATAGCCCTCACCATCAATTTAGAAGATTTCAGTGTACAATCTTCTAGTGGGTCAAGATCATAAAATCCTCCAAGTCATGGACCAGCTAGGGCTGTCACCCACAACTAAGATCTTCCAGGTAGGAAACTTTTGCCAATTGCATCATATGCAACTCTTGAAAGATGTCATATGCAACTCCTTGCCATGATCACCTCCATGCCTCAAGGTGCTAGATCCTATCTAGGTCACCTTGTTAAGTCCGACCCAAAGCCAACACTATGAATATGCACCCTGCTAGGGAAGACCCATATATCCATCCTTCACGCTTCCACGAGATAGACGCTGCACCACGCTAGGGTGTGCCCACACTTGGTCGATAAAGCTTTTCACATGTGTCGCATTTGGAAGGCATCTAAAACTTTAATATTTAATGAGAGATTTGGTTTTATAGGTACATATACATATCCAATCACCACAATATATAGTATGTATCATATACATATTATATCCCACAGAAAACATGTGAAATAATAAAAGCGATGATTATGGCCATCCTAATGAGATTCCTGGAGCTAAGAGGAATCACGGTCATCTAGGTCTACATCACATGCAACATGTCCATGATGAAGTTCTATAGTCGTCCGAGTTGATCAACTCATCACATGAATGACCTGCTCACCTTGGCCGGTCGTCTATGTGCCACCATCTAATTGGTTGGCTCCTCCAACCGATCGGTTCGTCTGGTCATCATGCATCTCTTCATGGACGACACCTACTCATCTCACTCCTCGAACCGGTCATCTAGAATGCCAACCGATCGGTTCACACCTTGAACCGATCATCTCAGTTGTCGTCAGGTGTCCGCCGTTCTTTGATATAACAGGAAATAAAAGATCTATCCTATTTACATTTGAATTGGGAAATCTTGAGTTACATTCGGGGGAAGCAAAGGTAGGAAAGAAATCTCGAATTATTTTGAGTTACATTAGGAATAGGAGATAGGGAATCGATGCGCAGACTGAGATGCAAGCAACCACATACAACCAAGCACACATAGGGTTTATTGTCCATAACCACGCTATACATCCACCACAAAACTCATTTAAGGGCGACGCATATCGAGTGCATTCATATTACATATCATATATGTATATTGGGATTTGTGGATTTAGGATTGGACATGCAAAAAGCCAATTTTATTCGCATCGTATGCAATAAATAAAGGCAACAAACCAAAATTGATCATATCGAAAATTTTAAAGTATAGAGCAGTTGACGTGGCTCTGATACCACTGTTGGATTTTAGGGGAGACTGTAACATATTGAAATTCAGGGTCTTCCCAGCAATTTACCCACTTTTGAGCTTTTCTTTGCTTTCTAGTCCATTTGGACCTTTTTTCATAAATTTCCCTTGTTTTATAATCTTTTTGGACTCCTTGTGCAGTTTGAGCACAATTCAATGTTTAAAATCACCTTTTTCCCTCATTTATGATAATAGAGGGGTGTTTGCACAAATAACCCAATTTAGAAGATAAGTGAAGGTTAATAATGTAATTTGTTCATTAAGGATGGATATAAGTAGATAATATTAATTTGGAGTTTTTTGGATAAATATATTAATAATAATAAGAATTTGAATTAATTATGACTATATTAACCTCTTTACTTTCTCTCTCCTCCAATTTAATGATAAATGTGTGAAAACATATTTAAAGGTTGATATTTTGCTCTTAATACTCATATATATCTATCACCTTGAATTTGACTCACTAATTGCATTAATATAGTCATTTCATAATAATGCACACCTTTTAATGTGTTAAAATACACTTTAATGAGAAATATATTTATTAAGAGCCTTATTGGATATAAATATGAACTCTAATTATATAGCATCGTTCTAAATGCTAACATGAACCTATGGTCCAAATTTGGTGTCATTTGGACTTCATTTGACCCTTCCAATTCATTTTATGAGCTTTTAATAAGGTATAACTAGGGATTTTAATCGATTTCATTTATATCGATTTGTCACGCTAATGTTCTATTATTTTTCACCTGTCACGTGCCCCCTTTCACCTGCGAGCCATCCAACGGCCCATGTGGGTCACACTAGGATCAGACGGATGGGGAGTCGTCCCCAACCTCCCGCCGTTCGGCAGGTTTAGGCTCCTGAGCTCCTCTGGCTCGTTCTCTCTCCCCTCTCATCCGTTTCGAGCAATTCCTTTTGTGTTGAGTTTGTCTCGTCGAGATGCCTCAGTTGAGCCCCATCTCATCGCCTCTCTCTCGGTGTGTACGAAACACCCATTAGGGATCTTCCCCTCATCTCCACCAAGGAGTTGCAGAGGGAGCCGCAGCTTCTCTCCCACCTATTTAAGGGGCTCTAGAGCACCCTCAGGCTCCGAGACTTCCTCCTCTCCCTCCAATTTCTCCTCGTTTTCCCCCAAAGACCCCGACCTGCTCAGTCTTCCTCTCCGGTGACCCATGGTGCACCCCGACTGCTCCGACCACCTTCATTCAAATTAGCTTGACAGTAAGCATCCTTGACCCTTGTTCTTTCATTTTGGTGCATCTCTTCGCCTCAAGAAGCCCCCTATCGCCGTAACCTGTAGCTCGCCGAAGAAGCTCCGCCAGAGCTTGCCTTTTTCAGGTTCCCGTGCCCCTATGCCTTCTCCGACACTGAATTCTGGCTCATCTCGACCCCGCGAACTCGAGAGCAGTGTTAGTTTAGGAGTCTCTACTCATTTTTATTATGATTCGATCAACCTCATTTCCTCTCTGTTCTGACCTTGTAACCTACTCCCAACTCCGACAATCATCTTGTTTGGTTCATTTTGATCGCGAGACTCTAAGGAGTCTACTCTTGGTCTCGGTTGGCATCTTCGCACCCTGCAGCTAGCTGGAGCCAAGGAGCCGAGCTCTAGCCGCTCCTGCTTGCAGCCATGGCTGCAAGAGGAAACAAACCAGGTAATCTAATGACCCTGGAGTCCCCACAATCATGATCGAGCTATTAACATTGTATGGGCAGTACTATAATTTCATATGTTGTTTTGTTTCTCGCCAACAAAGATATGAGTTTCCAAATGACTGATATGCCCTTATCGTTTTAATCGTTTTGTTTTGACGAGCAGGGGTAGTTTAGTCTTTTCACCTGTTATTTACATCGAATTTTATTTTGATTTAAATACATGTCACTCTATAGTTTTCTTGCATTCTGATTGGTTGATTTTACTTAATTCATAGTAAATCCATCCATGGTCAGAAAAATGCAAATAAATAGTCAATGAAAAGGATTTTTCATGTAGAATCCAATTTTGTCGTTTATGAAGCCTGATTCTAAATGATTTTTCGAAGTTTGCTTTGAATGCCTTTTAAGTATATAAAATGTTCCAAAATACCTAATTAATTCATTTTAATTCCAATTTATAAAATAAAATAGGTTTTCTTATTCAGGAGAATATGACCAATCTGATGGATTAGGTTTTGAACCTTAAATCGTGATTTTGTAGGTAAGTTTGAAAAGTTAGGGTTTTTCATTTACTTTATGCCTTAATACATTCTAATACAAGATAATGTTTGCAACTAGGATAATGTGGAATTGGATGCAATCTGATTGGTGAATGTGATAGTAAATAAATAAAATAGGTATGTGACTCCTATTATGTGGACCCTATTCATATATGTGATCTCTATGGATGAATGTGAATGATTATTGTGCAAACAATCCTGATCTCTCAGTTGGGTCTTTTCCAACCCCACAATCATTATTGTGCTAGCCTTATTATTCTCCTAAATGCATTTTTGGCTCTTTTACTTCTTTGATGAATCAATTGCAGTTGTGGCTCACTTATGTGAAATATTTAATCTTGTCATGGCCAGTGTTGGCTCGTCCTTTTGAAATACTTGGAAATATTGTATATTGTTGTTGCTTATGTTGGATCCATTATTTCTTGAGTTTTATTCCCAATGCTATGTTGCAATCTTGTTATATTTCTCACTACTGCCAAGGACTATTTAAGCATGATGTATTTTAGGCCAAATGACAATGTAGTGTACATGAGTACAAACCACCCATAGGGCACTGAGGTTTTAGTCCTCCTGCCGGACACTGGGGTTTTAGTCCCCCTGCCATTTTATATATTAGGCACTAGGGTTTTAGTCCCCTTGCCACTTTTTAGGCACTGGGGTTTTAGTCCCCCTACCACTGGTGAGGTCCGGTAGGTGCCTCACTCTACATTGAGATGACTTTGTGTCTTAATATATTCATGGTATGTGATTTATTATTGTGGTGATTGTATATGGCAGTTCTCTTATTGAATATCTATCTCATTCTCTTAAACTCTTGTAACATGGAGAATCCTTTATTATGCAATGTTGTTGTCTATTACTTGTCCAAATCTTTTAATGACACATACCTATTATCTCTCTCTTGCGGGATGACCCCAACCATCCAGGTTAGGATCAGAGTGCGCATGGAAGCTTGGTGAACCTAAGGCTAAGGATAGGAGAACAAGAAGAGGAACACATAGTTTGCTTGATCATAGATGTTATTATGTTTTAAGTTGTTTTGTTTGGAGACAATGTTGGCTTAGTCTAAGTCATCCTCTACCTAGATCCTTTGTTCTTGTATAAAGATGTACCACATTTGGGAAAAAAAGTGTAATGTACTCTTTATACATTTTGAATAAAGCCAAGTTTTATTTCTTCCTCTGCCACACATTTGATGTATTTGTTTATCATGTTTTATAGTAGAGACTATGTCTTTATAGCATGGTATCAGAGCATCAAGGTAGTCAGATTCTTGACTAATTCAAAAATTGTCTCCCTAGAGTATATAGTTTCCCTTTAGTTATTTTTTCACCTTAGAGTTGACCTAGCATGATAGTTTGATTTAGTATCATAATAATAATTAAAAATAAAATTTGTCAACTTTTTGGTGAATTGTCTATTGAGAAGCTATTAGAGCAAGATATTGAAAGTGATGGTGTCTAGAAAGGGTCAGAGCTTGGGGGCTGGCAATATTTTCCTTCACCCCACTAGCTTGGTAACGAGGACTCCTGAGCTCATATGACCTGGCCTGGCCTGATCTGATACAGACATCTCAAAATAGTCTATCTTTGGGCATGTTGCTTAATGGTTGAATACCTTAGGAAGACCTTAAGTGATGATTTGATCTCTTACACAAAAATCATCCTTAACACCTTATACTCCTATGTTTAGGGTTTAGTGTACCCTATGTTACACCCTGAAGCTTGGTTAGTAAATCCTTTTAGTGTTGAGTTTTATGTACCCTGTTACCCTTAACTTAGTTTGACTTAGTGTGACCCTTTTATGGGATAGAATAAGGGTAATGGTGTTAATACCCTATTTGGTTTTTCAAAACTGATTTCGAGGATGAAATCCCTTTTTAGGGGGATGGAATCCCAACTAAAAGCAAAATCAAATACCTTTGGAGTTAGAAACCCTATATATGTGGACATATGTACATAATAACTTATGTGAACAAGAATTTACTGAACACATTATACTTGTAATTCAACTTGTTTGTTTATACACACATGAATATGTAGTAAGTCATATATAGATAATTCATATGTTTGAACCTTCGCATATAGGCTTGATGCACATAATAAACAAGTTACTAATGGTGAATATACATAATGTTGACTATGCCACCCTAATGGTAAAATGTGTATGGATAATGCACCCTAAGGATGCTTTAACATGTAATGATCATGTTGACCTAAACCCTAATATGTAATCATATAGCTTTAACAACATATACATATATATACTCTTAATGCCTTTCATGATACATTAGTGACATTAGGTATCATCATCACATAATATACCTTAATGCATGTAAATGGAGTATAGTCACAAAAGTTATCAATATATGTTACGCATATCACCTTGTTCGCTAAAATACATCTCATTAATCATCTTATTGGTTTATGAATCAAATCAGTAATTTGAAAATGAGTAATTGGATTCACATAATGTGATGTTAATTCATAGTAATTAGTGTTATAAGAGAAAATGATTAATGATGACATGGATATGAGCATGTAAGGTAGTGTGACAATATGTAACTTAGATATAATCCATTAATGTGACACATTTAGTCTTGTTAAAGGTTTAATAATTTGTTGGATAATATTATATGGTTCTCACCAAAATTTAATGTGGTAATCCCACATGATGTAGTTAATGGATAATGATATTGAGTTATTAAGGTTTTTGACCTAATACATTAATTAATGTTGAAATGGCTTAGTAAACCCTAATTATTCTTAAAACCCTTGATGAGGGAAATACACATGATATAATATTGAGATGTAATTGTTTTGAATAAAATGTGGCACAAGTGATAGTGTAATAAATATGATACCTCTTCATGATGGAGATTATGCTATAAGGCAAAAATGTTAATTTGGGTGTGATAAAAGGCTATAGGTTTTGTGGAAACCTTAGTAACACCTGACTTATGTAGATTTTGTGTGGTATCTTAGATTAAGGGTTATAACCTAGTGTTTAAGGTTGGGAAGTTGCACACCCACCCTCTCTTTCCTCTTGTTGTGATTTCGAGGATGAAATCCTCTTTAAGGGGTGGTGTGCTGTAACATACTGAAATTCAGGGTCTTCCCCGCAATTTACCCACTTTTGAGCTTTTCTTTGCTTTCTAGTCCATTTGGACCTTTTTCATAAATTTCCCTTGTTTTATAATCTTTTTGGACTCCTTGTGCAGTTTGAGCACAATTAAATGTTTAAAATCACCTTTTTCCCTCATTTATGATAATAGAGGGGTGTTTGCACAAATAACCCAATTTAGGAGATAAGTGAAGGTTAATAATGTAATTTGGTCATTAAGGATGGATATAAGTAGATAATATTAATTTGGAGTTTTATGGATAAATATATTAATAATAATAAGAATTTGAATTAATTATGACTATATTAACCTCTTTACTTTCTCTCTCCTCCAATTTAATGATAAATGTGTGAAAACATATTTAAAGGTTGATATTTTGCTCTTAATACTCATATATATCTATCACCTCGAATTTGACTCACTAATTGCATTAATATAGTCATTTCATAATAATGCACACCTTTTAATGTGCTAAAATACACTTTAATGAGAAATATATTTATTAAGAGCCTTATTGGATATAAATATGAACTCTAATTATATAGCATCGTTCTAAATTCTAACATGAACCTATGGTCCAAATTTGGTGTCATTTGGACTTCATTTGACCCTTCCAATTCATTTTATGAGCTTTTAATAAGGTATAACTAGGGATTTTAATCGATTTCATTTATATCGATTTGTCACGCTAATGTTCTGTTATTTTTCACCTGTCACGTGCCCCCTTTCACCTGCGAGCCATCCAACGGCCCATGTGGGTCACGCTAGGATCAGACGGATGGGGAGTCGTCCCCAACCTCCCGCCGTTCGGCAGGTTTAGGCTCCTGAGCTCCTCTGGCTCGTTCTCTCTCCCCTCTCATCCGTTTCGAGCAATTCCTTTTGTGTTGAGTTTGTCTCGTCGAGATGCCTCAGTTGAGCCCCATCTCATCGCCTCTCTCTCGGTGTGTACGAAACACCCATTAGGGATCTTCCCCTCATCTCCACCAAGGAGTTGCAGAGGGAGCCACAGCTTCTCTCCCACCTATTTAAGGGGCTCTAGAGCACCCTCAGGCTCCGAGACTTCCTCCTCTCCCTCCAATTTCTCCTCGTTTTCCCCCAAAGACCCCGACCTGCTCAGTCTTCCTCTCCGGTGACCCATGGTGCACCCCGACTGCTCCGACCACCTTCATTCAAATTAGCTTGACAGTAAGCATCCTTGACCCTTGTTCTTTCATTTTGGTGCATCTCTTCGCCTCAAGAAGCCCCCTATCGCCGTAACCTGTAGCTCGCCGAAGAAGCTCCGCCAGAGCTTGCCTTTTTCAGGTTCCCGTGCCCCTATGCCTTCTCCGACACTGAATTCTGGCTCATCTCGACCCCGCGAACTCGAGAGCACTGTTAGTTTAGGAGTCTCTACTCATTTTTATTATGATTCGATCAACCTCATTTCCTCTCTGTTCTGACCTTGTAACCTACTCCCAGCTCCGACAATCATCTTGTTTGGTTCATTTTGATCGCGAGACTCTAAGGAGTCTACTCTTGGTCTCGGTTGGCATCTTCGCACCCTACAGCTAGCTGGAGCCAAGGAGCCGAGCTCTAGCCGCTCCTGCTTGCAGCCATGGCTGCAAGAGGAAACAAACCAGGTAATCTAATGACCCTGGAGTCCCCACAATCATGATCGGGCTATTAACATTGTATGGGCAGTACTATAATTTCATATGTTGTTTTGTTTCTCGCCAACAAAGATATGAGTTTCCAAATGACTGATTTGCCCTCATCGTTTTAATCGTTTTGTTTTGACGAGCAGGGGTAGTTTAGTCTTTTCACCTGTTATTTACATCGAATTTTATTTTGATTTAAATACATGTCACTCTATAGTTTTCTTGCATTCTGATTGGTTGATTTTACTTAATTCATAGTAAATCCATCCATGGTCAGAAAAATGCAAATAAATAGTCAATGGAAAGGATTTTTCATGTAGAATCCAATTTTGTGGTTTTTGAAGCCTGATTCTAAATCATTTTTTGAAGTTTGCTTTGAATGCCTTTTAAGTATATAAAATGTTCCAAAATACCTAATTAATTCATTTTAATTCCAATTTATAAAATAAAATAGGTTTTCTTATTCAGGAGAATATGACCAATCTGATGGATTAGGTTTTGAACCTTAAATCGTGATTTTGTAGGTAAGTTTGAAAAGTTAGGGTTTTTCATTTACTTTATGCCTTAATACATTCTAATACAAGATAATGTTTGCAACTAGGATAATGTGGAATTGGATGCAATCTGATTGGTGAATGTGATAGTAAATAAATAAAATAGGTATGTGACTCCTATTATGTGGACCCTATTCATATATGTGATCTCTATGGATGAATGTGAATGATTATTGTGCAAACAATCCTAATCTCTCAGTTGGGTCTTTTCCAACCCCACAATCATTATTGTGCCAGCCTTATTATTCTCCTAAATGCATTTTTGGCTCTTTTACTTCTTTGATGAATCAATTGCAGTTGTGGCTCACTTATGTGAAATATTTAATCTTGTCATGGCCAGTGTTGGCTCGTCCTTTTGAAATACTTGGAAATATTGTATATTGTTGTTGCTTATGTTGGATCCATTATTTCTTGAGTTTTATTCCCAATGCTATGTTGCAATCTTGTTATATTTCTCACTACTGCCAAGGACTATTTAAGCATGATGTATTTTAGGCCAAATGACAATGTAGTGTACATGAGTACAAACCACCCATAGGGCACTGAGGTTTTAGTCCTCCTGCCGGACACTGGGGTTTTAGTCCCCCTGCCATTTTATATATTAGGCACTAGGGTTTTAGTCCCCTTGCCACTTTTTAGGCACTGGGGTTTTATTCCCCCTACCACTGGTGAGGTCCGGTAGGTGCCTCACTCTACATTGAGATGACTTTGTGTCTTAATATATTCATGGTATGTGATTTATTATTGTGGTGATTGTATATGGCAGTTCTCTTATTGAATATCTATCTCATTCTCTTAAACTCTTGTAACATGGAGAATCCTTTATTATGCAATGTTGTTGTCTATTACTTGTCCAAATCTTTTAATGACACATACCTATTATCTCTCTCTTGTGGGATGACCCCAACCATCCAGGTTAGGATCAGAGTGCGCATGGAAGCTTGGTGAACCTAAGGCTAAGGATAGGAGAACAAGAAGAGGAACACATAGTTTGCTTGATCATAGATGTTATTATGTTTTAAGTTGTTTTGTTTGGAGACAATGTTGGCTTAGTCTAAGTCATCCTCTACCTAGATCCTTTGTTCTTGTATAAAGATGTACCACATTTGGGAAAAAAAGTGTAATGTACTCTTTATACATTTTGAATAAAGCCAAGTTTTATTTCTTCCTCTGCCACACATTTGATGTATTTGTTTATCACGTTTTATAGTAGAGACTATGTCTTTATAGCATGGTATCAGAGCATCAAGGTAGTCAGATTCTTGACTAATTCAAAAATTGTCTCCCTAGAGTATATAGTTTCCCTTTAGTTATTTTTTCACCTTAGAGTTGACCTAGCATGATAGTTTGATTTAGTATCATAATAATAATTAAAAATAAAATTTGTCAACTTTTTGGTGAATTGTCTATTGAGAAGCTATTAGAGCAAGATATTGAAAGTGATGGTGTCTAGAAAGGGTCAGAGCTTGGGGGCTGGCAATATTTTCCTTCACCCCACTAGCTTGGTAACGAGGACTCCTGAGCTCATATGACCTGGCCTGGCCTGATCTGATACAGACATCTCAAAATAGTCTATCTTTGGGCATGTTGCTTAATGGTTGAATACCTTAGGAAGACCTTAAGTGATGATTTGATCTCTTACACAAAAGTCATCCTTAATACCTTATACTCCTATGTTTAGGGTTTAGTGTACCCTATGTTAAACCCTGAAGCTTGGTTAGTAAATCCTTTTAGTGTTGAGTTTTATGTACCCTGTTACCCTTAACTTAGTTTGACTTAGTGTGACCCTTTTTTGGGATAGAATAAGGGTAATGGTGTTAATACCCTATTTGGTTTTTCAAAACTGATTTCGAGGATGAAATCCCTTTTTAGGGGGATGGAATCCCAATTAAAAGCAAAATCAAATACCTTTGGAGTTAGAAACCCTATCCATGTGGACATATGTACATAATAACTTATGTGAACAAGAATTTATTGAACACATTATACTTGTAATTCAACTTGTTTGTTTATACACACATGAATATGTAGTAAGTCATATAGAGATAATTCATATGTTTGAACCTTCGCATATAGGCTTGATGCACATAATAAACAAGTTACTAATGGTGAATATACATAATGTTGACTATGCCACCCTAATGGTAAAATGTGTATGGATAATGCACCCTAAGGATGCTTTAACATGTAATGATCATGTTGACCTAAACCCTAATATGTAATCATATAGCTTTAACAACATATACATATATATACTCTTAATGCCTTTCATGATACATTAGTGACATTAGGTATCATCATCACATAATATACCTTAATGCATGTAAATGGAGTATAGTCACAAAAGTTATCAATATATGTTACGCATATCACCTTGTTCGCTAAAATACATCTCATTAATCATCTTATTGGTTTATGAATCAAATCAGTAATTTGAAAATGAGTAATTGGATTCACATAATGTGATGTTAATTCATAGTAATTAGTGTTATAAGAGAAAATGATTAATGATGACATGGATATGAGCATGTAAGGTAGTGTGACAATATGTAACTTAGATATAATCCATTAATGTGACACATTTAGTCTTGTTAAAGGTTTAATAATTTGTTGGATAATATTATATGGTTCTCACCAAAATTAAATGTGGTAATCCCACATGATGTAGTTAATTGATAATGATATTGAGTTATTAAGGTTTTTGACCTAATACATTAATTAATGTTGAAATGGCTTAGTAAACCCTAATTATTCTTAAAACCCTTGATGAGGGAAATACACATGATATAATATTGAGATGTAATTGTTTTGAATAAAATGTGGCACAAGTGATAGTGTAATAAATATGATACCTCTTCATGATGGAGATTATGCTATAAGGCAAAAATGTTAATTTGGGTGTGATAAAAGGCTATAGGTTTTGTGGAAACCTTAGTAACACCTGACTTATGTAGATTTTGTGTGGTATCTTAGATTAAGGGTTATAACCTAGTGTTTAAGGTTGGGAAGTTGCACACCCACCCTCTCTTTCCTCTTGTTGTGATTTCGAGGATGAAATCCTCTTTAAGGGGTGGTGTGATGTAACATACTGAAATTCAGGGTCTTCCCTGCAATTTACCCACTTTTGAGCTTTTCTTTGCTTTCTAGTCCATTTGGACCTTTTTCATAAATTTCCCTTGTTTTATAATCTTTTTGGACTCCTTGTGCAGTTTGAGCACAATTAAATGTTTAAAATCACCTTTTTCCCTCATTTATGATAATAGAGGGGTGTTTGCACAAATAACCCAATTTAGGAGATAAGTGAAGGTTAATAATGTAATTTGGTCATTAAGGATGGATATAAGTAGATAATATTAATTTGGAGTTTTATGGATAAATATATTAATAATAATAAGAATTTGAATTAATTATGACTATATTAACCTCTTTACTTTCTCTCTCCTCCAATTTAATGATAAATGTGTGAAAACATATTTAAAGGTTGATATTTTGCTCTTAATACTCATATATATCTATCACCTCGAATTTGACTCACTAATTGCATTAATATAGTCATTTCATAATAATGCACACCTTTTAATGTGTTAAAATACACTTTAATGAGCAATATATTTATTAAGGGCCTTATTAGATATAAATACGAAATTTAATTATATAGAATCGTTCTAAATGCTAACATGAACCTATGGTCCAAATTTGGTGTCATTTGGACTTCATTTGACCCTTCAAATTCATTTTATGAGCTTTTAATAAGGTATAACTAGGGATTTTAATCGATTTCATTTATATCGATTTGTCACGCTAATGTTCCGTTATTTTTCACCTGTCACGCGCCCCCTTTCACCTGCGAGCCATCCAACGGCCCACATGGGTCGCACTAGGATCAGACGGATGGGAAGTCGTCCCCAACCTCCCGCCGTTCGGCAGGTTTAGGCTCCTGAGCTCCTCTGGCTCGTTCTCTCTCCCCTCTCATCCGTTTCGAGCAATTCCTTTTGCGTTGAGTTCGTCTCGTTGAGACGCCTCAGTTGAGCCCCATCTCATCACCTCTCTCTCCATGTGGACAAAACACCCGTTAGGGCTCTTCCCCTCCTCTCCACCAAGGAGTTGCAGAGGGAGCCGCAGCTTCTCTCCCACCTATTTAAGGGGCTCTAGAGCACCCTCAGGCTCCGAGCCTTCCTCCTCTCCCTCCAATTTCTCCTCATTTGCCCCCAAGATCCCGACCTGCTCAGTCTTCCTCTCCGGTGACCCATGGTGCACCCTGACTTCTCCGACCACCTTCATTCAAATTAGCTTGACAGTAAGCATCCTTGACCCTTGTTCTTTCATTCTGGTGCATCTCTTCGCCTCGAGCAGCCCCCTATCACCGTAACCTATAGCTCACCGAAGAAGCTCCACCGACACTTGCCTTTTTCAGGTTCCCGTGCCCCTCTGCCTTCGCCGATGCCAGATTCTAGCTCATCTCGACCCCGCGAACTTGAGAGCGGTGTTAGTTTAGGAGTCTCTACTCATTTTGATTATGATTCGATCAACCTCATTTATCTATGTTCTGACCTTGTAACCTACCCCCAGCTCCGACAATGATCTTGTTTGGTTCTTTTTGATCGCGAGACTCTAAGGAGTCTACTCCTGGTCTCGGTTGGCATCTTCACACCCTACAGCTAGCTGGAGCCAAGGAGCCGAGCTCTAGCCGCTCCTGCTTGCAGCCATGGCTGCAAGAGGAAACAAACCAGGTAGTCTAATGACCCTGGAGTCCCCACAATCGTGATCGAGCTATTAACATTGTATGGGTAGTACTATGATTTCATATATTGTTTTGCTTCTCGCCAACAAAGATATGAGTTTCCAAATGACTAATTTGCCCTCATCGTTTTAATCGTTTTGTTTTGACGAGCAGGGGTAGTTTAGTCTTTTCACCTGTTATTTACATCAAATTTTATTTTGATTTATATACATGTCACTCTATAGTTTTCTTGCATTCTGATTGGTCGATTTTACTTAATTTATAGTAAATCGATCCATGGTCATAAAAATGCAAATAAATAGTCAATGGAAAGGATTTTGCATGTAGAATCCAATTTTGTGGTTTTTGAAGCCTGATTCTAAATGATTTTTCAAAGTATGCTTTAAATGCCTTTTAAGTATATAAAATGTTCCAAAATACCTAATTAATTCATTTTAACTCCAATTTATAAAATAAAATAGGTTTTCTTATTCAGGAGAATATGACCAATTTGATGGATTAGGTTTTGAACCTTAAATCATGATTTTGTCGGTAAGTTCCAAAAGTTAGGGTTTTTCATATACTTTATGCCTTAATACATTCTAATACATGATAATATTTGCAACTAGGATAATGTGGAATTGGATGCAATCTGATTGGTGAATGTGATAGTAAATAAATAAAACAGGTATGTGACTCCTATTATGTGGACCCTATTCATATATGTGATCTCTATGGATGAATGTGAATGATTATTGTGCAAACAGTCCTAATCTCTCATTTGGGTCTTTTCCAACCCCACAATCATCATTGTGCTAGCCTTATTATTCTCCTAAATGCATTTTTGGCTCTTTTACTTCTTTGATGAATCAATTGCAGTTGTGGCTCACTTATGTGAAATATTTAATCTTGTCATGGCCAGTGTTGGCTCGTCCTTTTGAAATACCTGGAAATATTGTATATTGTTGTTGCTTATGTTGGATCCTTTATTTCTTGAGTTTTATTCCCAATGCTATGTTGCAATCTTGTTATATTTCTCACTACAACCAAGTGACTATTTAAGCATGATGTATTTTAGGCCAAATGACAATGTAGTGTACATGAGTACAAACCACCCATAGGGCACTGAGGTTTTAGTCCTCCTGCAGGGAACTGGGGTTTTAGTCCCCCTGCCATTTTATATATTAGGCACTGGGGTTTTAGTCCCCCTACCACTTTTTAGGCACTGGGGTTTTAGTCCCCCTACCACTTTTTAGGCACTGGGGTTTTAGTCCCCCTACCACTGGTGAGGTTCGGTAGGTGCCTCACCCTACATTGAGATGACTTTGTGTCTTAATATATTCATGCTATGTGATTTATTATTGTGGTGATTGTATATGGCAGTTCTATTATTGAATATCTATCTCATTCTCTTAATCTCTTGTAACATGGAGAATCATTTATTATGCAATGTTGTTGTCTATTACTTGTCCAATTATTTTTATTGACACATACCTTATATCTCTCTCTTGCTGGATGACCCCAACCATCCAGGTTAGGATCAGAGTATGCATGGAAGCTTGGTGAACCTAAGGCTAAGGATAGGAGAAGAAGAAGAGGAACACATAGTTTTCTTGATCATAGATGTTTTTATGTTTTAAGTTGTTTTGTTTGGAGACAATTTTGGCTTAGTCTAAGTCATCCTATACCTAGATCCTTTGTTCTTTTATAAAGATGTACCCCATTTGGGAAAAATTTTGTAATGTACTCTTTATACATTTTGAATAAAGCCAAGTTTTATTTCTTCCGCTGCCACACATTTGATGTATTTGTTTATCATGTTTTATAGTAGAGATTATGTCTTTACAGAGACAGAGAAGGCAGTGGAAACAAAAAGTTTCTCCTCCCAAACCCAGAACAAAGGAAACGTGTCAACATATATACAATAGGAAGGATGGTTTGTAGATGCATACCTTGTCTCGAGGCTTGCTCGGCGACGTTACCTCATGGCTTGCGTGGTCTTCACCTCCGGTCTTGGACGGTGTCTGTGTAGCTCCTGGTCTCACTGGGACTGTCGGGATTGACAGTTGTCCTCCAAGCGGTAGAAGTCTCCCGCCTCTTTAATAGTCCACATGGACTACTTGGAACTTTGATCTCCTTGTCCCATAAGGAATCGGAAGGAGTCGCACCCTCCTGTCGGCATACTAGTCACCAACACACTCTCCTGCAACCAGTTGCCTTTCTGTAGTTGTCTTTCCCTTGATGTGCCTCCCTTATTGGGTAGCACTTGCTCGGGCTCTCTCTCGGTTACCAAAACCAGAGAGAACGACAACTTTACAGAGCAACTGGTCTCTGAGTTGTTGTTCCTAAGAAGCCCCCAATACCCCTATATATAGGAGGGTCATGGGACATGGTGAGTTGAGACGATCGGTTCAACCTCAACCGATCGGTTGGGACCCCTGAGCTGATCGGTTCAGTTCTAAGTCGATCAGTTCATGGTCCTAATCCAACTTAAATTGAATTTCAAATTTATCTCCAATTAATCAAATATTAATCCTTGTCCAAATCGAATTTGTACAAGTGAAACAAATTCTATTTGCAAATAGTCTTCTGACTTTCCAAACAATCTTGGTTGGACCAGTTGAGCCGATCGGTTCAACTCTTGAACTGGTTAGTTCAGCCTGTCTTGAGTCGATTGGTTCATCACATGAGCTGATCGGTTCATCAACCTGAGTCAATCGGTTCATCCCATGAGCCGATCGGTTGGGGCAACAGACTATGCAAAATCAATCAATCGCAGTTTCAATCAATTAGATACTCTAATCAATCGATCCAACAGCTTGAATATTATGATTTTGAGCTATCAATTAATTGAGTGTTTAATTGAACTACTAAACTCCTTTAGTAATCAATCTAAACATTTTTTGTGGATAAACTCCTCTTCTAGGTTAAATCCAATGTGTGTGACCCTATAGGTCCATTTCACATTGGTAGTGAAAGTTCAGAACACTTATGACTTCACAAGCAAAGAGCGGTGCCTAGTCACACATCAGTGCTACCCAAGTGAAATAGAAAGTTGGAGAAGAACTTTCAATCCTACAATCCGTGAATGGTGTTACAACGAATGTATAATTCCTTTTTCACTGATATCCTGAATGAACTCAAGGCATGGAATAGTCATCCTTTCAATGTTCATTCACTTTCTTGATCTCATAGTAGATTGGAGGAGATATGTATGACATCAATATCGCATACTGATTCGCACATGCGTGCGCACACCTATCTCAATCCTACTCATCAAGTGGCCATGGATATCAAACTCCCTCAGGAGGGAAAAATCCCATATCTATCACTCACCCCTCAAAAGCCCCATGTGTCAAAGCCACTAAATATCACCTTTATAACAACCCATGTTTCAGGACTACATTTGATGACATCAACATGTACCCAACGACATGTGTTGAGTGTAGTGATTTCACATCAAAGAATCACACTCACCACCATCACTGTGAGAACTGACTGTGACTACCATGTCATGGTTCAATGTGTCAAACTCACGGTGGGTCTGTCCGGTACACTTGTTCTCTAACAAGTACCTATGTGTTTGGTTTGATATCTCCATATCATGACTAATGAGATTCTGTCATCAACCAACACCACAATCTAGTATTGTGTGTCATTGTTGTCTATCTACCTTCCACAATGACATCCAACTAGGGACATAACAAGAATGTACAAACTCTTAGCATATGTATGATCTCATCATTCATGTCCTAAACCTGAAGGCATACGTCATTGAGTACTATCATTCTCTAGACATTCAATCTGTTCTATCATTATCTCATATGACTGAACCATAAAGAATTGTAAGCTTGCCTTTGATCTTTGTCAAATCAATCTTTATGTATCCCACCAATCATCCTATGATTGGCTCTCAGGGCATACATATGAACAACAAGTTGATCTAAATGTATGAAAATAATCAACCCTTGGTTACTTATCATAAATGAGTTCATATGGTGTTTTCTTCAAATAAGAGTGTACAGTTACTCTATTTAGCAGATAACAAGATGTGTTTACTGCTTCAGCCCAAAACATTTTAGATGTATTATGTTCATGCATCATAGTCCTAAAAATTTCTTGTAAGGACCTATTCTTTCTTTCAACTATGGCATTTTGTTATGGAGTATGTGGATCTGAAATATTGTGAGTGTAGCCTTGAGATGTGCAAAATTCTTCAAATATATGATTCTCAAATTCTCCACTACGATCACTTCTAATTGTGCATATTTTATTTTGTAATTGATTTTCAATCTTTGAGAAAAATTGCACGAACATTTGAATGGTATCATCTTTATTTGTAAGGAAATGAACCCATGTATATCTACTGTAATCGTAAATAATAACAAAGCAATATCTTCTATATTTCTTACCATTTGCAATTAGAGATTCTTCTCCCTCATCTCCATCACTTTTCTCATCACTTTCTCTAGTGATGATGGCATTTGTAGCCTTGAAAGCCATGTCCTTCTTTCTTCCTTATTGAAGTTCCTCGCTCTTGTCTTTCTTCCTCCTCCAAGGTTGCTTCATTTTCTTCTAAGTTGTGAATGAGTTGCTCCATACTTAGTGGGGTAAGGTCATTGGCTTCTTCAATTGCGGTCACCTTAGGCTTGTACTTAGGAGGAAGAGACCTAAGAATTTTTTACACTTGATCTTCTTCACTAATGGCTTTACCTAATGCATTCAAACCATTAACAATAGAAGAAAACTTTGCATACATTTCACTAATAGACTCATTTGGTTCCATACAAAACTGTTCAAACATTTGTTTAAGCATGCCAATTTTGGAATTTGTAACTTGAACAGTTCCTTCATAGATAATAGAGAGTCTATGCCATATCTCATATGCAGTTTCACAATTTGAAATTATATTGAACTGACCTACATAAATTGAACAATAAAGAATACTTACATCTTTTGCATTTAATTGAGCTGATCTCACCGTGTTTGCTTCCCATGTAGCATAGTCAGTTTGAGGAAGATCATATATATTGCAGACCATTCTACAAAGATCCTAGCTAATTCCTTGAAAGTATAATTACATCCTCCTCTTCCAATAGGTGTAGTTGGTGCCATCAAATGGTGGAGGCTGATACACAAGTGTTCCTTCCAAGTTGAGGTTGTTTAGTACCCCATCACCCTTTTTCTTCAAGACTCGATTAGATCTCCTTGAATCTTGATCTGATACCAATTGAAAAACACTAGAGGGGGGATGAATAGGGTTTTATAATAATTTTTAAAATAATTCAACTAACAAACAACCATAAGTATGTAGAAGAAGGAGACAAGGGTTTAGATTGGTTCCACCCTTAGCAAAAACTAACGGAGTTAGTCCACTACCCAATTGTTTCCAATTGGGATTTTGAAAGTATTTGAATTTTACTACCTTCTCAAGGATGTTTCAAGCTCCCCCTTGAAGTAGTCTTACTCCTTGAAGTAGCTTCACATTGAGACCTTCTCGAAGTAGTCCAAAGTCCTCCTTCTCCACCTGAGAAGATTTCACCCTCTCCACTCCACAACCTCCAACCTAGGAGTAGCAAGGAGAGTACAATGGAATAAGAAAGAACAAGAAAGGAAAAAGGAAATTACAATTACCACTTAAGCACAAGGCTTGAATCCTATATCAAGCATTTTGATCTTCCTAACTAATGTGTATGAAGGTGGAAGTATAGTGGGTACGAGATTCTAGCCTATAAGACATGAAATGCCAGCAATGGAAAAGATTAGCAAGTGTTGAAGTTGCTCAATTGCTCACAAGAATTGATTCTCAATTGCAAGTGTGTGTACTCAAGTGAGTTTAGGTGTCCTAAGGCATGTCCTATTTATAGAAATGGCCAACTAGTGCTTAGGGACGTTCTAGACACTTTCTAGGGGGTTCTTAGTGCTTAACTAGCCATTAGGTATCCACTAATTGCATTAGAAATGGCTAGTTAATTAATTCTAAAAAGTGCAGATAGACACCTTCTCGGTCGAGAAGTTTGTCGAATGAGTGTCTCTCGGTCGAGGAAATTTCCGACCGAGGGTGAGTCTGGAGAAATGTTCAACTCAACTCCCAACTACTTTTTCCACTAACTCTAACGGTTATATAACTAATTCTAACGGCTATAGAACCTACTCGAGACACTGTCTCGGTCAAAGTAAAGTTCATCCGAGCCTTTCTCTGTGATTTGTTTTAGCAGGTTATGCAAAGATGTTCGTTCTTTAGACTTGGGAGTTTCTCAGTCGAGAAAATGTTCGATCGAGAGGATCTTGATTGAGAAGTGTTTCGATCGATACAAACTTTGTTTCAAAACTTTAACTCATATGCGAAGTGTAAGAAATGAATGTGCAGTCGTGATGTTCACTTAGGGATGACTTATCTAAGTGTTGTGTGTGTATAGGGAAGATCTAAATGCTTGATTTACATGATATTTATGTACTTGTACATTATATATTTGTATAAATTTACATTTGATTATAATCATGAAATTAAAGCAATTTAAGCATGTAGATCTTCCAAAACTTTGTCATCCACTTTGTTCCTGAAATACTCAAGTAGCATGTTAGATCCACAGGAATGAAATGTTTGTCATTTTCAAAACAAAAGGGGTTTGGATGATGTCCATTCAGCCAACAGAACCTAGTTACCATAAGTCTATTAAATGAAATGGAACTTGGTATGTGGTTAGGTTTCCATGTATGGCCTCAAGGTAGCCAACATACATCCCTAAGCTACGACCGCACATCTAGAGAACAAGGATGAATGCCTGAGGTTAAAAGCCTCAAAACACATAAAGTGGTTCCACAAAGGGAGGACATGAAAAATGGAGAAAAGTTTCATAATAATGAGTGGTTACTCTAGGATTGTCCCACTCCAACTGTATTATCAAGATTTTTTATTAAACTGGTACCCAATCGACTACTATTGGATTCTTTCTACTAAACTAACATACTAATAGTACTTAGTCGGTAAGTGTTGGATACTTCCTATCCTTACAGTGGGATGTGTTCTTCTATAATTGAGAGTTAATTACTCGACCTCTCATTTTGGGTACAAACTAAACATAGACCAGTCTACTTACTTATTGTTAGTAAACCCAAAACAAAATACATAGATCTATTTCTAACTATTATATGACATCTCTTTCACTCACTTACGAATTCCATTCGTAGAATATGTTAATTATATGTTCATGACATCCATCAATTTTGATCTGAGCTTAACCATTATGTATTATTTCACTAGAGGATTACTTGTTTCATCCTTGGATATTATTGTTTTCTGATCTCATTGACGTTGAATCACTACTTTTTGATGCTAAACTATATGGAATTAGGGGTCTAAAAAAACCCTTGCTGTTACTTATATAATCAGTTGATCTATCATTTAGATCTAAAACATAATTATAAGGTTGTGATAAAGTACTAAACTAAACATAGGCTTAATCAATCCCAAGATATACTTACTAAGATGGAGAAGTCATATAACTTTAATAGCCCTTAAAGTGATAAAATGGGATCATGTACATCAAAAACTAAAGTTAGTAGCCCTTAATGTATTTTGATCAAGAAGTGGTATGACATTATATAAGGAGAGCCGATTTGTGTGTCAATATGACCTCATATGGAGGTTATATTAAAAAGTAAACATGGTATGGAAATCATAAAAAATGTTTATTTTAGTGGAACAACTGATAAAGATACAACTATACTTGCAAAAAAGGACCTTGTATAAACTTGCAAATAAGGACCCTACATATATCATGATATTCATAGGTTTCTTAGAGCCATTTAGTTGTCTACCTAAATATTCAACGAAACATATTATCATGGGTCCAAAAAATTTCTTAACATAACCTAACCCATCATACACCCAAATTATTTATTGCTAGGTGTGTTAATCCCCATCTTTAAAAAAAATAAAAGCATGTGGCATGAATAAAAGTATGAACAATGCTTCCAAACACAACACCTTTCTTTAAAAATATGGATCATCGATATGATGTTGCACGATATATATCCCATTTTTGTTTAGAGCTTATATGCCAAGTTTTAGGAACAATCTATAGGGGAAGGCACTGAATTCTTCAAGGCGGAGCATTGAGAATATTTTATGTAAGAGGATTTTTTGGGGTAATGACTCATGAAACACTAATTGACTGAGTAGTAATTTGGTATTCGTACTTCATGCCAGGAATGATATGATTGGAAGTAGAACTGAAACATAACATAAAAGTAAAATGGAAATAGTAGAGCATGGGAAGAGGTATAGAGAGTATGCATGATATAACCTGATAATGGGCCCCACTATTGCTTTAGTGTTGGTTCAATAGCCCAATAAGGGAAATGGAAATGATCTTCTATAATTCTATGGGAGAATGTACCATATTATAGAGGAAGATATCTATAATGATGGTTGTTAAATATGAAAACTATTGATCTTTTTATCATATGCACACTGAAGGGAGTGGAAGCATGACCAAAGATTCTTTGTCATATTCACTATAGATTTCATGGATTTTGTAATTTTTGAGAGAGAACATGGATGTTGTGGAGCATGATTGTGCAAGCTCTCTGGGATCCCAGTAAATTGGGTTATCGTTCATTCTAATGGGACTTTTGAGTATGAGATGTGACCTCGTCCCTAAAAATTGCTCCATCTTGAGATCCTCCACACGCCAGTTTGGATGTCATCTGCATTCTACATGGGTTGGATGAAGAACTATGGTTCTTTGAAATCTTCTTTCTTGAAGTAGGTGTTGACCAACAATCCTTCAATCATTTTGTAGGCATACACATAATCATCCCATCTATCACCATTGTCATATTCCATGCCTATGTTACCCCTAGTCTTGAAGTCATTCTAACATGGCCAGATAGGGATAATCCAATATGCACAAAAATTGGTTTTGATGTATTGTGTGTCCTTTTATTTAGATGAGGGATCTATGATCTCTACCCTTCCCCTGATCATTGTAAGAACCTTCATGACCTTCCCTTTTGATCCTAATTTATGTGTACTCTAAGCATGGATGGTCGGTTGGGAGAGGGAGGTCATGAGCTTGATTTCTTTCTTGTTTGTAGGGTTGACTGTCCTCAAACTGTTGATTGTTTTGAGTGGTCCACACACCTTGAGTTTCTTCACTAATGAGGGCGATCTCCTTGATTTTGGTGGGGATCCTAGGGTAGTCATCTTGTTTGTATTTGTAGACCTCATGCATGAGGTATGTCATTGATACATGAACAATTTCCTTATTAAGTCAAAATATTTGTAATTGAGTGACAATACATTGAAAGTAGGGATGGGGTCCCCATCTATCAGGACCAAGGTCCCACCAATACAATATCATGAGCCAAAGCTCCCTCATCTAGACAAACTTGAGTGGCCTCTTTATGTATATCATGGTTAGGTCATAGATAATTGAGATAGAATTTCTTGGTTAAGTCATTCATAGTGCTCCTTAATGCTACATAATTCCAATATGGTGTCCACCTAGTGATCTAAGGTCATACATATGAATGGTCATAGAATCCTAGGCTCAATCCCTTTTATCATTGTAGAATTGAAATGATCTCCATATGTCCTTTTTGTTTGGCTTCCAGACCCTTGTCTGGACATATATTCATTTCTTGTAACCATTGTGCAAACAACGAAAGGTCATATGGGAGATGGTCTCTGTTGGGGAATAGGGACGGAAGAGAAGGTGATGGAAACAAAACAAAATTGTCTCTATTCCTTGCTAGAAGATCGTGTCAATAATGGTATATCTAAGAAAGAGGGTGATAAGAAGTATACCTAGTCCTGGATCAAGTCCAATGACTATTATTGCTTTTTTATGTGTGTTCTTCGTAAGATGCACACATACAACTTTCAATGATGGCCTTCTGGTGTAGCACCATGGACGAGGGTTGTTTCTGTCTTCCCAGAGCTGTGGGAATAGCCTCTACGCCTCTATATTGTCCAAGCATACCACCAAGAACTCCATGTTGCTACCATATCCAACGGAAAGGAGTTGTCCCTTTGATGCCAACATGTTAGCATTGAATACTCTCACTTGTTGTCTCTCCCTTGTTATCTAATGTCCCAGGATTTGAGGCCTCATATCAAATGATCTTATAAGGAATTATTGGACTACCCATATCACCAAGGTGCACCTCCTTTTTAGGTAACCCATCACTAAAGAAATTTTTGGTAAGCGTGCTCAACGTAGAGTAGTACTACTATGGGTGACTTTTTAGCAAGTTTATCATGGATGAAGGATGAGTGAGGAAAAAGCACGCAACTAAGTCTAGTGGAGGTCTGTGGGGCTAGTCATCATTCTTGAAACTCTACTAGAGCCTTGGGCAGTGGGCCCAGGGGTTAAATTGTCTCTCCCTTTTATGAGTAAGACTGTCTTAGGATCACACATTACCACAATTGTGAGAGGATAACAATTGTCAAAGAATATTGTTGTATTTTCTAAAATCCACAACTACCCCTATGTTTATAGGAGGGCTAGTGTCAAGGTTTCTAGATCTACTGGGAGTCAAAGAGATGGATTTTCATGAATTTCTGGCTACTGCATACCACGAGTTTGTCGACTCAACCCTTGAGTTGGTTGACTCATATGTGAATCGATTGGGTTCAATACTTGAACCAGTCAGTTCACTATATTTCATGTTCGTACATATTGGCTTACAATGTGAGATTAATGTAGAGCATGATGTCAACATAAATTCTTGATCCAATAAATGAACCACATGATTCACATGTTGAATTGGTCGGTTCACATATTGAATTGGTCGATCCATTTTCTAGTTCATCCAATGTAGGTTAAATTGACTCGATACTTGATTCTGTAGACTAGTAGCATCCCTATCTGCATATTTTTCAACCAATGTTGTTTCAATCACATACCTAAACACTTTAGTAATCAATTTAAACATCATTCAAGAGTGAACTCATATTCCATGTGCATCCTATGCAAGTGAACCTATAGGTCTCATATTACGTTGGCAATGAATGTCCATAACCAATTTATGACATCTGAAGCAATACATGATATCTAGCAACACGTCATTGTTGCCCAAGTAATTGGAATGTTGGAGAACAAATTTAACCTACAATTTGTGATCAGTGTTACCATGATTGTAGAGTTCCTTTATCACTAATATTCAGATTGAACTTGATGCATGGAATCATCATCCTCTCAATATTCAATCAATGTTTATTGAACTAGAGAAAATTATTGAGTTGCACATGAGCCCAATATCACATATTAACTCACATGAGCATGGTCATGCATTTCTTGTTCTCACTTATTAAGTGGCCATGGCATCATATCTAATAGGAGGGAAAGATAACATCTACGTCACTAGCAGTCAACCCTCATGTGTCACAATGTACCTGAGCACCATCTTTATGGAAACCCTTATTGAAGGTCATGTTGAATTGTGTCAAAATACATTGAATGACATGTAATGACTATAGTGACTTCAGGTCTAAGAATCAAAATCATCACTATCACTATAAGAGTTGATTCTGACAATCATTCAATGGTCTCCATGTATCACTCCCAAGGTGGGTCTGTCCGGTAAACTGTTCTCTAACAAGTACCTATGTGTTTGGTTTAACATCAAATATCATGACTGATGAGATTGTGTCATCAACCAACACATATTCTACTCTTGTGCATTATTGTTGTCTATTTTGCTTCCACATTAATATCTGACTAGGGACATAACAAGTATGTATGCACTCTTATCATACATATGATTTCATTATTTAGGTTCTCAACTTGAAGACATATGACATTAGTAACATCATTTTTATACATTATTTTTGTTACATCATTATCTCATAACTAAATAAAGTAGAAAAATGGAATTGCCTTTTATTATTATGAAATCAATTACATCATCCCACATTACAATCATCACATGATTGTATCTCTAGGCATACATACCAAGAGACTCCCCCTTGCACTTAGAGCCAATCACTCATGAATCTCATTCCATATGATCTAACATGTCCATCATGTTACTACTGTGAAAGTTCTTTTGTCAGTCAGTCAACAACATTGCCTTCAGTTGGTATTCTGCAAATATTCACATCTCCTTGACGTACGACATCTCATATGAGATGGAACCATCATAGTATGTTCTTGGAATACTGATCCAATCTGGATTCCTTAGCTTGTGTAATAGCTCCATTTTTGTCACAATACAACTCTATTCCATCAATAATGCTTAGAACCACCCCATGTTCACTGATGAAGTTCATGATCTAGACAACTACCTTTACTGCATCTACATTGGATGCATCACTATACTTGGCCTCTATTGTAGAATCAACAGTTGTCTCTTTCTTAGAACTCTTCCAACTCACAACTCTTTTGTTGAGGCAAAACACAAATCCTGATTGCAATATGATGATCATCTTTGTTAATTTGGAAGCTTGCACCAATGTAACCCTTTACACCCAACTCTTCGTCACCTCCATAAATAAGAAACTGATCCTTATTTCTTCTCATAAACATAAGGATGTTCTTTGCGGCAATTTAGTGACTCTCACTAGGATCTTACTAATATCTACTCATCATGCTCAAGGAATATGAGACATTAGGATGGGTGCATAACATTGCATACATGATAGATCCAATTGCAGATACATATGGAGTCTTACTCATTTGGTCTCATTCTTCACAAGAACTAGGACATTGGGCTTTAGAGAGGCTATTTACATGGGACATGGGCAAATTCCCTCTCTTTGGGTACTACATGTTGAACCTCTTCGACACTTTGTCAATGTATGCACTATGTCTTAGGCCAAGAAGCCTTCTAGCTCTGTCTCTATAGATCTTGATTCCTAAGATATACGATGCTTCGCCTAAATCCTTAATAGAGAAGGTACTTGCCATCTAGTTCTTTACCATCTATAAAGTAGGAATGTTATTCCCCATCAATATTATGTCATCTATATACAATATGAGGAATACAATTATGCTCCCACTAACCTTCTTGTGCACATAAGTTCATCTTCATTTTGAGTAAAGATAAAATATTTGATTGTCTCATCCAAATGAAGATTCCAAGTCTGAGATGCTTGCTTCAATCCATAAATTCACCTTTGTAGCTTACAGACTTTATTGGTTTCCTTTGTACGTATAAAACGTCGAGGTTGTGTCATGTACAAATCCTCAATAAGATTCATGTTAAGGAAAGTGGTTTTATCCTCCATTTGCCAAATTTCATAGTCATAATAAGGTACAATGTCATGCATGATCCTGATGGTCTTAACTGTGGCAACTAATGAAAAAGTTTCATCATATTCAACACATTGAACTTGTTTGAAACCTTTTGCAACCAATCTGTCCTTATAGGTTTGTACATTACCATCCATGCCAGTCTTCTTCTTGAATACCCACTCCTACCCTATGAGATTTACCCCTTCAAGTGGATCCACTAAGGTCCATACCTTGTTGATGTGCATGGATTCCATCTTAGATCTCATGGCCTCAATCAATTTCTCATATTATGGTCCCATAGTAGCCTCTAGGTAGGTTGTTGGCTCATCATATATGACCAACTCACTGCCTTCTTGAGTTACAAGATAGTCAAATATTTTAGGCTCAAGGTGTGTCCTACTAGATGTATGTGGTTCTTGTATTACAGTAGGAACTTGAAATTCTACAATATCTTTTGAGTCTCATTGTTCCTCTTGTACCTCTATAGGTTTAATGTTTTTTTATTGTTCTCTAACTTGTTTGAGTTCTACTTTCCTCCCACTGTTTCCTTGAGAAATTAATTCATTTTCTAGGAATGCAACATCCCTACAAACAAACACTTTGTTGTCGTATGGATTATAAAAGTAGTATTGCTTGGTTTCTTTGGGATATTCAACAAAAATAACATTTATCTAGCCTATGGACAAGATTTTTAGGAAACATTTTACTCACATACACTTCACACCCCCAAATCCTCATAAAACACATTTTGGGACATTTCCTAGTCCATATCTCATATGATGTCTTTTGAATCGATTTAGATGGTACATAGTTAAGTGTAAACACTACAATTTCTAGATCATGTCCCTAAAAAGAAATCAGAAGATCAACTAAAATCATCATTGATTGCACCATACCTTATTGGTATACGTGGATTCCATCTTAGATCCCATGGCCTCAAGCCGTTTCTTAGACTCTGGTCACTTAGTAGCTTCTATATAGGTCATTCGATCATCATCTATGACAAACTCACCGCCTTCCTGAGTCACAAGATATCCAAATCTCTCGGGTTCAAGATGAGTCTTATTAGATCTATGAGGTACACATGTTACTGGAGGAATTTGATATTCCACAACACATGGTGATTCTGTTTGTTCCTCTTGTACATCTATTGATAAAATGTTTTTGTTGGTCTCGAACCTCTTCGAGTTCCACTTTCCTTTCTCTGTTTCCTTTGGAAATAAAATCCATCTCTATGAATGCAACATCTCTGGCAAAAAACACTTTATTTTTAGATAGGGAATAAAATTAATATTCTCTTATTTCTTTGGGATATCAAACAAAATAACATATATCGGATATAGGGCCAAGCTTTTCTGGAAACATTTTCCTAACATAAGCTTCAAATCCCCAAATCTTCATAAAAGACACTTTGGGACACTTCCTAATCCATATCTCATATGGTGTCTTTTGAACCAACTTAGCTGGTACTAGGTTTTCTGACAACCCGACACACAAAGAGAGATTACTCAAAACCTAAACATGATCCACCACTAATAAAAAACATCACTAAAAAGAGTGTTAATTAAAAATGATTAAATTTTCACAAACTTACTCAACAACATTTGCATGAAAGGCCAACATCTCAACTTACTTTATAAATCATACCAAAAGTCTCTTACAAAGGTTCTATGTCTTCAGCTACAACATATACATAAGAGATAGCATTCACATGTACAACATCAAAATAATAAGAAAGCTTGAGTTGATAAAACACTATATTGAAAACATTCCTGCCCAGACTTGAGAGTACAGGGATGACTCTAGGATGCACTATACATCTAAAAAACTATCCATCTATGGTCCACCACGCTTTTTCTCATTCTCGCCACCACAGGTTTGCTACTTCAACTCACGATCACTTAAAAAATTGTGGTGACCCACGAGTGAGACCCTGTCTTAGCAAGAAATATAACTTGCAATAATGTTTATTGATTACAACATGTTATGTTATTAATCATGTTAAGTAGATTAAGCAGATTAAACATTATGACAGATAAATCAACATAACAAAACTATTAATCGTAATGGCCTGTTAAGAGTACTTTTACTCATTTTCTTAGAAGCTAGCATTATTCTCGATCACCTGATTTAGATATTACTATGAGCATGTCGATAATAGTATGGGAATATTTGAATAATAGGAGCAGGTCTAACATTATAGCATGACTACATTTCATAAGCATATTTAAAAATATACTACATCTAATAACATAGGCATATCCAATAGGATAATCAATGCTAACAACAAAAGCATGTCTAATAGTGTAAGGCTTGTCTAATAGCATAGCTCTGTTGATAGCATAATCATCTCTAATAGTATAAGCATCTATAACAATTAAGAATCTCCAACAGTATAAGATTTTATAAAAAATATAAGCATTTCTAATCAGTATAACATGTAAGCATACCTACTTCATAAGTAGATCTAACAACATAAGAATAACTATTGTCATGCACATTATTAACTATATGGGCATAGATAACTACATAGGCATGACTAACATCATAAGAAATTTTAATAACATAAGCATAGACAACAATATAAACATACTTACAACATAAAAATGTTTACAACATAAGCATATTTGTCTTTCTTAATTCACTACACATCATCTATATGTGATAAGAGAAACAAGAGTTATCATCCAATGTGAAGCTCTATATGTAATCCTAATCATATATGCTACATGATTGATTACATATTTTATTAATGCTCTGAGAATTTGAGTTGTACCACCCAAATCCAACCAGCCACTAATAAGTTGAAATCGGTGCCATACAAGGTCTATGAAAGAGTCAGAATCCATGACCTCACCAAACCTCATGGTCAGTATATGAGTACATCGTAGAGACAAACCAGTCAACTACAACTAGTGGCATATAGTAAACTGTGAAAGTCCTAGACCACCTTTGTACAGGTCACGATGCAAGTGAAACTGAGCTACGGCCCGCAACCGCACTCCTACCAGGGTATGGCCCATAGTCAATCATGTGAAACCTCATAAGCATCAAGTCACTGAGCTACCGCTGCAGCCACTCTCCTATAAGGGTATGGCCCGCATACAATCTTGTGAATGCATGTACTCAACAGTATATGACTCTGAGCTTCCACTAAGAAAAACCCATTTCACCATCCTGCAAGTGTTGACGTTGAATATGGATCTATGGCACAGGGACAACTTCATGATTAAGGTTTCACTTGATGAGTTAAGTGGATTTAGTGAATTAAGGCTATATCAAATAAGTAGACATATGAATCCTAATTCATTTCTAGCAAGTATTTGATATGTAACAACTGCATTAAATATAAAACATATAGGACATATTCCTTATTACAACACCACATGATACTAATTCATTTCTTTTCATGATTTTACTCATCATCAAACCAACAAAGGATATAAAATTCTTATCACATTATCCCAAGGTACCAACCCTTATCACATCATGAAGAGAATCACACCTTCATTAGGGTTCAATCATGTCTAAAGATCATTACGAACATCATATTATTTCATGTAAGAACATCATTACCTTTCCATGCCTCATCAAGGGTCAACTACCATCACATACATATAATATGTAATGTTTTGCTTAACATTGCGCATAACATCAAATTAGAGTTACAACCATGTTCAGAGAGAAAGTTCTCCATCATTACATTAATGCACAAGGAAACTAAGCAAAATCTTTGTGTTCATGAATTAGTATTAAGGTTCAACAACTTTACCAATTTAGGTTTTCCAAGACAACAACTATATGTAATCCCTAGTTCTTATTATTTCCAACAAATCTTAGAAATAAGGGCATTACAATATTATAACAATATGCAAGAGAACTAGGTATAATTATCCACCATCATTTAATTATACTAGTATTAGAGTTAACAATGCAAGTTACCTTAAAATTGTGAATCAACACTTTACAATAATCTTAGGTTTATGTTCATTTGAGGGAAAGGGTAAGATTAACAACTCATGGGGCTCAAAGCCATTAATCCTAACTCATCAAATCCCCCAACATCAGGTGCAATAAACATAACCTATAGAATCACATAACACACATAAAACCATTGGATTCAAGTCAATTAAAACCATTGCATCATTTATATGAATCATCAAAATTGAACCATGGTTGCATAAACATAACCATTGGACTTAGAGCATCAAACCCAAATCTTTCAAGTATAAATCCTCACCAAAACCTTTGAATGTTAGATAGGTAAAACCATCCGATGAAAACATGTAAAACCTTGAGACATTCATCTAGGAAAACCATTGAGTTATGACTTACAAAAATCATGTATCGCCATCAGGTGTAAGCCCTAAACTCACCATTGGTTTTATGAAAAAGGATACCCCTCAAATTAGATATTAGTGAAATTATCACTTATCTTACCCAAGCAAACCATTGATTGAGCAACAAAGTTAAACCATCAATCTAATACTGAAGAGAAAATAGTCCATGACCTCTTAAGATGACAATGAGTTGTGAACCTCAAGAGTACCATCGATCTAACACTTGGAGAAATCAACAATTAGAAAAGTTGTAAATTGTGAATCTAGTGAGACCATCAAAATAGCCATTGTGAGATGATCAAAACCATTAGTTGCAATAGGAAACAAAGACATCATTTTTAAGCACAAAAGAAGATCCAAAATAGCAACTGAGTAACCTTCATCGGTTGGCACAAGAAGCCCAATCCTCGAGTTATGGAAACAAGAGAAAATCAATTCAAAGAATTTAGAGAAAAATCATCATTTGAGAAAGAAACAAGGACATTGACTTAAAAGACTTGGGATAGCATCATGAGATTCATTTATCAAACATAAGAAAATCCAAAATAGAAGATAAATCCAAACCATTAATTGGCACAAAATGGTCAAACCATACAACACCAAAACCAACTATCGAATTGAAACACGAGGAGGAAAAATCTACTCAAAACTCTATGAAAATAAATGTTCATGGGGCTTAAGATAATCATCGATTATTCAGTGATGAAGACCATATAACCATCATTTTTTGAGATCAATAAAGTCATCAAAATAGTAACTGAAGTACCAAAATCGTTCCTTCCTATAGGCCAACCCATAAGATACCCAACAAGCAGAAAAATATTTTCAAAGGAACCAAATAAATCATAGCTAGTTTTGACCATTCAAACACCATAGATTATTATGATTAAGGAAGACATCAACCAACCAGATATAACAATATTTTTTTGTGGGTTCTTAGGAATCTAATAAGGTCATCAAAATAGTATCAACTCACAACCACAGTTCTACACAAAATATTGGATCATGAAGCAAGGTAGAAATCAGCTCAATTAGGTCTAGGACAACCGTAAATTCCTACCATGATAACTTCAACTCGTGGACAAGAAAGGTATGAAGCTTATCTCCCAACACAAAGAACATGCACAAGATTAACGAGAACAACCAGATAGTTATCTACTTAAAAATCATCACATATATACACAACTTAGATAAGGATTCAAATTTGCTACTCATTACTAGGTTTTAGAGAAAGATTTAGCATGGCAAGTTGAATGGTAAGCAATAAACGTGGAGCAAGTTATATAATTTTCCTCTAGAATGAAGTTGCAGATTCAAATAGAAAGATACTTGAGGAAGAAGGAAGAAAGTCCTAGCTTTGAGCTTCTCCATTCTTCTAAACTAGTTCCATCTCCAAGAATGAGAAACCCTAGATCAAAGGAGCAAGAAGAAGTGTGTATTTCATGTTTCTAACACAAACTCAACCATGGGGACCAGGGATCTGGCTAAGAAGAAGAGAAAGGAGGATATGATCAACAAGGAAATGAAGATAAGAGAGAACAACTTACTTGCTTGAGTCAACAACAACCAAGGAAGCATTGAAATCTTGAATGAAGACTAAATCCAAATCCCATAATCATATGCAATTAGATTGCCCTAGACGCCTCCTATCTTGAGCTTCTTTTCCTTCCTCAAGAGAGAGGGACGAGCTACAGAAGCAGGAGGAGAAGAGAGGAGTGCTAGGATTGTAAGAAATCATTTTACAAGCAAGGAGGAAAGTATAAAAGCCAAAAGGGATGGAGAAGAAATAGGTAAGGTGTCTAGCCAATATTGCCAAGTGTCCATGGTCAAGACCATCACTTGCATGCAGCCCAATAGCCCATACATAGTGGGAATCAAGAGTTCCACCAAAAATTGGCTCCCAAAATAGTTGTTGACCCCAATCACAAAGAATCCAATCCAAATATATCAAACAAAGTAGCCCATTTATGAGAGGAAAATCCTAAATAGATGTGATGCACAAAAATCAAGGTGCAACTAGGAGCCCCATGTCACAACTAACTCCATAATGATATAAAAACATGCAATGCACCAACAACACGTGACAAATTGCAAGAAAAACATCATATGTGCGCATAAAAGTCAAAAACATGCACAAAACTGTATAACTTTCTCAAACAATGTTCAAACTGGACCAACTTTGAAATATAGATTAATTAATTGGTATTAAAGCATAATATAAAGTTTAATTAAGCATCTTAACAATATAGTTAGTTAAATTAAGCATCATTATGGATTAGGCTAGGTCAAGGGCCTTACAAGTTTAGTGTAAACATAGTGGTTTTAAGAGCATAACCCCATCAGGTAGTCGAAAACTCATCTAAACTCATCATTGATTGCATCATGTCTAGCAATGTGTGATTCTTTCTTTTTTATACATCGTTATGTTGTGGCATTCCAGGTGGAGTCTACTTTGATACGATACCACAATCTTGTAGAAGGTCCTCAAAGACTTGCTTAAGTATTCTCCACATCAATCACAACGAAGTGCCTTAATACTTTTATCAAGTTGGTTTTGTACTTCATTCATTAAATCCTTAAACTTTTCAAAGATTCCTAATTTATGTTTCATCAAGTAAACATAACCATACCTACTGAAGTCATTAGTAAAGGTAATGAAATATCGTTAATCACTTCTAGTATTCATTATAAAAGGGCCAAACACATCAATATGTATGAGTCCTAATAGATCACTTGCCCTCTCGTTGTTTCCAGTGAAGGGAGCTTTTTCCATCTTTCCCAACAAATCAGACTCACATGCCTCTATTGATTCAAAATCAAAAGAGTCTAGATAACCACCTTAATGGAGTCTGGAGATTTGTTTCTCATTTATGTTCCCTAGATGACAACTCCAAAGGTATGTTTGGTTTTAATTATTGAATTTTAGCCTTTTGGTATTTATCTTATATACACTTGTCTCTAGATCTGTCAAACATATACCATACACAATTGGGGCACTTGCATAAAAGATCCCTTCTTTACTAGTATAACATCGACCATTCTTTATAAGAAATTTGAATCCATTCTTGTCCTAGAAATATACATATATGATGTTCCTATTAATGGCATGTACATCATAGAAGTTCTCCAACTCTACTATAACCCCACTCAGTAGAGATAACTCATGGGTTCCAATTGCATTGGCATGAACTCTTAATCGATTAGCAACACACCGTTCAACCTCAACTTTCTTCAAAGGTCTAGTTCTTTTTAGATCTTTCACAATTGAGCAAATGTGTGATCCACATACGGTATCTAGTACCCAAGATGAATAAGGAGTGAAGTTAATCTCAGTTGCTTATATACCATAAGTAGAGATCTCTATCCCTTACTTAATCTTCCTTAATCCTTGTGAGTGAAAAGGACAAATTACTTTTACACTTACCCTTCTCCTTATCTTGAGTGTAGAAGACTTGAACTTTAGCTTAGCCTTATAACTATTCTTGGCCTTATCTTTATCCTTATACTCTATATGTTAATAACCATCATGAATTGTCCATATTCATTTGTGCTTCAACATTTATCAACATGCCAAGCAACTTATACATCAATTTAGCTAAGTTGATCAAGTGATAGCACTCAATAAACTAGATATATGATTATGGAAATGATTGTAAAATCATATTTGTGTCCAATTCTTGACCAAAAGGAAATCAATGTCTATATAGATGTTCTACATGCCCAATCATATTGAGCACAATGGGCTCTATTGGATCTCCCTCTGTCAGTTTACACTCAAACAACACCTTGGAGACAATATAACTTTCTTGGTTTTCATGTTGTTTATGCAACTCATAGTTCATACAACCTAGCATAGGGTTTTTGATGTCTATGACATCATTGTCATGCTTCAGGTAAGCATCCATTTCAGCCTTAGGCATATATGGATCAGGTTCCACTTGTACTAGTGTTTCAGCAACATAGAGAACATTTCTCCAATTCTTGAACCAGTTATGGAAGTTTATTCCATTTAGATTGTCTTTCTCAAGGATCAATCACAATGATAATATGGTTTCCATTTATTTCTAAAAGAGCAAAATTTGCACTTTGTCAGACACCTTTGATTTGGTTTGATTAGATAACATTGACGATATTAGTAGGCCTTTCATTTATTATCACTCCCACTATTTTGTTCAAATGGATATCCCTCATTATCAATTTGGAAGATTGCAACATAAAATCTTCTAGTGAGCCAAGATCCATTTTTCATCAAATCATAAGCCAGCTTTGGTTGATTACCCAGAACTTGACTAATTAGGTAGGCAATTTCTACCAATTGCATCTTATGGAACTTTTAGATAGATGGTGTGCAAAATTCCTTGTCACAATCCACATATATGCTTTTAGGTAGTTAATCTCATTAAGGCCACCTAGTTAAGCATGACTCAAAAATCAAAGCAATAGAATATGCACCCTGCTTTGGTAGATCTACATATCTACCATCATACTTCCATGAGATAGATGACACACAATGCTTTAACGTAACCTACATTTAGTCGATCAAGCTTTTCATATGTGTTTCTTATGGATAGCATCTCGGGATTAATATTTATTGAGTGGTTTGTATTTATAAATACATATCATCTCCAATCACTGCATACTTATGGTATGTATCATATACATATTATATACACAAACAAAGATGCAATTAGAAATATCGATGGTTATGGCCATACTAATGTAATTTTTTGGAGCTACAAAGAATTGTGACCATCTAAGGTTCACATCATATGTAGCAACTTGTGCTAGGAAAATGGAACATCGTGGTCAATTGGTTGGATGCTCCAGTCGAACAATTGGACTCCTAGTCGGTCGATTGGTCCTAGCTCATGTGGTTTACTAGACTCCTCTAGTTGATCGGTTGGGCCTCCATTTGAACTATTGGATCCTCCTATATGTGCCTTCTTTGGTCCTCCAGTCAATGACTCGACTCCTTGGTTGGTCGACTTGCCTAATGTAGAACATCTTCTCTTTCTTAAAATATAAATTAAAAACTATCCTATTCCATATTACATAGTAAAAAGGAAAGTCCTCAAGTTACATTTTAGGGGAATATAGGAAGAAGAGCATTTATTTATATTTATAAAGGAGGAGAGAGGCTCAGTATGCAAACCCAGTAACAACATGGAAGATACCAAGCACATCCACATGGGTTTTGGCCATAACCACGCATACATCCAATATCAAAATTTGTTTAAGGTGATGTGTATTGATTGCATATATATATGTATATATATATGTATATATATATATATTTCAAATTGTGTGTGGCATTTAATATTCACATTGTATGCAATAAAATAAATATGATAACATAAATTTATATCTATGTTACACTATAAATTTTACATGACTCTGATACCAATGTTGGGGAATAAGGATGGTAGAGAAGGTACCGAAAAAAAAAGTTCTATCCCTATTCCTTACTAGAAGTTTGTGTCAACAATGATGTATCCAGGAAAGAAGGTAGCAAGAAGTATACTTGGTCTTAGAGCAAGCCCAGGGACTATTCTTGCTTGGTGATGTGCACTCTTCACAAGATGCACACAGAAATTTATCAGCAATGGCCTCTTGGTGTACCACTATGAAATATGGTGGTGGTTGTCCTCCTAGTGTGGTGGAAATAGCATCTACACCTCTATGTAGTCCACGCAGACCACCAAGAACTCGACATTGCATTACCAGAACCAATGGGGAAGAGTTGTCCCTTTCATGTCAACGTGTTCACATCAACTTCTCTCCCTTGTTGTCTCTCCCTGGATATCTCTCCCTTTTATGTGTAAGACTTGCTCGGGATGTCACATTATCACAACTATGGGAGGAAAATAATTTTCAGAGTTTATTGTTATATATTTTGAAATCTTTGACTATTTCTCTATTTATATGAGGGCCAAGGTCAGGGTTTCTAGATCTAATGGGAGTCAAAGAGAGAGATTTTCACAAATTTTCAGCTTTTGCGAACCATGAGTTGGTCAACTCAGATGTGAACCAGTCGATTCAACACTTGAACTAGTTAGTTCACGATATTTCCTATCCTCATACATATTGCCTTTCAGTATGAGATTAATGCACAACATGATGTCAACATCAATCCTTGATTCAATCTTATCAATCATTGAACTTGGCTATTCACATTTTTAACCGTATTTAGACTCTAAAAGATCGGTTCACATACAGAGTCAGTCGATCTATTTTCTAGTTCAGCCAATGTAGTTTAAATTGACTCGACATTTGAGTCAGTTGACTCAACATTTGAGTTGGTCGACTCAACATTTGTGTTGGCTGACTCACATTCCTATCAGCCAATGTTGTTTAAATTGAATACATGACTTTTAATAATCAATTTTAAACCACATTCATGAACAAACTCCTACTCCAAGTGAATACTATGTGTGACCCTATAGGTTCCAAGTTACGTTGTCAGTGAATGTTCATAAATAATTTGTGACATCACAAGCAATGATCAGTATCTAGAAACACATCATTTATACCCAAGTAATCAGAAAGTTGGAGAACAACTTCAACCTACAATTTATGATTGGTATTATAGTGATTGTATGGTTCCTTTGTCACTAATATCTAGGTTGAACTTGAGGCATGTAATTGTAATTCTCTATAATGTTTAATCCATGTTCAATGATCAAGAGAAGACTGTTTGAGATATATGTAAGCTAAATATCACATATTGATTCACATGAGCATGGCCATGCATTTCTCAGTCTCACTTATCAAGTGGCTAGGATATCATACTCTTGTAGGAGGGAAAAATCCCATCTACATAACTCATTGTCATCCCCATGAGTCACAATGCACCCCGAGCACCACCTTTATGGAAACCCTTATTCAAGGTCCTGGTAGATGATGTCGAAGTACATCGAATGACATGTGATGAGTGTAATGACTTAAGGTTTAAGAACCACGATCACCTCAAGCACATGAGAGTTGATTCTGACTACCATTATAGTTCCATATATCACTCTCAAGGTGAGTCTATCTGGTACTTCATTCCCTAAGAAGTATCTATGTTCTTGGTTTGATATCACATATCATGAGTAATGATATTATGTAATCAACCAACACACATTCTAGTCTTGTGTATTATTGTTGTCTATTTTGTTTCCATAGTATATTTGATGAGGGACATAATAAGAATGTATGTACTCTTACCATACATATGATCTCATTGTTCAAGTCCTCAACCTGAAGACATATTCCATCGAGTAACATCATTCTTTAGACATTTATGATGTTACATCAATATCTCAATTAAACAAAATAGAATAAACTCAATTGCCTTTTATTATTATCAAATCAATAACATCATGCCACATTACAAGCATCATATTTATTAGCTCTGGGAATACATACAAGCAACACATGATTGGCTCTGGGCATACATAAAAGAATTACATGATGGCACATAGTTGATACCAGTGACATACATAATCTCAAACCATGCATAGAGGTCATCTTCTACAACGCAAGCTATGGTGGAACCTAGGCTATTGGCATGGACTGTGATAATGGCATGTCGTTGATACTTGAGTTTATGGTGTAGTGATGAGGGTACCTCCCCAATCTAGTGAATATGTGTCCTTCCCAATATAAGGTTGAAGGAATGACTCATTTCCATCACCACAAATAAAACTAAGAAAGTATGTGGTCCAGTTTGTAGCTCAATGGCGATCTCTCCTATGGCATCTATTAACATGTTGTCAAAGTGTTTTTCTTTCTTGTGTGTTGGCTACAAGAATGAAGGATCTCTTAGTAGATTGATAAGCTTCTTGAGGAATCATATGTTGAGGCACACACCATTGTCAATGATGTAAGAAGAAATCTTGAGGCATTTACAGATGGAAGTGATCAATAGAGGCTTTCTGTGGTTTCCTTCTTTGGGTATCTTATCTTCTTTAAGAAAATTAAGTGTGGAGTGGTAACTAACCCAATGATAGTAGAAAGTGATTTTTTGAAGATATAGGCTCCTTCATTTGTCTTCGTTACTACTTCTGAGTGCACTAGGGAGCTTTGAATCACATTATCTAGAGATACTTCTCCTTAAGTCTCATCGAGGAATTGAATCAAATATAATCTTTTTGGGTAGGTTTCTTCATAGATTTATGGAGTAGGAGACTTTCTTGGTACTAAAAGTCAATATGGACACTTTTGACACCTTCTCTTTAGGCGTATTAGTAGGGATTCCTACATAGGTTTTTACCTTTGCTTTGCCTTTATTGAGGGGTGAAGGAACTTTTATCCGGAAGCCATAAGATTCACTAGTGCTATCATTTACTTGGGTTTTTCAGATTGTATTACCAAAGTGGGGCGTGGAACTACACTATATTGGGCATTTTTTGAGGTAAGTGCTTTAGGTATGAAAGTGATTGACAACCTTTCCCTGAGCATTTTCTAGGTATGGTGACTGGAATTCATGTACTTATGGGGATCATAATTTTTTTTGTCTTGGATAGTGTATATGACTCAAGATTTGGGGACAAATCTTGAGAGTTTTCTTCAAAGGAGTGATAGGTTTGAGTGTTGAATATTCAGATGATGATATGATACATACAATGTCAGATGATGAAAGCATCTCTTCTGGTGTGACTATATTGACCTCATGGGACTCAATTAGATCCTACAAAGCATCTTTGAGTGTGAGACACCTATTCACGTTCCCCTTGGCTCGATGGAAGTCATAGAAGGCATTAGCATTATAACCCTTTGGCGTAGGATTCAGTGGGCCTCTTATAATAGGAAATCCCAATAGGTGTTTGATGTCAGGGAGGATAGAGCCTAGAGAAGCTCCCAAGTGTGTGAACTTCCTTTTTGGTTTGAAAGGTTCTTCTGGTGCAGAAGTCTCTACTAGTGGTTCCTCTCAGGGTGGCGAGTTTCTTATTGCAGGAAGATTGTTTACCACTAGTTTTTTTAAGGGAGGTTGAAATGGTGGTGGTGTGTACCCATAGAGTTAGTCCAATGTTAGTTGATATTGTTGTGGCACCTATTGTGGAGTTAGATTGAGGCTGAAGGGAGAGGCCTATGTTTTGGTAAACCCCTCTCTTGATAAAATCTCATTCGCACCCCTTCTTGGATCAAATCTAGAAAAGTAGTGTACCTTTACAAAGATACAAAATTCACAAGTGTAGGTGTAGCTTCCCATATAACCATTTCAAGGGATTTTATGTAAGTAGACTTGAATTTTATCTAGATGGATAACTCTGTCCACCGGATGACAAAATTGGATAAGTTCATTCTCATTATCAGTTGAAGTGTTTGCAGATCCTCATGGGGACGTGGTCCAAGTTCCAGGTGTATTGATCACTGGACTTCTTCATTATGTTGGACCAAGTGATATCCTAATTGTTGTACCACACCAAGGTTGGACCTATTAGAGTTCTCGCAAAGCAACATATGACAACCTTTTCATGGTCTTGAACTTCCACCATGTCTAAGAAATATGCCTTGATTTGGGCTAGTAGATCTCTTTTACCAGAGTATATGTGGATTTTCCGTGCTCAAGTTATCAGGTAACTTTAAATAGAAGAAATTACAAAAATCACTAAAAGTGTTTCTTCCGTCCTTTTTATGTTAAAACTATTTGATCTTATGTAGAATCTTGATCGAGGTGGAATTTGTGTTCTCAATCTTGGGGACTAATCTTGTCAGTAGGTTGTTTCCATATGTATTGTAGGCAATTTGATAATCATTGGTGATACTCTGTATACCAATGGTGGAAAACCATAAGGTCCTCTCCTGTATGGATAATACTAAGATTTGTAGGTAGTGGATGAAACAATTTAGGTTGGGGAATGGCCTCCAATTGTTTATGTGATACATCTTAACCCTTGTAGTAGTGTTGACCTTCTCTGCAACTTTAGGATTTTTCTAAATGATTTCAGCCTCTCTTCCTTCTTCTTCTTCCCCTCAACCTCACCATCAAGGATTGGCACGGGAATTGTTACATGTAGAATTCTTGGGACTTCTCTAGCATTCATACATGGTAAATACTTAAACGGCCCTGCTTGAAATGGATCCTGTTAGTGTTGATAGGGATTCCACTACCATAGGGATATAACAGTGTTGAGGAACTAGCATACATAGCTCTATGTCCTGTAAACCTAGGATTAGGCCACCCTTCCATGAAATCTATCCCATGTGAATGCATGGAGGTGACACATGTTGGTTGTTTATGAATGCATCACGGTTGAACTTCCTAGGAGGTGGAAGATTCAAGTACCAATGTGGTTTCTATGGGCTTTTCCCCTCCATCTCTCTTATCTTGTTTGTTGTTGTTGAAATCTCCTTTGATGTTGCTATCATGCTATTGGTCAATGTTGCTTCATATGGCCATTTCGATTGATCATTTCCTAAATCAGATGCAGTAAAGAATCCTTTGAATTCCTATGATGTCCTAAAATTTAGTCAGTGAGATTCAAGAGCAGGGTTTAGTATGAAACATGACAATATTTTGTGTTTTAGGAGATACCCATCCACATGCATTACATCATCTAAAAAGTAAAAGGATTTCCCCTTCCAGCTAGTATATTTGAAAATGAATATACCATGGTCCATGATTCTCCTTGGATGAAAGATACCAATAATAGAACTATTATGATCGAATAGGAGATCATGCTTGTCCCTAACTTGGGTGGGACAAATGGTTTATCAATTTTAACATGAGATGTACCTACCAATGACATGGTTGGGTAAATTAAAATTGTGGAATCTAGGAAGATGAACCATCTTGCATGTCTAGTGAGGTGTGATTTTCCTTAGGGGTGGGTTCTAATAGGATTATTTAAAATTGGTGGAGATTAGGGGTTTCGTGATTAGTCGAGAGTAAGGTAGTGTTCGTATGTACGCCCAGGGAGCCAATCATTTGATGATTGTAATGACATAACTTATAAATGATTGATTAGTAATAAAGGCAAGATTCCAATTTATTCTATTTTATTCAATTATGAGATAATGGAGTAACATTATAAATGTCTAGAGAATGATATTAATCAATGACGTATGACTTCAAGTAAATGACTTGAACAATGAGATCATACAGATGTTAAGAGTATATATTCTCAATATGTCCCTAGTCAGTTGTTATTGTGGAAGGATAATAGACAAAAATAACACATAATAGTAGAGTGTATGTTCGTTGATGATAGAATCTCATTAGTCATGATATGGTATATCAAACCAAGCACATAGATGCTTGTTAGAGAACAGAGTATCAGACAGACCCACCATGAGAATAACACATGGAAACCATTGCAATGGTAGTCATAGCTAGCTCCCATAGTGTTGGTGGTGATTGTTCACTACACTCATCACATGTCATTTGGTATTCTTTGACATCATCAAATATAATCATGAATAAGGGTTTCCATAACAGTGATGATTGGGTGACTATGACACATGGGGATTGTTTGTGAGTGATGTACATGGGATTTGTATCTCCTATATTAGTATGATATCCTAGGCCTCTTGATTAGAAAGACTAAGAAATGCATGGTCATGGACATGTGAGTCAATATGTGATATTGAGATTACATTTATCTCAGACAGTTTGCTTTGATTCAAGAAATGAGATTGAAAGTTGAAGAGGATGACTGCTCCATGCCTCAAGTTTGATCTAGATATCAGTGACAAAGTAACTATACAAACAATATAAAACCATACACAGATTGTAGGTTGAAGTTGTTCCCCAACTTTCCATTCGCTTGGGTAGCACTGATGTGTGACTAGGCACCACACTTTGCTTGTAATGTCATAAACCAATTATGGACATTCACTGCCAATGTGATATGGGACATATAGGGTCACACACGTAGGAATTAACCTAGAAGAGGATTTTATACATGGATGGTGTGTAAGTTTATTAGTAAGATATTTAGGTATACAGTCAAACAAACAATGATCTGACTGGACTGAGGACCATCAAGTTCAAGTGTTAAACTAACTGGTTATGGTGTCAAGTTAACTAGAAATTGAATTGACTGAAGTTTGCATGAGTCAAGACACCAACTGATTGGCTCATTGGGTGAACTGATAGGCTCAGGGTTGGTGAGACAACCAGTCCACCCAGTGAACCAATCTGCTCAATCATGCCAATCAAAGATTCTGATGATTTTCCTAATTCATGAGAATAGTTGATCATTCCACTTATTCAATTTGATTGGTACAACGAATTAATGTTGGATGTTAATTGGAAACTAATTGTCAATTCAAATTGTGATTGGGAATAATGTAAAATGATCAACTCACTAAGTGTACCGGTCAGCCCACTATGCCAGCAGATGTTCACCTATCGCAGGGCAATTAATTCATGGAAATTCTAGTCCCTTCCACTCCCTCACAAACTGGGAACCCAGACCCTAACCTCTCCTACAAATAAAGGGGTATTGGAGGCTTCTCAGACACATCAATTGTCTCTAACATTTGTATGTCTTCTCTAGTTGTGGTATCCGAGAGAACCAGAGTAAGTCCTACCCAATAAAGGGAGGGATAGCAGGGGAGAACAATTGTGGGAGAGAAAGTTGGTGACTAGTACACCAATGAGAGGTGCAATGTGTTCCTGTCTGTTCTAGTAGGACGATAGGAGTTCTAGGCAGTCTATGTGAATTTACATAGAGGTGAGCTGGTATTTTCCCATTTCTAGGAGGACAATGTCAGCCCACAGTCCATGGTAGAGACCAAGGAGTTTGTGGCTTCCCCGGATTTTCTAAAACTTAATCTGATGTGTGACATCCAAATTGAAACTTCACCTCAGCAAGAATCCCAATTTAAACACCACACACTAGGCTAAGAAGAAGAAAATTAGAGGAAGTTAGAAGGAAACAATCAGTAGCACATGCACATGAACAATAATAAAACCATACAACACATGTTCAGCATTCAACATATAATTACAACATGATTTGTTACAACATTTGATATTACATATTGAACAACAAACTATTATATATACATGTACTACCACTAAACTAAGGGATCTTAAGACAACATGTCCACATGTACATTAGCTTGCCACATAACTCTCAACTATCCTAGATCCTCAAGAGCACATATCCACAACCTAAAAAAAGATTACATGAGGTACACCTCTGCACAATATTCAAGAATATTGTATTGAGTATGTCTACATGTCTTTTATATAACTCTTATCATATCTTGGCAATAAGATAAAACTAATACTTGGCAGTTATAAAGAAATATAAGAAAGATCATATACTTGCACAAAGATGTTCATTAACAAAAGAGAACACATATTTTAAGATTATTTCCATCATATATCTCGTCCATCTGCCCCTAGGGCTTTGATGTTTTTAGGCCTTATGATCTACTCCTGAGGAGTTTGTGATCATTTTACATGTGATCTACCCCCTAGGAGTTTGTGATCTATCTAATGTACTGTACCACCAAAGAGTTTAGTGCTATCATATGATGGATCAGATATTTTATGTTTCATGTGTTCATAAAAATAAGTATGGAAATTCAAGCAACATATCATACAAGACAATCATTTAAATCAATACCATATGCCAAGTCTTTACTACCATATAATGCAAGCATAATGTATAATAATCCAAGTAAGAGGTAATGGTGTACCTTGATCAATAGAGAAACCTAAACACCATATATCCTCAACTACGTCCTTGGTCAACCCTGATAAAGACAAGACCATGTCTCCATCAGGTTATCATCATCTTTACCCTAGTTATGTCCATTTTAGGGTTGTCTTACTCATTTGGATATGTGCACCATTACTTGCATTCTTATCTTAGATTTATCTTACTAATGTCATTTTCCAGATTGTGGTTCATTATCTGAACATTAGGTTCCTTATCCTTTTTGTGCATATATTAACCCTAGTTTATATACATTATTCAAATTAGGGTTACAACCCATGTATTAATGATCATCTTCATATAACATTAATTTCATGTACAAAAATGATCTCATATTTACATATTATCTTCTAGTTACTGATATAAGGGTGTTCTATGAATTCCATCATTTATTGAGAATGTAAGTATTTATTGCATTTTATTTAGGGTTTTTATCCCTAATTAGCCATGTGGAGCAAATTACATGATTTCGTGTCATAACATCATCATATATGATGTCACATGGTTTCTAAAACACATTTAAGAGTTACTAATTTATTCTCCTAATTTTAGATCATCATTTAATATTTATTACTCAAGAACTAAGCATTACACATATTGCATGATATCACTTATATTAGTTCTTCAAAATCCTGATATTATGCTTTTATTGTGTTCTACTCATTATTCTGAGAATTTTGGTAGTTTGCTTGTATTTTTCTAATCATCGAGCTATTTATTGCAAATTATTGAGAATCTACGAGTTTATTGGGTTTTTACCTTTTTTCGGCCAATCAGATGGCGACACGTATCCTGGACACTTCCCTCTCTCACTAGCTGGCCACCTGATCCGAATTCTAGATGGGATCTGTGGATCTCAGGATCTGCCAACCCGGTCGGCTCCGCCCCCCCTTTCTCATGATCTAGCCCACGGACTCTGTTTCCTCTGTGAAACAGAGCACCGCTGCACAGGCTCTCCTCCGACGAGCTAGAAATAGGTACTGCCTCCTCCTCGCGAAAGATCTACCCCGACTCGAGCTTTGATTTCTTTCCCTTGACGCCGTCGGCCACTCACCTCAGGTGCTCTGCCTCTGATCCTCCATTTAGGTGGGAGCGTCGCCGCCATCTTTGGCTGCGACAGAGCAAAGGGGTAAATCACCTCTTCTCCTCCTTGTGTCGATCTGAAGCTCCTGAAGGTTGTGCATCACCTCAAGGAACTCCTCTATGTTCTCAAACAATGTCATCCATGCCCTTCAGACCTCTCCTGAGTTTCGACTTCATCACCGGCCAAGCTCCACCTCGTCAGCCATCAGAACGGGTACTTGGGTCCATAGAACCCATCATTTTTTACCCTCGTGACCTCGACCTTCGATTCCTATGCTCATTAACTTTTGAACCACCTTCTACCTTTGACTCCTTCTCCCACCCATGGTCTGCAAGTTATAGTGGAGAGACTCTATTGGAAGCTACTTTGTTCTCTCTGTGTGGGTGACAGTTTGCCTCAAGTGAGGGCTTATTTAGACTATCTTGACAAACCAAGGTGTTCTGCAGGCATGGTATCACGATTGACCCACGATCACCCATAATCAGTGATCAACGCTTCCATTCCATTTGCCCACATTGTCTTGGCTAATTGATCTTGCAAACAAGATTCAGGCCATCTGATACAACCCATCCGAGGGTCATGACATGGCCATGTCAGCAATATGTGGCTCCTCAAGCCAGGGAAGCATGACACAGTCTAATCTAGGCTTAAGGTATTAAACTTAGGTCTAATAAATCCTCAATAAAGCACATCATTTTCCGAATTTCAAACCTCCATAGATTCCTCTAGGAACATCCAAATGCCACCAAATTTTAACCATATCTTCCTTACCTCTCAAGGTACATTCTATTCCAATTTGGTGACGAAACTCAGATATTAGACCATTCAATTAAATTCCTCAAAAAGGTATTAAAAAGAGATAATTTAATCATGATGTCAACCTCACATCAACTCACCTACTTTGTCAAAAGCTTGTAACTCTCAATATAATTCAACAATATGATTTCACTTATTTCATTGGACATTTTAGGATTTCAGAAGTCCACTCCATCCCATCCTACACACCTAAAAAGAAATTCCGTCCTCAAAATTGAGCCAAAATCCACTTTGTCACATCATATACATCTTTAAAACAAATTTCTTCCATGAAATTAAACCATGCTCATACTTCTAGGGAAAACCTTATCTTGCCTACATCCACATATAAGGAACTATTCTAGGTGCAACATATCCAAAGACAAAGCTCAACAATCATATCCAAACCACTTTTAGGAGGTTCTAAAACATCTAAGGTGAAACCTGACTTCATAGAAGGCTCAAACAAGGGTTTAGAAGCTTAGGTTAAGTCATTACATATCTCATATATTAGGGTTGCTACCTTGCCCTTACCCATACATTAGGGTTCCAACATCATATTACCATATTCTTAAGGAATTGACTAAAGTTATCCCATTATATCAAGGTGTCATTTTATTGAGCTAATTGTTAGAACATGTTAAACATTAACATGTGCCTTTTAGGAGGAAGTTAACTATAGTTAGCCCTCTTTATCCATCTAGATCATATCAAGGTGTCATAATCGTTATGTTGTGCTAATTGTCAAACTATATTTTTCATCTTTATTAAGCAGTAAGATTTACATCTCATGTAATATGTTTCATTCATATGATCTTATTTCATTGCTTGTAATAAATTACAACATTTACTAGTGATTTCATTAGAAGATTAACCAACACTTTCACATTATCATCATTATTCCTGTATATGGTTAACCATTTATGCATTAATATCTATGAAACCATCTCTAGGTTTTCCATCATGTCATATCTATATATCAGGTCTCAAGATTAGATCACATCCTTACATACATTATATCATGGTTGTGCTAAACAAACTTAAATAAGTGGCTAATCAAACACATATCAAAACTTTATCTAGTCCAATTGAGGTTCACCTAAACCATATCGTGAGGTTAGTGTCATGCTCAATCTCTCTGAGCTTACTCGTCTCTTTGAGTATCATGTACACACTGGCTCTATCTTCCCTCTTTGGTCTAGTGTTATCAGGTCTACCTCATTAGTACTGGCGGATAGCTTCACAAGATCTAGCCACATAGGCACAAACCAAAACATGATATGACATTCCATTCATAGATCTATACCCATGAAACATGCCTACTCAAAAATCTCTCTATATATATACCACTAGAGTCCTACATGGGAAACCACCAACCCGAGTATGAGGCTTTACAAAAACTAACACACATACCTCCTCCAAGGTCTCGGGACTCTCTCTCCCTCACCCATATGGTAGGTTCTCATATTCATATTCGCAAATGCACATATAACCAGCCTCTCTCTATCTCTAGGGTTTGGTCCGCCCAAGGACATCTATGGTTCAACAAGACTATAGGAATCATGCATAAAGCGACTCAACTCAATCACTCAGGAGTATTCTAGTTTAGGACATATCATATCACATATTTCTCATAATTATCATATCTTGGAGTTTAGGTTCTCTAACCTTCTCCCAATGGGTCTCACTCTCTCTGGAGTTGACCCTAAAATTCGTCCTAACACAAGAGGGCCTCCTTCGTAAAAGAGACTGAGGCTCTTGCTGATTCACATCCTTGTCATAACTTAACATATCTTATATCATAAAAGCCTAATTACTTGCACCATCAATACATATCTCAAATCCTCAAAACTAGACTTAAGTCCTCAAAGACTTTCATATATCATCGTAAACTATCTTAGGTCATCTATATAAGACTTACATCATATCATCAAAACTTATTTCATCTATTCTATCTATCATATTTTTATGACCGCATCTGAGCTTAATTGGTAAACTAGGGTTACCAAGATGATTACATGATTAATTGGACTGATCACTCTTGAAATCTAATGAATAATGATAATCCAATGAGAATGTTTTAACTATGATAAGAAGTTTAAGTGTTCGTTTGCCTTGAGAATTAGGGTTTGAGAAACATAAACCCTAATCGGCCCAAAATAGGGTTTTGATGATACATGAACACAAAATTTGAAAAGTATAGTGTCTCAGTAAATGATTTTTAGTATTTTATGTGTAACTCTGATTTAGCTCAAATTTGTTTATGGTTTGGATATATCAAATAGGAACACTATTGAAAAATATCATAATTTTGGAAGGATGTTCTGACCTGTTGGTCGGCCGAGTTGCAACTCGACCGAATATGCTGCAGACTGCAATATAGCAGTGAACTGTTCGATTTTTAATTATTTATTGGTAACTTGAAATGATCTGAAATTATTACTGGAGGTATGACACTCCATTATACATAACATATAAAATATCCAGAATTTTTGGATCTTCTGTTAGCTATTCAGTAGTCGCATTACAGTAACTTTTGTATAACTGAATATTCAGCCAATATAATAAAAGTTGAGTGTAGGGTCAATAGGCAATTGACCCAAGCAGCTCAAATGGTCTATATGATCAACCACACACACAAGTAGCTCTCATTATTCGTCATTCACTCCAGAGAAACGAAAACCTAGAGAGAGAGGGAGAGTTAGGGTTGGAGAGGAGAAAGAGGTGGAATTGCCGACCTAGGGTTTTGCGGTCCGAGGAATGGTGAAATCAAGTAAGTTTGGTTTCTTTGCATAGACTTTACTGGTGAATCTTCTTTCACATGTCAAGATTCCGTCCATGCTCTGATTTGATCCAAAATGGTATCAAAAATTCCTCTTTTCTCACTCTTTCTTCATAATCCCTCATTTTCAAGGTTTTCGAGTTGAATGGAAGAAGAATTGGGAAATTTGCTAGGGATTTGATATGAGTTAGAAATTCTCAGGGATGAGCTGCAGTTTTGAGGTGTTTTCACACCTTGGGGTGAGTGGGTACTTCCTTTAAATAGTATAATGTATGAAATTTGATTATAGAATCCAAATCCCTAAATGCTTAGTATGTGATTCTAAACCCTGAAATGTATGTTTGATTTAAGTTGTTGCAAATTGATATGATATGGATTCCTTCTCTATTTGAATGACTCTTTGATGGTAGATTCACATCAAAAACGTATACAACACATCCTAGTAAGAATGCTTTTCAGATTTATACCATATGATGTAATTAGGGTTTAACCTAATTGAGATATCACTAGAGTTTCAACCTTATTGAAGAGACATTTAGTCTTGAACTAAGTCTAGATCTTAATGCTCCTAATAAAGTGCATGTCTGACATATTTCAATATCCAAGCCCATTTGGAATCACCATTAAGTCTATGACTTTTGATTTCACTAAGTTGAAGCTCAATCGAGTTGTGGCACGGCCGTGGTGGGTGACCACGACCGTGGTGAAGGGTCTGTGCCACGGGCGTGCTAGGTAGCACGGTCGTACTGAATGCTTTTGAAACTATGATCTCTATACACCACGACCGTGGGGAAGAGCCACGACCGTGGTGAGGTGAATGTGCCACGGCCGTGGGGTGACACCACGACCGTGTTGAAGCAAACCCAAAATGAATACTTAAAGGTCAAAGTTAAATGAAGAGGACTAGTAATCTTATAAGTGGTTAGGATGTACCTCATGTATTACCTTATTTGAATTTTATTCTTGGTGAATAATATCTCAGTGAATAGCATGGAAACCTAAATTTAGTTCAATTTCCATGGTTTCATACATATATTGATTGTATATGATTGTTGAAAGCAATCTTTAATTTGTGAATGTTTATATCGTGTGAAATCCTTGTGAGAGCCATGTGATAAGTGAATGAGGCAAATGAAACCCTAAGAGCAGGGTGTTGCCATGTGATAAGTGAATGGGGCAAATGAAACCCTAAGAGTAGGGTGTTGCCATGTGATAAGTGAATAAGAAAAGGAAACCCTAAGGATAGGGTGTTCAATGAATCAAGTTATGGTGATATGAAAGATTTCCATATGAGATGTGGTGATGCTTAACTGTTGAATTGTATGTTTCTTATGCATTTAACTTTACATGCTTGTTCTCTTTGAATTGGTATATATATACTACAGGGTTTCTTATTTTCACAATACATATCTCGTGAATTGCAGGTGATGAGATATGACATGCCCTAGAAAGGGATGTTACTGAGATCATGCATATATGTATGAAATGTTAGAATGAGAATACTTGTTGGGCAGACATGATATATGTTTGAATACATGAGCTATGATGTTTTATATGATATGATATGGCAGGCCGTGTGAGCCTTGTGAGAAATGTAAAATGAGTTATGATTTCTATTTTAAATGTATCTATAATGTTAATGTTAGACTTAGGTTCCCTGAACACCGTAGGATCCCCTTTGTGCGGTCTACGATCTTAAGGGGATGAAATGACCTAACTGGAGGACAGTCCAGACGGTCGGCAACCTACTGGAGGACAGTCCAGATGGTTGGAGAGAGAGTGACCTACTGGAGGACAGTCCAGATGGTCGAGTAGTCGTGTGACCTACCTGGAGGACAGTCCAGACGGGCACGAATCGACACTCCGCCTGTGTGCTCAGGTTAGGAGGGGTCAAGTTTACACTCTTTTGAGAGTGCAGTGAGGTCCTGTAGTAGACCAGGACAAGCAGTCAGACTTAGGATTTCCCGGGGTGTCACTAAGTCTTGTACGGTGTGGTCGTAGTGCACTGCGAGTCTCATATGCAGAGTACACTGCATAAGATCAGGGCATAAGCTAAAATATGATCATATAGGTTCACAGAGTTCATTATAAATGAAAGAGTTAAGGAAGACTAGAGCATAGTCTTCTAGTAGTTATTCTTTGGATGCAATATTTAAATTCTTTGTTATTTCAATTATATTGTTTTAGAATTGCTCAGTGTTGTATTTAGTGTTGTTAAATTTCATATCGTTTACTCAAAGTTATATATGTAATCACATTAGTGCCTTAGACTGTTTCTTTGAAGTACTCATTCACTGAGCGAGTAGGCTCACCCCTCTACTCAAACATTTTAGGGTTAACTGCGTGGACTTGAAGATGGTCAGAGCATCAGTGTAGATTTGCCACAAGAGTTAAGTACAAGATCAGTTGAGTCAGTCGGTCCTTGTCACTCTAGGTCCTCAGTAAGAGATAAGAGAGAGTGGTAATTACGATGTGTAATATTATTCCTCTTTTGAAATTGTATGCTAATTAGTAGGTCTTATGTGCATAAGGTGTGAGAGACATCATGAATGTTTATACATGTATATTTACTATTAAAGTCTGATTAGTAAAAGAAATGTTCAGATTCCCTTGTTAAGATGATTTATGTGGTTCAATGTGAAGAAACAAGAGTTTTAACAGAAAAGAAAAAAAGTTAAGGGTGTTCTTTGTATTACATATAAATCCTAATTTATGCTCTAATCTCATGATTAGTGGAAATTGTGAGATCGGGGTGTAACAGCTTGGTATCAGAGCTTAGGGTGAGTTGTCAAGGACCATTAAGTTAGTAAGTTAGAGTCCTAAGTGTGGCAGATAGGAGATGTTTTGATGTTAGCTTTGGGGATTTGAGTATTTGGATATCCTGGCCCGATATATGAGTACTTGGATCAACCAGTACAAGCTACTCTGTCTATTCTTTCACGTATACCCTGGCCAGGTATACAGTGGAAGAATGGGCTAGAGAGGAACCCTAGAAATGTTAGGGTTAGAAAACGAGAAAAGTAACAAGAATTAGGAGCATAAAAATAAAAGGAGATAGGACTTATATTTCATAATGTTTTTTTATGTTGGAAATGAAGAGAAATGCTCTTATATGTTTGAATTGAAATATTCAGTACTTTGAAATATATATGGGTCTTTAAGATTTGTTGCACACTATGCAGTTGTAGCATTTATTGATTTCATTCTTTGTAACATGTAGATTGGAAATCATCTTTGAATGATCTTTCCTTAGTGGATAAGTTTTCTTCCACACTTTTGAGATGAATAGAAGTTGAGTAATCCTCAGTAGTTCTTGGCTTCAGGACTTCAGGTTTGGCCTGGTCTGTCTGGCAGGATGCATTACTGGGATCTAATGACTCCTATTAATAGTATAATAAGAATAGACTCTGGATAATTAGACCCACATTAGAGTGAGAATGTACATACAGTAAGATGTTGAAACAGATGGGAAAGATCAGAACAACTAAGAATCAGTTGAAACTGGTATCTGAGGTTCAATTTTGGGTCCTCATATGAGAAACCCTTAATTGGGAATAAAGGAACATGATATAAGGTTCATAATCAGTTTATTGATTAATATTATATGAGATATACATTTGAAATATAGGAAAGATATGTGAAATGTATGTATGGTTCTAGATAGCAAGAATCGATCATGAAGAATGGATCATATAATTGAGTATAATGCTTTTATGAACTCTAAAGCAAAGGCTAAGTAGAAGAATAGAGTTGAGTATTCAATAGGTCCATAGAAGTGAAGAGTCTTCAAAAGAGTAAAAGTGAAGAGAATCATATGATCATATAATTCATAAGACTAGAACAACAAACTAGTTCATAACTGAAGAACATAGGTGTAGTTTAACGAATGATTAAGTCATACAAGGGTAGACTATATTCAGGAGGGAAAACTTGATTGAAAGAGAAACTGTGTTTGACCCATGCATGATCCCTTTGATTTAAAAATGAAGAATATTTAAGGTATTAAGGGAATGTTTGAATACAAGAATTCTAAGTCTCAAAATCATCTTCTCTCTCATATATTCCTTAACAATAGCAAGGTGGGAATGAAATGATAAGAAAATGAATCATATATGATGCATAACTACCTTGGTAGGGTCATCTAGTGAATGTAATAGTGACATACATTACGATGAAGTGCGATAAGAAATAAATTCTTGTGTGATAGCAAGAATGATGAATAATCTATTCTTACCTTGAATGTTTTAATGTTAGGGATGTTTATTGTATATGATCAAAATGAGAAGGAGAGGTAGAAAAACATAAGTAGTAAAGAATGAGGAGAGAGATAAAGGAAAACACTAGCTTTGTGTAATATGTGAACTCGTTTTTAGAAGTATGCTTTGTTGAAGGCATACTAAGGTATGTAAGTTGGTTCTATGTATGATTTCAGTGTATTTGTGCAAGCTATATGTTAATTAAAGGTGTATGATAGTTGTAGTAATTCATACCAGATATGCATCCTAGTATTGTGTATTTGTGATATGGTGATACAGTTCGGATGATGACGGAAGACATGGAGGGATATCCTAAATAAGGTAGTTATACCTACTCACTCATATTAATAGAAGGGATGTTAATCAAATTGTGTTGATAAGTAACCCTAATGAGGTATATCTTGTTATACCTAGCTTTAATCTAACTAAGTGATGGTAACTGGGTATGAAAAATCTTGAATGACTAATACAATCGTGGATTAATTTGTTACTATTGTCGAAACCCTAGTATGATATAACATGATGGTTACACCTTGACTTATGTGTGGGTTCATACTGAGGATAGTATGGAATGTGATAGTAATGCTTCCATGAACCAATGGGGATGCCAAGAGTAATACTTTACAATTGTTATTGAACCTAGTTTTTCAACTCAAGACTGTTTTGCTATCTGAGTAGCACGTTATTAAAATTCAAAACAGCATGGTGAACTCTCTTTTGTCACTTAAAGGTGATACAGAACAATAGAACATATTGAGCCATATAAATTGAGACGGTTGTATCAAATTATCAGTGTTGAGATAATATCTCAAGAGTATGCAATATTCAAATAGTTGTTTATCTGTTTATCCTATGTTTGACTGTGGCATAAAGAGTTGCTTGATATCAGTGAGAACAATTTCAAATATGTTGTGAGCTAGTAAAGAATTAAAGGATTTAATGTTGAAAACTACATTCAGGTATGAAATACAAGAATATAATGACATGGAAGATTTTAGAAGCTTAAAATAACCTTGAATGTACCTTTCTTGTATGTTTATATTTCGGGGATGAAACATTTTAAGGGGGGGAAGAGTTGTTATGACCGCATCTGAGCTTAATTGGTAAACTAGGGTTACCAAGATGATTAAATGATTAATTGGACTGATCACCGTTGAAATATAATGAATGATGATAATCCAATGAGAATGTTTTAACTATGATAAGAAGTTTAAGTGTTCGTTTGCCTTGAGAATTAGGGTTTGAGAAACATAAACCCTAATCGGCCCAAAATAGGGTTTTGATGATACATGAACACAAAATTTGATAAGTATAGTGTCTCAGTAAATGATTTTTAGTATTTTATGTGTAACTCTGATTGATCTCAAATTTGTATATGGTTTGGATATATCAAATAGGAACACTATTGAAAAATATCATAATTTTGGAAGGATGTTCTGACCTATTGGTCAGCCGAGTTGCAACTCGACCGAATATGCTGCAGACTGCAATATAGCAGTGAACTGTTTGATTTTAATTATTTATTGGTAACTTGAAATGATCTGAAATTTTTACTGGAGGTCTGAAACTCCATTATGCATAACATATAAAATTCCCAGAATTTTTGGAGCTTCTTTTAGCAATTCAGTAGTCGAATTATAGTAACTTTTGTATAACTGAATATTCAGCCAATATAATAAAAGTTGAGTGTAGGGTCAATATGCAATTGACCCAAGCAGCTCAAATGGTCTATATGATCAACCACACACACAAGTAGCTCTCAATCTTCGTCATTCACTCTAGAGAAATGAAAACCTAGAGAGAGAGGGAGAGTTAGGGTTGGAGAGGAGAAAGAGGTGGAATCACCGAACTAGGGTTTTGCGGTCCGAGGAATGGTGAAATCAAGTAAGTTTGGTTTCTTTGCATAGACTTTACTGGTGAATCTTCTCTCACATGTCAAGATTCCGTCCATGCTCTGATTTGATCCAAAATGGTATCAAAAACTCCTCTTTTCTCACTCTTTCTTCATAACCCCTCATTTTCAAGGTTTCCGAGTTGAATGGAAGAAGAATTGGGAAATTTGCTAGGGATTTGATATGAGTTCGAAATTCTCAGGGATGAGCTGCAGTTTTGAGATGTTTTCACACCTTGGGGTGAGTGGGTACTTCCTTTAAACAGTATAATGTACGAAATTTGATTATAGCATCCAAATCCCTAAATGCTTAGTATGTGATTCTAAACCCTGAAATGTCCGTTTGATTTAAGTTGTTGCAAATTGATATGATATGGATTCCTTCTCTGTTTGAATGACTCTTTGATGGTAGATTCGCATTAGAAACATATACAACACATCCTAGTAAGAATGCTTTTCAGATTTATACCATATGATGTAATTAGGGTTTAACCTAATTGAGATATCACTAGATTTTCAACCTTATTGAAGAGACATTTAGTCTTGAACTAAGTCTACATCTTAATGCTCCTAATAAAGCACATGTCTAACATATTTCAATATCCAAGCCCATTTGGATTCACCATTAAGTCTATAACTTTTGATTTCACTAAGTTGAAGCTCAATCGAGTTGTGGCACGGCCGTGGTGGGTGACCACGACTGTGGTGAAGGGTCTGTGCCACGGGCGTGCTAGGTAGCACGGCCGTACTGAATGATTTTGAAACTCTGATCTCTATACACCACGACCGTGGGGAAGAGCCACGACCGTGGTGAGGTGAATGTGCCATGGCCGTGGGGTGACACCACGATCGTGTTGAAGCAAACCCTAAATGAATACTTAAAGGTCAAAGTTAAATGAAGAGGACTAATAATCTTATAAGTGGTTAGGATGTACCTCATGGGTTACCTTATTTGAATTTTATTCTTGGTGCATGATATCTCAGTGAATAGCATGGAAACCTAAATTTAGTTCAATTTCCATGGTTTCATACATATATTGATTGTATATGATTGTTGAAAGCAGTATTTAATTTGTGAATGTTTATATTGTGTGAAATCCTTATGAGAGCCATGTGATAAGTGAATGAGGCAAATGAAACCCTAAGAGCAGGGTGTTGCCATGTGATAAGTGAATGGGGCAAATGAAACCCTAAGAGCAGGGTGTTGCCATGTGATAAGTGAATAAGGAAAGGAAACCCTAAGGATAGGGTGTTCAATGAATCAAGTTATGGTGATATGAAAGATTTCCATATGAGATGTGGTGATGCTTAACTGTTGAATTGTATGTTTCTTATGCATTTAACTTTACATGCTTGTTCTCTTTGAGTTGGTATATATACTACAGGGTTTCTTATTTTCACAATACATATCTCATGAATTGCAGGTGATGAGATATGACATGCCCTAGAAAGGGATGTTACTGAGATCATGCATATATGTATGAAATGTTAGAATGAGAATACTTGTTGGGCAGACATGATATATGTTTGAATACATGAGCTATGATGTTTTATATGATATGATATGGCAGGCGGTGTGAGCCTTGTGAGAAATGTAAAATGAGTTATGATTTCTGTTTTAAATGTATCTATAATGTTAATGTTAGACTTAGGTGCCCTGAACACCGTAGGATCCCCTTTGTGCGGTCTACGATCTTAAGGGGATGAAACAACCTAACTGGAGGACAGTCCAGACGGTCGGCAACCTACTGGAGGACAGTACAGATGGTTGGAGAGAGAGTGACCTACTGGAGGATAGTCCAGATGGTCGAGTAGTCGTGTGACCTACCTGGAGGACAGTCCAGACGGGCACGACTCGACACTCCGCATGTGTGCTCAGGTTAGGAGGGGTCCAGTTTACACTCTTTTGAGAGTGCAGTGAGGTCCTGTAGTAGAACAGGACGAGCAGTCAGACTTAGCATTTCCCGGGGTGTCGCTAAGTCTTGTACGGTGTGGTCGTAGTGCACTGCGAGTCTCATATGCAGAGTACACTGCATAAGATCAGGGCATAAGCTAAAATATGATCATATAGGTTCGCAGAGTTCCTTATAAATGAAAGAGTTAAGGAAGACTAGAGCATAGTCTTCTAGAAGTTATTCTTTGGATGCAATATTTACATTCTTTGTTATTTCAATTATATTGTTTTAGAATTTCTCAGTGTAGTATTTATTGTTGTTAAATTTCATATCGTTTACTCAAAGTTATATCTGTAATCACATTAGTGCCTTAGACTGTTTCTTTGAAGTACTCATTCACTGAGCGAGTAGGCTCACCCCTCTACTCAAACATTTTAGGGTTAACCGCGTGGACTTGAAGATGGTTAGAGCATCAGTGTAGATCTGCCACAAGAGTTAAGTACAAGATTAGTTGAGTCAGTCGGTCCTTGTCACTCTAGGTCCTCAGTAAGAGATAAGAGAGAGAGTGGTAATTACGATGTATAATATTATTCCTCTTTTGAAATTGTATGCTAATTAGTAGGTCTTATGTGCATAAGGTGTGAGAGACATCTTGAATGTTTATACATGTATCTTTACTATTAAAGTTTGATTAGTAAAAGAAATGTTCAGATTCCCCTGTTAAGATGATTTATGTGGTTCAATGTGAAGAAACAAGAGTTTTAACAGAAAAGAAAAAAAGTTAAGGGTGTTCTTTGTATTACATATAAATCCTAATTTATGCTCTAATCTCATGATTAGTGGAAATTGTGAGATCGGGGTGTAACACATATATTCCAACAAGGCTGTAGATATCTAATCTAGAACTACTCTCTCTTCTAGACTAATGTCATTCACTTTCACTTAGGTTGCATGACCACCTCCTACTCGTACATGTGTGGGGACACATTTTTGTAATAATTACATATATAATAAAATATTATATAGTTTTTCTCTGATAAAACATGTGTCAGAGAAAACTACCAAGGTTTGATCTGATTGGAATCAAAAACCAAATCCTAAAAATGAGTCTCCCACACATAGTAGAGAGTACAGTTTCATGAAAACTAGTGAAAGGGGTGAGAACATGGTGTAGACTGGTGTAGCTACCGAAAACATAGATGCATAATATGTCAAAGGTTTCTCTTCCCGTGATGTACGTCATTTCCAAATAATGTAACATCCCATACCACTGCATTATAAGGAAAGAACGACATCCAAGGACCTTCTATACAACAATAACCAATCTAGAATTAGTTCTCAGACATTTAGGTGCTAACCTAGTGGCTAGGTTTCATGCTCTGATACCACCTTTGACTTCCCTGGATATTCTAAAACTTAATCTAATGTGTGACATCCAAATTGAAACCTCACCTCAGCAAGAATCTCAATTTAAACACCAAACACTAGGCTAAGAAGAAGAAAACCAGAGGAAGTTAGAAGGAAACAATCAGTAGCACATGCACATGAACAATAATAAAACCATACAACAGATGTTCACCATTGAATATATAACTACAACATGATTTGTTACAACATTTGATATTACATATTGAACAACAAACTATTATATATACATGTACTACCACTAAACTAAGGGATCTTAAGACAACAAGTCCACCTGTACATTAGCTCGCAACATAACTCTCAACTATCCTGGATCTTCAAGAGCACATATCCACAACCTAAAAAAAGAGTACATGTGGTACACGTTAGCGCAATATTCAAGAATATTGTACTGAGTATGTCTACATGTCTTTTATATAACTCTTATCATATCTTGGCAATAAGATAAAACTAATACTTGGAAGTTATAAAGAAATATAAGAAAGATCGTATACTTGCACAAAGATGTTCATTAACAAAAGAGAACATATATTTAAAGATTATTTCCATCATATATCTTGTCCATCTGCCCCTAGGGCTTTGATGTTTTTAGGCCTTATGATCTACTCCTGAGGAGTTTGTGATCATTTTACATGTGATCTACCCCCTAGGAGTTTGTGATCACTCTAACGCACTATACTACCAAAGAGTTTAGTTCTATCATATGATGGATCATATAATTTATGTTTTATGTGTTCATAGCAATAAGTATGGGAATTCAAGCAACATATCATACAAGACAATCATTTAAATCAATACCATATGCCAAGTCTTTACTACCATATAACACAAGTATAATGTAAAATGAACCAAGAAAGAGGTAATGGCATACCTTGATCAAGAGACAAACCTAAACACCATATATCCATGAGTCAACTACATTCTTGGTCAACCCTGATAAAGACAAGACCATGTCACCATCAGGTTCTCATCATCTTAACCCTAGTTATGTCCATTTTAGGGTTGGCTTACTCATTTGGATATGTGCACCTTTACTTGCATTCTTATCTTAGATTTATCTTACTAATGTCATTTTCCAGATTGTGATTCATTATTTGAACATTAGGTTCCATATCCTTTTTGTGGATATATTAACCCTAGTTTATATACATTATTCAAATTAGGGTTACAACCCATGTATTAAGGATCATCTTCATATAACATGAATTTTGTGTACAAAACTGATCTCATATTTACATATTATCTTCTAATTACTGATATAAGGGTGTTATGTGAATTCCATCATTTATTGAGCATGTAAGTATTTATTGCATTTTATTCAGGGTTATTAGCCCTAATTAGCCATGCGGAGCAAATTACATGATTTCATGTCATAACATGATCATATATGATGTCACATGGTTTCTAAAACACAATTAAGAGTTAATGACTCATTCTCCTAATTTTAGATCATCATTTAATATTTATTACTCAAGAACTAAGAAGTACACATATTACATGATATCACTAATATTAGTTCTTCAAAAGCCTAATATTATGCTTTCATTGTATTCTACTCATTTTTTTGAGAATTTTGGTAGTTTGTTTGTATTTTTTTGATCATCGAGCTATTTATTGTGAATTATTGAAAATCAGCAAGTTTTTTGGGTTTTTACCTTTTTCGGCCAATTAGATGGTGACATGTGTCCTGGGCGTGGTATGGTTTTCCTCGAGAGAAACCACACACCTTACGTGGTTTTGAAGATTAAGCATCCATAATGCTTGGTTGAGGTGTTGTTTTTGGAGTCTGTCTTGTTTGGTCGTTTTGTATGAGGGTTTTTTGCTGTGGTCCTTGTGTTGTTGAGGGGTCACGTGGGGGTTTGACCTGCTTTTTATAAGCAGGATCTGTATTTGAATCCTTTTATGCTCACACAAGGAGGGTGGGATGAATAGAATGACCTCCTGACTTAACTAAAAAAAAATGTGTCCTGGGCGCTACCCTCTCTCGCTGGCTGGCCACCCGATCCAGATCCCAGATGGGATTTGTAGATCTCAGGATCCTCCAACCCGGTCAGCACCGCCCCTCTTTCTCGCGATCTAGCCCGCGGCCTCTGTTTCCTTTGTAAGACAGAGCACTGTTGCATGGGCTCTCCTCTGGAGAGCTAGCAATAGGTGCAGCCTCCTCATGAAAGATCTACCCAGACCCGAGCTTCAGTCTCTTTCCCTTGATGTCATCATCCACTTGCCTTGGGTGCTTTGCTTCTGATCCTCCATTTAGGTGGGAGCACCACCGCCATCTTTGGTTATAGAGGATCAAAAGGGAAAATCACCTCTGTTCCTCCTCGCGTCGATCTCAAGCTCCCGAAGGATGTGCATCACCTCGAGGAACTCCTCTATGTTCTCAAACAACATCATCCATTCCCTTCCGACCTCTCCCGAGTTCTGACTCCAAAACTAGCTAAGCTCCACCTCGTCGACCTTCAGAACGGGTACTTGGGTCCATAGAACCCATTGTCTTGGACCCTCGTGACCTCGACCTTCGATTCCTATGCTCATTACATTTTGAACTGCCTTCTACCTCCGACTCCTTCTCCCACCCATGGTCTACGTGTTATGGTGGAGAGACTATGTTGGAGGCTGCTCTGTTCTCTTTGTGTGGGTGATGGTTTGCCTCAAATGAGGGCTTATTCAGACTATCTTGACAAACTAAGGTGTGTTGCAGGCATGATCTCACGATTGACCCACGATCACCCATAATCACCAATCAATGCTTCCATTCCAGTTGCCCATGTTGTCTGGGCTAACTGATCTTGCAAATAAGATTCAAGCCATCTGATACAACCCATCCGAGCGTCACGACATGGCCACGTCAGTGATCTATGGATCCTCAAGCCAAGGAAGCGTGACACAGCCTAATCTAGGCTTAAGGTATTAAACTTATGTCTAGTAATCCTCAATAAAGCACATCATTTTCCAAATTTCAAACTTCCATAGCTCCCTCTTGGAACATCCAAATGCTACCAAATTTTAACCATAGCTTCCTTATCTCTCAAGGTACATTCTAATCCAATTTGGTGACGAAACTTAGCTATTACACCATTCAATCAAATTCTTCAAAAAGGCATTAAAAAGAGATATCTTAATCATGATTTCAACCTCACATCAACACACCTACTTTGTCAAAATCTTGGAACTCTCCATATAATTGAACCATATGATTTCACTTATGTCATTGGATATTTTATGATTCCAAAAGTCCACTCCATCATAGAGTTGCTATAGGTGTCATTTGAGTCTGTTGTTTGTGGTGGATTTGTAGATGTTGTCCCAGTCCAACTAGGAGTGTTGCACAACTACAACAACCAGGAGATGTCTCTGGAATTTCTCCAGGACCATGTATATCCTTGAAACCATTATTTCCATTATATAGTTGTTGACATAGTTTGTTGGTTTATGCAGAATATGGCAGTACATTTTTTTTCATTTCCAATCTTATCACCATATTTTCTTATAATGATATTTGAGCCAATGTTAATCTACTGTATTTTGGGATAATCGATATGATCATATTTTTAGTTTTATCATTTATTTATTGCATGTGATGTAGCATTTTTTATCCAATCAAATACCATGAATAATCTCAAACTAATATATATAATATATATACATATATATGTATATATATGCAATTTATACGTGTCACCCAAAAGCAATTTTTGATGGTGGATTTGTAGCGTGATTATGGCCAATAACCCTAATCATCTGTGAATGGTTGTGTGGTTGGTTAATTGTGTTATATCTCGATTTGCTTACTGATCCTCTATCTTATTTTCCAATTGTAAAAGTATTATTCTCTCCTACCTTTTCTCCCCTCGAATGTAACTCAAGGTTTCTCTATAATCATGTAATAGTAGGATAGTTTACTTTTTGTTAACATGAAGAAGACATAGAGTCAGACCAGGTCAACAGACCTTCTCAAAGGCAAGTCGATCGACTAGAGGACTGAGGGGGGCCAAGAAGGGCGAGCTGAACCGATCGGCTGGTGGACCCGACCAATCAGCTGGAGGATCCAACAGATGGTGAACCACAGACTAGACGACTGGTGAGATGACCAACCAACCAACCAGGAGGTTGAACTGATCAACCTAGATTGACAAGAATGGGTCTTTATAAACAACAAGTTTCTGCATGTGATTTGGACCCTAGGTCATTGTAATTACTTATGGATCCAAGGAATTACATTAGAATGACCATAACTATCGATTTTTGTTTAATTCATGTTTTTGTTGGGGGTAGCATGCATATGATATGTATTATATGTGGTGATTTGATAAAGTATATGTATTTGTAAATAAAAACTCCCTCAATTAAATATTAAGTCTAAGATGCTTTTAGTTAGAAGAACACACAAAAAGCTTGATCAACTAAGTGTGGGCATCCCAAGGTGGTGAGTTGTCTATCTCGTGGAAGTGTGATGGTAATGATGTGGGCCCTCCAAGAGGGATGCATTATTATCGTGTTGGCTTTTGGGTCAGGCTTATCTATGTTACCTTAATGAGATTAAATACTAGAAGCATGCATATGACCATGGCAAGGAGTTGCACATATCATCTATCCAAGAGTTTCATTACAACCAATATTTATTAGCCTTAGGGACAAGATTTTTAGAAAATATTTTCCTTACATAAGCTTCACATCCTCACATCATCACAAAAGACATATTGGGATGTTTCCCAGTCCATATCTCATATGATGTCTTTTAAACAGGTTTAGATGGTACTCAGTTTAGTGTAAATGCGTGGTTTTGAGAGCATAACCCCATAAGGTAGTTGAAAGTTCAGCTAAACTTATCATTGATCACACCATATCCAATAATGCACAAGTCCTTCTTTCTGATACTCCATTATGTTGCAGTGTTCTAGGTGGAGTCCATTGTGATAGGATACCATGGGCTCATATAATTCAAGAATTATGTGCTCTGGTGATTGAGTGTGTGAATAAGTTTCACTCAAGGAAAGCCAATGAGCTTGGGGGAGGGTGTCTCATCCACCGATGGGTGCCACCCTACTCCCCTTAGGCTTCTCCTGCTTGGTGTACACAAGTCAAGCTGCTGGAGTTGGGCGAGTGATTGGTCTTCACTGATCTTTCTTATGGAGCCGACAATGATAGATTGGGCTTCTTCGATCTATTTTCCTTTCCGCTGGTGGGTGGGTTTTCAACTGGTGGGATGGTTTAGGGGATCTGTCAAGCCAGAGAAAGCCTTGCATGGTCCTTCAGAGGTGGTGGTTTGCCTCTCTACTAGTTTGTTTTTCCCTATGATGTTGAATCTTCTCTTCCCCTCTTTCTTTTTTTGTGATTCTATTTGTATTAGGTAGTGCTCTATTCATCGAGGGTTGTTCTTAACCATTTCTTTTTTTTGTTTTGTGTTGGTGTTTTGGATGGCTTGGCTTGGTTGCATGCTAGGTTGTCGAGACCTTTGCTTATGTGTGGGGGGCCTTTGGGGGGTTCCAGGTTGGGATGGTGAGCTTCTTCTATGATGCTTGTCCCTTTTACTACTCATATTTGGTGTTGATTAGGAGGAAAGGTGTAGTTGTTAGGTTCAGGTGAGGGGTTTTCCCTGAGAAGTCCTATGTCACGAAGCTATTTGTAACCCTCAACCTACCTCCACTGACTACTAAGTCAGTGGCAATAGGCTTCGGGCACCCATCCGTAAAATGGCACAAGATACACAAGCATATGTAAATAAGAGCAAAATAGTGTCATTCATCGTATATATAACCAAGGAGTCTTAAGTAAAACATAGTTCAAGGAATCAACGTAAATAGATTACAAGATCAACATAAATATTCTATTACATGAATAGATTGAGAAACCCATTTATTCACTACAAGACCCATGTTGAGATGTTTTTCTTTATTGTAGGAGTTCCTTCATATAGCTCAATTCACCTATTGATTACCTAATAGGGAACAAAATAGAACACAAATTCAATGTGGGTGCATTGGTACACTTTGCAAAATGAAGCTAGTAAGATTAAGGGATTAACATAATACAAGCTTGGCAAGATTACAAGAAGTAAAGACCAAAGAACAACAAACAGAAGAAACATGTAACAAAGTTTTCAAGAGAATCTTTTAGGTGAATTTAAACATTGTACTTAACAATATCATAAGGCCTTATATTCGTGTGACAACTTCCAAAGGAAGAGTCTATATGGCAAACTATGGCATAGCCAATAGTTGCACGTTTCAACCATGAGGGGCCCAAATGATCGAAGTCGTAGGTTCACCCTATGTTCAACAAAATATTTTGCTCCCCTCTTGACAACTCAAGGAGGAGTCATCGTGCCTTATGCTCACATCCGATGAGTTGGGTAGGGTATAAGCGATATTGTACAATGGTTTTCTACATTAATGTTTGAGGGTGATGTTCAACATATAACAAATATCAAAGCATGAAAAGGATATCATAAGGTCACTTATTTCAAACAATATTCATAGCCAAGCATTTAGACTCTATATATGCAACTAGAAACCAAGTCATAACAATGAAAATAATTTAAGAGGAGTAAAAATGGTACCTTGCAAGTGTAGAGTAAAACCTAGCACCAAGAGCTCAAGGTAAGGACCTCAATGTCAACCTAGAGTACAATGATAGATCTCTCATTAGTATGGAGTGGGAGTACCCACATGGACATTCTCAAGCACTTAGGTCCCCTTTTTAAACAAGCATGGTTCATGTCACATCAACATATTCACAAAAGTGCACTACATGGTGCACAACATCATAGGGTTTCATAGGCTAAGAGAACGTCCATGTTTAGTGTATAATCAAGGCAAAAGCCAATCTGACTTAACAAGTTGAGTAAGGGAAATCCATATACTTAAGAGCATGGTTTCATGTTAGGTCATTATAGGTCATAATCATCAACTAGAGTGATCACATAGGGTCTTATGATGTTAACATGTCACAAGAGTGTGAGATCTTAATTATAGATTGCAAAAGACATAGTAGTGGCTATCGATTTTGGGGTGATAGAGATTAAAATATCCAAAACTACTTAAGTGCTCAAGTTACATCATTTAGTACACAAAAGGGCAACACATGAGTCATGCACTTGAAATGTGTTACTAGAGGACAAGTAAGTGTACTAGATCCGTTTAAACTCATTTAAAGAGAGTATAGGTTCCTGAGGTGTTATGACATAGTGTTATTAATCATTAGAATCACATAAATATCAAGGTTTCCTGAGTTTAGATGATTAAGGATCATGAGTGCTATAAAATAGCAATTTAGGGATGATACAAATGAAACTAGGGGAAGTAGTCATCATCAATGCACATATGGCATTTTTCTGATCAAAATGATGTGCTACATCATGGTGTTTGTTAAGCTATTAAAAAGTTATGAGGTTTTAAAGATTAAACCCAAGAAAAGGGATTAGAAAGACACTTTACCCTGAAATGGCCCAACTGTTAGCCCGTGAGTGTGATGGTGCGTCTACATTTTCTGGCCACGACACATAAAAGATGGGGACACGGATCCATGCACGGTCAATGTTGGCCCCGATTGGGAGTGGGGGCATGAGTTTGAGCATCAGCATTGGCGACCCTGAGAAATTGTGTGCCTTTTCTTTCCCCCCCAGTCATCTTCCTCTCTGTGATGGTGTTGGGTGCCGCGTTGTAGTAGCTCGAATGTAGCTACCGAGTGGGCTCGCTACCTGAACGCCCATCCGGGCATAATAGAGAGAGTGGGAGGGGAAGAGAGAGAGAGAGAGAGAGAGAGCAGAGAGGGGAACCAAGGCTTCCCCTCCTTCGGTCATCATACTGACAATGATGGCATTATGAGGCATTGTATCAACCAAAAATGTGAAGATGGTGAGGAAGGATGCTTCAGGATCCAATGGTCTTGGAAGGGATGAACTGAGAGAAGGAAAGAATGAGAGGGAGACTCACAAGGTAGGTAGTCTAGTCAGCTGGAGTGGCCTACAATTGTTCCTATTAAATCTCAACTGGGGCTTCAACAAATCTGGGTGAGCGTAGCAATGAGGTGTGGGCAAAGTTTGGGCGAGGCAACAATTCTGTGTGGCGGGGAAGAGTGTGTGAGTCGAGAGGAAAATATATTAGGGTTAACTACGAGGAAGGGGAAGAAAAGAGGGAGGTTTAGGGTTTATATTTTCTCAAGGAAGGTGGTGGCGGTGGCCAGTGGGGTTAATCCTCTCCTACTGGCACCCCATTGCTAGGCAGTTGGTCAAGATAGCTAAAGGGAGAAAAGGTGAGGTTAGAGGGAGAAAAGAGGAGGAGAAGAGGAAGCATGGGATGTGGTGGTTGTGTATGATCCCTTGCACAAAAAAGACGAGAATGAGGGATGGAGAAAAGTAAGGGGTTTGAATGGGCCTAGGCCTAGTTGGCCTAATCTCCACTAAATGGAGAAAAAGGCTAGAAATTAGGTCATACTTTCAATTAGGTCCATTTCCCTCATGGAATCCCCAAATAAGTGAAGAAAAGATGCATTGGAATTGTGGGATAAAACTCTACAACATGAAATCAAAGTTTGCATAGAATGGGTCTCATAGAAAGGATTCGAAACAAAATTACATATACATTATGCAATAAAGCCTCAACATTAGTCAAGAAGGCACATCATAACATTTAATCAGTTCCAATGTATTAATTGAGAATAATGTGACTCAAAATCATAAAATTGAAGGTGAGAAAATTTATTGAGCATCAACCAACATCAAACTTGTCAAAATATGAAATAATTTGAGGAAACAGAAAGCTAGGTTATCACATCCTCCCCACCTTAAAAGAAATTTTTTTCCACAAAATTAGATCGCCATGAATTGAGAATGTGTTTCAATATCCCATATCATAATCCACTTGGTATTCTTTCCATAACAAGGTATTTCAAAATTGAGCAATTGAGACTCATGGTAAAGGTAAAGTTGCATATATCATTAACTTGGTAAGATCATCACAAAAATCACAAATGGGGAAAGGTTATCCTATATAGTAACCAATTTTGAGATGTCATGTTTTTAAGTTGAATAAATAGGGCTCTTGCATCAACAATACATCATTACTTTCAATTCCAAAATTCAGGGTTCTAGCTTGTACATTGGCCTAGGTGAGGTCCATGATTGAGATTTATATTTCAACAATTCAAGACCAACATCATATTTCAACATTGTGATTTCAAGCTCAAAGTCGATGGAGGGTCCCACCCTAGCCCTTATGGAGCCACTACTACATAAAAGGCCTTTGGTGTCGGTTATTTAGACCCTTCAGTGTTGGTTTGCAAGTTAAACCCAAGTGGGTGCCGCTAAAAGTTGACATCTTCAGCTCAGTTTCTAACTGACGCCATAACCCTTCCTGCCACCAAAAATGTGCCTACAAAAGGAACTATATGCATCGGTTATTACAGAAAACTGATACTATATCATTGTGAAAGACATCAGTTAATAAATAAAAACCGATGCCATAACCCTTCCTGCCACCAAAACCGCGTCAGTAAGGGAACTATAAGTGTCCATTTTTCGCTAATAACTGATGTCGTAATGAGATAAAAACATTGGTTTGATGCTAATAACCGACGCCATATCCCGTGGTACCTAGTCACAATAGGCACTGGTTCTTACAGATAACTAACGCCAGCCTTGGAAGAGACGTCAGTTTTTTTCTAATAACCGGCGCCATATGTCTTTGGTGTCAATTTTTTACAAATAACTGACTCCTATGTTCTAATTTTTTTTTTAGTTTGCAGGCTTGATGTATGGTTGGTCAGCGAGATACAGAACCTGTAGTTCAGTTCTGAACTACATGTTTACAACATTCATTGATATCAGCCAACAACAAGCCACAAACCTGCAAAGTCATTCACATTTAGACACATGTATTGATCAGATACATGTAGAAACCTGCAAAGTCATTTACATTCACATTCAGTTCCATTCATTTCATCTATTTTCACATTTAGACATTCATGTATTGATCAGAAAAAGTCATTCACATTCACACATGACAATTCAAAAAAAAGTCATTCACATTCACACAAAAAAAATTATGAGAACAAAGTTTAGAAATATCATTCTTTATTCATCATCATCATCATTGTCATCATTGTCCCAATTATATTTAAAAATTCCCACTACTTGTAGGGATTTTGCCCATTCTTCTCTTACAACATCTAATTCCTCCCTTGTATAGGGAGTATGTACATCTAGTAACTTTCCACCTTCGCTGAAGTCAGTTTTAAATACCTGCAAAGAGAATGACATATATATATATAATTAATAGTATATAATAAGATTAATATACTTCATATTATCTAATGAGACTATATATAATACCTGATGTATAGTATCGATTTCCATTATGGCATATTTGATGATTAGGTCCATAAATCACATCACATAGTAGGCACATGCCCAGCCATTGTCTTGTGTAGCACCATATATAAATTGAAATATACAAAATACTCAAAAATATAAATAAGCACAGTTCACATTAATAATTTATACATTGGAGTCGGGAAATTACTTCCACATTCTCCCAAATTAGTGGTTGATTCTTTTTCCTGGGGACCTTTCCTCCAACTTTTTTGAACTTTTCTAAAGCCCTAAATGTTAATGTAACACATTAAATTGCATAATTAAATAGTAATGTAATAACAGATGTTAACAGATATAAAAATATGAAATATTTCTCACAGGAATAATGGCATTTTGATTGTATGTCCATATAATGTATTCAATTCCTTCCCCATAGGATCAAGATAATAGATAGTGAACATCTTGGGGACAATAACTAGTAACTCCCAATGCCTACCACTATAGGTAAGAAAGTTAAAAATTAATAACTCAAAATCCACAGTAAAAATGTAATTTTCTTAAGTCCAAATTACAAGCAAAGTAAACTTACTCAACATTGAATGGAGCTATTATCACCGTCTTCTTATTTTTACCAAAACATTCAAAAGCATCACAACAGTATGAAGTAACTAAAGAAGGGTTTGTATCTACAAGAATAATCAAAGATGGAACCAAAAATCCCACATGGGAAAATGCAAAATCTGTACATATCATGTGTAAGTGGCTACAAAACATGTATTATGTATGCATTAATATATAAGAAACTAGATAACTGTAAACTAGATAACTGTATATATAACAAGGTATATGGATGTATAAATAAGATCTCGCCATATCCACAACTCTATCATAGATGTGTTCATCCGGTCATAATGAAACAACTCCAAAATATCTTGTATAAATAGCTTGTTATCATATGATTGACACACATTAATACGTATGCAAAACTTGTATTACGTATGCATTAATACGTATGCAAAACTTGTATAAATAGATTGTTATCATATGATTGACCTACAGAATCCTCTGGAATAGTAACATTTATAAGGCAATTTGAATCATGTTCGCCTATTCATACTGCCATACCCCTACAATTAGGACCTAACGAGGCATGTAGGTCCCTTAGAAGCCAACTTGGTACTTTAGGAGCTGGAGGTGGAGGCCGAGATGTAGCGGATGTCTTCCCTTTGACCTGTATATATAATTTCAGATCAATTGACTCATATATACACACTAACAAATTAAAATAATGTAAATTTACCATATAATATTAGTATAGACAACATCCGCTTTGGGCCACATTATCACTCTGCCTTCTGCCTCACCAAGCGTTTTAGAATCTGGGTGGGCATAGGGCAGTGGAAGATCCCTCCAAATGGGGAGTATATGTATCAGGCTCACACAAACTGCACGAGCTGGTACAGTAGTCCCATGAAACATCTCCCCTAGAAGGGATGGGTAAGCCTGTGCATCTACAATGATATATTCTTGAATTTTTAGACGACATGGCTTCAACCCCTACAAATTTACATAAAGAATGTTATATACATATATACATAAACATATCATCTTGAAAAGACTAGCTACTATACATGTCATAAAAATACTTACAACATACGTGCTAGGTGGTGGGTCTACAGGATTACTCCCAACCTCTGTAGTAGGAGAAGAGCGGCCCAGCACTTTGTTGTAGTAACTTGTTCATCATTGTGATGCCCCTCACTTTCTCAATTTCTTTTGATGCTCATCAAGTACCCCAATTTCTTCAACGGGTAGATCACCAACCTAAAATTTGACAAAAAAACACACTTAAAGGATATAACTACAAATGAACATGTAGATAGAAACCTCAGGGATATATTTTTAAAACTTACATTGTGAGGCAACACATTGACATCCTCACCCTCACGATAATCATCAACATGGTCATCAGGAGAATGCTCAGCCATCTGAAAGTTCACATTCACATTGTAAAGTTCACATTGTAAAGTTCACATTCACATTATAAAGTAATTCACATTGTAAAGTTCACATTCATATTGTAAAGTGTACATTCAAAAAAATAAAACATATAAAAAAATATAAACATGCATGCCTCTAATATTGCGATCTTTTATCAATTAACAATCCTTCATTGTGATCTTTGTGCACATACAAGTCATCATTAGCTTCAATATTTGGTGGTGTTCGCAACCCAACTAAGAATGGACTGGAGTCATCATACTTATCATAGTACTCTTCTTCATCTATAGGATCTTCAATGAATTGTCTTTTACCATGAAGAACAACTGACCATTTATCATTTACAGGATCATCGATATAAAATACTTGTTTCGCATGTGATGCCAATTTGAATGGTTCACCCTTCTTGCCAATCTTTTCAAAGTTTACTATTGTGAAACCTAATTCATCCACTATAACTCCTTTGGTGTTATCAACCCAATTACATTTAAAGAGCAGAATTCTAAAATCTACGTAGTCAAACTCCCATATGTCTTCAATGAAACTGTAATATGACATTTTAGCTTCACGTGGACTCTTATCCTTTGCACTTGCAAAAAAACAATGAAGATGCTTGAAGGGTGACCCAACTATTTTGGATGACACTCTTATCAGCTTGACGCTTTGTGTATTATGAGAATCCATTTATGTCAAACCCTTCATAAGACATAACATTCAATTTTGGTTTAAAGGCGAGGCATTTGATAGTTTTAGTAAGATTATCTGGTGTTTGAGATAGTTGATGTAAGACTTTATCTTCAAACCACTTAATAAATGTCTTGTTATGCTCTCTAGCAAGCCACATTGAATTGCCTCGAGGATATTGTCTCTTGATGAAATTGGTATGTTCTCCGATATAAACACTCACTTCGTTGATGTTGTGTAAAATATACAAGTGACCTTGTTCCAACTGCTCACGGCTGATTACTTTCATCCGTGATCCCAAAATTCCTTTTCCAAAATGCTCCTCAATATTCTTGTCATTAACAGGAGCATCATTAGCACTCAGAAAGTCATTGCAAAAATCCATAACCTCTCTCACCACATAACCCTCAATAATACTCCTTTCAGGCCGATAACGCTTTCAAACATCACCTTTAAAAATACTCATGTATCGTTCAAAGGGATACATTCAATGCAAGAAAACTGGTCCCAACATTTTCACTTCCCTAGTCAAGTGGACAACAATATGTACCATGATATCAAAGAATGAAGGAGGAATATACATCTCAAGCTGACATAGGGTAAACACCACTTCTCTTTGCAATTTATCAAGAGTATTAGGGACAATAACTTTTCTACACAGACTGTTGAAAAAGAAACAAAGTCTGGTGATTGCAAACCTTACATGCTTCGGCAATATAGATCAAATTTCCACAGGCAATATTTGTTGCATTAGAGTGTGACAATCATGAGATTTAAGACCTATCAACTTCAGATCTTTCAATGATACCAATGTACGGATGTTGGATGAGTAAACCTATGTCACCTTAACATTTACCAAGCATTCACAAAAAGCTTTTTTTTCTTTTTTCAACAACGTGTAACAAGCGGGAGGTAAGTATGTTCTCCTATCGCTACTAACTACTTTTGTTAATTTTGTCCTTACTCCCATTTCACATAGGTCCATTCAAGATTTTATCCCATCTTTAGTCTTACCTGGTATATTCAACAGAGTATTGATGACGCTATAACATACATTTTTCTCAACGTGCATGACATCGATACAATGCCTGACTGCCAAAGAACTCCAATAAAGAAGATCCCAAAATATTGACTTCTTCTTGAATAAAGATTTGTCACTCTGTGTGGCCATTGTACATTGTGATCTCTTACCAAATTCATTGGAAAAGTATTTTACTCTTTCATAAACATCCTCCCCAGGTATAGGTTTAGGTGCACTCTGTTCCTCATTCCGTCCATTGAATGCTTTGTGCAACCTACGATAGAGATGGAATTTTGGAAAAAAACTTCGATGAACAAGATATACAGTCTTGCAGCTGTATTTTAGTCGTATTAAGTCAATGTTCTCTTCACATATTGGACACACTTTAGATCCTTTGATACTATATCTAGACAAATTCCCATATGCTGGAAAGTCATTCATAGTCCAAAACAATATAGTGTGCAAACAAAATGTCTCGCTTCGTGAAGCATCATAGGTCATCACAGCTTCACCCTAGAGTTTCTTCAAGTCATCAATTAGAGGTTCAAGGTAAATGTCGATGTCATTTCTAGGTTGTTTAGGGCCTAATATCAACAACGATAGCATAACATACTTATTGTTCATACATAACCAAGGAGGAAGATTGTATATAAAAAGCATAACTAGCCAAGTGCTACGTTGGCTGCTCAATGTCCCGTACAGATTCATCCCATTTGTACAAAGCCCCAAGTCTTAGATTCCTGACTTCTTCACTGAATTCAGGGTACAATAAATCAATCTTCTTCCACTATGGGGAATTAGACACATGTCGTAGGATCCCATCATTATTTTTCTTAACATCTGCATGCCACCTCAAATTCTTCGCATCTATCAGATTGGCAAACAAGCATTGAAACTGTGGTATTTTAGGTAGATACCACATCACCTTGGTAGGAGAACTAGTTTTGGACTCCCCCGAAGTCATCAATTTATACCTTGACACACCACATTTGGGACAATCTTTCAAATCCACATAGTCCTTTTGAAATAATACACAATCATTTGGGCATGGTGTATCTTCTTGGCCTCCATTCCCATTGGGTACAACAATTTCTTTAACCGGTATGTTGAGATTGGCAGCTCATTTCCTTCAAGAAGAATTTCTTTCAACAAAGACAACAATGATGTGAAGCTTTTGTTTCTGCATCTATTGTTAGCTTTCAACTTATACAATCTCAACACAGTGCTAAGCTTCATAAACTTACAACATGTGTATAACGGTATCTCAACATCATGCACAATGTTTCTAAACATGGGAGGTGGATCGATGTGCTCTACCCCACATTTATCCATCATCGCATCAACGTTGTCTACTGGAACTGGTTCGTTCACATCTACATCATTAGATTTCTTCTTCCACACAAGCACTGCTATCGACATCCACTGATTTCAAGTTTGAATTCTCTCCATGCCAGTGCCATTCTGTATAGCCTTGTATAATCCCATTACACATGACATGACTTTTGATTTCGTCACCAGTGTTGACTTTCAAGTTGTTACCACAATGTCTACATGGACAGTAGAACCTATCTCCATGTTGTTTCCTATGTTCCTCGGTAAATCTAATAAACTAATCAAGACCAGAAATAAACTCTAGAGTGCAATGATTTGGAATGGACATCCATGATCTATCCATTCTATGATCAAAGAGAAAACAAGTATATATTAGAACAAGATTAAGGTTTATGGTTAAAACTTTAGGGTTTAAGGTCTTATATATAATAAATGTGTACCACCTATCCCCTTCTTAGACACCTAATATCACTAGTAAGTGTATAATGTATATTTTGTTTTCAAAAAAATTTCGGCAGCAATTCCCCATTGTTCTCCAAGTACATATGTACCTAGAGAACAGAGGAAAAGTGCTACCAAAATTTTCTTGAAAACCAAATACACATTATACACTTACATCCTAAGTGAGATTAGGTGTTCAAGAACAATCCCAAACTGGGGACTATCCAAGATTTACTCCTAATGAGTAAATCTTGGATGGGTTTCTAGGCCAACAAAATATAACACCACTCATAAGTAGGCTGGTCTGATCACATAAAATTTGTATGATCAAACCTAAGGACATTTTTTCTTAAGGCCAATTTGTATTTTTGTCCAATTAAGAAAAAGTGATTAACAAGGTTGGATCGAGTTGACTATCTTTTTATATAACTAAGTTATGTAATAAAGTAAATAAAATAAAAGCAAAAATTAAAAATAAGATAAAAGAATTATAAAAGAACATAGAGATAAGATTTCACCACCACTACATGTATTTTCTCACTTACATTGCATCACTCACAATTTGGATATTAGATCAAGGGTCAAACACATTCCATATCTTGTTAGAGTATGTAAATCACAAGGACAAAGTTCCCCATTGAATTGAGGTCTCATTACTTATATATCATGAACCCATCACCCCAGAGAATGTAATTCTAATGTCACATCTTGGTTTCATTGATGATTTATTGATGCTCTCATTTCATATACAAATGTCTCTACAATAGGATTTTAACAGACATGATAAGTACCTAATCTATAGAGCATTATTAAATAATAAATCAAGAATTCAATAGTTTCAAACATGCAATAATTCACAATGTAATGTTATAAACTACAGGCAACATGGATAGATGAGACTATAGTTCATAGTAGATTAAAAAATAGCAACTTAGGACAAAGTCCATCACTAAAGTCCCAAACTCAGCATATATGCACAATTAGCATCAAATATAGGACAAAAGGGTAGATTAGAACCCTAATGTACAGTTGTTTGCTTCCTCCATTTGCCCCTCTTTCCCGGCAACTGGGTTTAATGAAAGAAACGTAGCCATATTTGTTCTACTCTCTCGTAAGCAGAAAAAGAGGAGGAAGAGGGTTCCTGTGTCGACCGGCAGTAGCGGTGGTGAGAAGCGAGCAGGTGTCAATCGGCGGCGACGAGCAGCAGGTGTCCATCATCGGCTGAAGCGGTGACGACGAGCAGCAGGTGTCCAACAGTGAGCAGTGAGCAGCGAGCAGGCGAGTGGCGGCCGGAGCAGCTATGGCGGTAGCAGGCAGTAGGCGTGGCGGCAGCGGCAGTGAGCAGTGGTGGTGGAGTAGGGAATCGACAGACCTAAGCTTTCACAATCGGGAATGAAATAGAGTAAGGGGAAGAGCTTGGCTCGCGCGGGTGTATTAAGTTAACAATAGGTGTCGGTTATTCAAAACAGCTGACACTAAAAACAATCAGCGTCGGCTGCCATAAAAAACTGACGTCAAAGAGGGGTGAAAATTTTCGCAGGGACAGCACGTGAAAACACACCAGCGTCGGTTATTGTAAGCAAACTAACGATAACAATGTGCCCAATTTATGTCTCATGAAAAATCTTTAGTCATCGATTAATTAATTAATTACTGACGTCGTATGTTAATTTTGGAGGTAATTTTTTCCCATTGGAAATTTTAGATTTGACGGTCGATTTTAGGCATCGGTTGGTTATTAAGGAATTGACATTAAATTAAAAGTGATACCCATGTTTGTCCGCTCTTCACAGATAGATGTCAGCTTTTTTATTCAACTAACCTTGTAGGGTTTAGGCGTCTGTTTCTTATATACAACTGATGCCTGTAAATGTGACATTATAAGTCATTTATGTAGTAGTGAGCTTAAACCCTAATTCATAAATCGAGAGACTAACATGACCATAAAGCCAACAACATCAAATTTGGGAACATGAAAGTCATTAGTCATAAGTTGGGGTGATCTCCAATCCAATATTGGGCGATAATTCTAGTGAAGCCATATCAAGATCAAAATCATGAGTCCGCAGATCATAGATCACTATGGAGGGTCAATTTTTGGATATCTAGGTCATAGATCCAAACATTTCCAAACTAGGGTTTTAGGGTTTCTACTAGACCATAGCTTGATCATTTTTTTCTTCAAATTAGACATCAAGATCGAGTATCATCATTACCATGAGTGTGACCTATTATGGGATTAGGTCAAAAGATCAGAATTGTGAGAAAGGGGTCACCTTTTCATGCTCTAAATAATCATCAAGATGAAGATTTAGAGGGGTCAAAATAGGGATGTGTCCTCGTTTAGGGGAGTCAAGCGTCAAACTTCAATACTAATCTAGCATATCTGATTCATATTAATCTTGATCATCATGTATGCATAAAATAGGGAGAGAACCAATTATCAAATCATATCCTATGAGATCAGGGTCAATATCACCATGTGGGGTCATGGTCTAAGATTCCCATATTCAAGGTCAAAATATTGTTCCCTTCCTTCAAAATCAAGACAAGGGCATAATTAAAAATTGAGTAGTCAAATAGGGCATTTGATGCGATGATTTTGAGTCGCATTTATAGACATATTTTACTTGTGTTTTATGCATTTATTGGTCATTTTGATGGTTAATATTGCATGATTCATTTACTTTGGTCTATGATCCTTCTTAGTGTCAGATCTCCTTTATTTTGGTATTTTGGGTATAAATGATTATAATAATATGTTTTATTTCGGCTTATGTGGTTTTGTGTTGCAATTTCAGGAAAAACGAATATCTGCTGCTATCGATACCATCGACAGTGGTCGATACTATCGATGAGACCACAGGCAGCCAACCGCAAGGAGCATCGCAGAATCGATACTATCGATAGGAGAGTCGATGATATCGATATACCATCAGGTTGCTGGCGAGAAGATAGTCGATACTATCGACATAGAAGTCGATACTATCGACAAGTGGATCTATAGCGACAGAAAAGGACAAAAACTGACGACTTAGAATGTCGATACCATCGACCCTCGTCGATGGTATCGAATTAGCATCAGTCGTGACATAGAAAAGAAAAGAAGACCAGCCGATATCGTGCAGGGTCGATACCATCGACTCGCGTTGATGGTATCGACACCGTCAGATACAAGTTTGCTTCAGATCTATCTAAATATGACGGTTGTGATAATTTGGCGACCTAACTCGGTAATTATACCTAATGACGGCGGCCAAGATTAATCGATCAGCACGCCCCAGCCATTCCTGAGGAGGTGTGGAGAGAAGAACGGAGCCCAGAAGCATGCCCCAGCCATTCCGAAAGCTGAAGAAGACGTTTTCCACCGCCGAAAGGCCAGAGATCGTGCATTCTACGCCAAGGAACATTTGGATCTTCTCCGTTCAACGGTTTCACTGCTTAATCACGTTTTTCTCCATGTTTCCCCTTTTCTCTACCATGTTTTGCTCTGAGATGAACATGCGGGGCTAATCCGGGAGTAGCCCGGGGAATCATTGTATGCCAATTTTATCATAGTAATTCATCTTTTATCTCTTAACTCTGTGGTATGATTTCATTTTCTCAATTATATTGTTATGCTTGATCACCATAATAATAATCTAATGCCCTTAATTGTTTTGAAAGAAGAATTAATGGTTGAAAAGAGACGAAATTCACATTAGTTAACAAATCCCTTGAACAAGGTGGTGTAAGGTTAATGGTGGATACCCAGAGGTCGATTCTAATGCACCTAGTTTAGGGTATAGGTTACTACGATGGTGGAACTGGCCTAGACATAGGTAGTGAATTGTACCATGATAGTGGGCAATTCTGACTACAGGCCACTACCCGGATAGAGAGATGAATCTGAGTAACTATATAGAAATTCATACAATGATAACCCACGGTGAAACCGCAATCCTAAAGATCTCCACTTCAATTGATTAAACTAAATCTTTAATCGATTGTTTTGTTTTTTTTAATTTCATTTTACAACAACTTCCAACTTTTAACTGGTCTAGCTGATTGCGAGTAGTCAGTAGTAGTATCTGATAATTCAATGTCCCTGATTTCGACTCGGGCCTCACAAAGGCCTATATTACATTGACGTGTACACTTGCGTTCGACGCACAGTAAAAGCGTGTCAAGTTTTTGGCGCCATTGATGGGGACACGACAATTGTCGGCACTACGAGTGCTGCAAGCGGCCACTCTAGGCCAATTTTTATTTTTATTAGTTTGAAATCACTTCAAAAACATTCATAGTCTATCCTTCCAATTTTTGTAATCGTCTAGCACGGTACTGAACTCAAATTTTCATTTTGTAGGTACTGTGCATGGTGCAGACGCGTAGCACTGACTACACGCAACACCCACCAGAGGTTCCACTGCTGGGACCTGATGACGAGGAGTATTACAGTTAAGACCACTTGGAAGAAATAGATTCCGAATCCGAACGAGAAGAAATGGAAGAGGAACAGACGATATGGGAGAAGATCAAGGCGTCTTCCTCATCTGCATCAAAGGGGCCAATCAAGAAGCAGGCGATCAACATTCCGACGTACAAGATTGATCCTGCACTAATTAATTTGGTCAAGTCAAATGCGTTCCATGGGCTAAATAATGAAGACCCAACCACTCATATAAGTCAATTCATGAAGAATTGTGACATGATTAAAATTGACAGATTTCCACAGGAGACGCTCTACCTGAAGCTATTCCCGAGTTCTCTGGCAGGAAATGTACTAGAGAATTGTGACATGATTAAAATTGACAGATTTCCACAGGAGACGCTCTACCTGAAGTCATTCCCGAGTTCTCTGGCAGGAAATGTATGAGAATGGTTGCACAATCTTGACGATGAATATGTGGTATCATCGAACCACATGGTGGAGGTATTCTTTGAAAGGTTCTTTCCGCCCGAGAAGACAAACGACATGATCAGGAAAATCCATAATTTTACCTAGAAGGCAGGGGAGACCTACTCTGAGACTTGGGAAAGGTTTCATATCATGCTTAGGAGGTGCCCGCATCATGGGCTTGATAAAGATACATAGGTCAAAATCTTCTATTTTTCTCTCTCTGAGCATGATAGAAGTAACCTCGATTCTACAGGCTCAGGCTTCTTTTTGAACAACACAGACACGAGGTGTTGGGAAATTCTGAACAACATGGCTAAGAAGCAATCCTGGTGCGACAGAGACATTGTAGAGCACGTTCGAGTTGCGAGGGAGTCAAAGGCAATCAAAGAGATGAATGAGAAGATGGACCTTCTAGCAAAGAAACTGCTGGCAAAAGAAGATACCAAATCTGAGGATGAAGCTCAAGTCAAATTCATGCACCAGCAGTAGGGGTACAGAAATAATGATTACTCATGGAGGAAGGACAAGAATATCTCATGGAAGGATCCAAATAACTTTTTAGAAGACCCCGATGCAAAACCCTAGCCGGTGGTGGAGGATAAGAGCACGGAGTTGCTCAACCAAGTGATAAAGCAGAACCAAGAACTTATGAACACTTTTGGTCAGTAGATCAAGCAACATGGGGAATTTATGAATCAATTTGGACAGACATTGCAGAGCCATGGGGCTCAAATGAGGACAATAGAGACGTCGATGGCGCAAATGGCAGCTGAGATAGCCAATCTGAAGAAGCCAGTGCAGCAAGGTTTTTCGGGTAACACAAACATTCCAGGAGGAAACCAACAAGCGAAGGCAATCTTGCTAAGGAGTGGCAAGAAGCTTTTAAACCCCAGGGCGGATGAACCAAGCAAACCCCAGTTAGAACCTGAAGGTGAGGCCACTGAGGAGGTGCCATTCTCAGTCACAGAGATGGTAGAGGAAATAGCAGAAGATGTCACTGTGGACCCCATTGTTGTTGAGGAGGAGACACAGAAAAGGACACCATATGTGTTGTCGCATCAAAGGGCACAGGCTGTCCCGGTCCCATATCTGAATAGTGTGAAAGCAAATAAGGTGGACGCCCAGTTCAAGAAGTTTTTGGACAGTTTCAGAAAGCTTTCAGTCAACATCCCATTATTAGAGGCAATAGAGCAAATCCCCTCTTACGGAAAGTTTTTGAAAGACATCATTACTAAGAAGAGGAAGATCCCTGACATGTAGGTTGTAGTTATCAAGGAGCAGGTGAGTGCCTTCATAATGGGCACATTGCCACCTAAGAGACAGGATCCGGGCTGCTTCAATATTTCATGTTACATTGGTAAGGTGAAATTTGGCGAAGCACTGTGTGATTCCGGGGCGAGCATAAACTTGATGCCTCTCTCTACATTCAAGAAATTGGGATTAAAAGAATCAAGGCTGAGCAATATGACAATTCAGCTGGTGGATAATTCCGTGGTGAAGCCTTATGGTATTTGTGAAGATGTGTTGGTGAAAGTAGACCGGTTTGTATTTCCAGCAGACTTTGTTGTAATGGAGATGCAAGATGAACAAGGCAATGAGTTACTACTTGGATGACCCTTCCAAGCTACATATGACATGATACTTGAGATGGGGAGAGGTTGTTTGACCTTGGGTATCACCGATGATCGGTTCGAGATGGTCATGCCTTCCAGTACCATGTCATCTAAAGCTAAGGAGCAATGCCGCATGGCGAAGCATTTTGATCACAATATCTCACTTTGTCTAGGGAAGCCATTTTTAGATATGGCTCATGTAATGACTAAGGTGGAGAAAGGGACATTGGCTGTTGACATCATGGAGCAGACCAAGGTTGTGTCCCTTAGCAAAGCTGTGGGTTTTCCTAATGATGAAGATGAGGACATTTCCCCCTGTACTGAAGAAAAGGCCATAACGAGTTCGGTTTTCAATGCATATCCAGAGTTACCACTTAAAGCATGCTTGGTCAATGTAACACATGATTGGATGAGAAGCAAGTCACTACAGGAATGTGCCAAGATGCTTCAGGTGCTTCCATGCTTTTATGCTAGGTACTATGAAGACCTTGGCGAACTCCCACCACCGCTTCAGTCATCCTTAATCAGCCCGCCAGATTTGGAATTGAAGCCATTACCACCGCACTTGAAGTACACATTTCTAGCTGAGGAAGAGAAGTTGCCTGTATTTATTTCAGCATATCTGAGTGTCGAGGAGGAAGACCAGCTGCTGATTGTGTTGAAGAACCACCGAGGTGCATTCGGGTGGTCGGTTGTAGACATCAAGGGGATCTCCCCTACATTGTGTCAGCACAAGATTCGGCTCAAGGAGGGAGCCAAGCCGGTGTTTCATCCATAGTGTCGACTAAATCCTAGCATGATGGAGGTTGTCAAGAAGGAGGTGATCAAGCTCCTTTCTGCAGGTATCATCTATGATATATCTGATTCAACGTGGGTGAGTCCTACACAGGTAGTCCCTAAAAAGGGGGGAATAAATGTCACACATAATCTGTTAAATGAACTTGTAACGACCCGCTTGGTAACCGGGTGGCGTGTATGTATAGACTACCGTTGATTGAATGCTGCTACGCTTAAGGATCATTTCACTCTTCCTTTCATTGATCAAATTTTAGAGTGTTTAACCGGCCGATCACATTTTTGTTTTCTTGAAGGTTATTCGGGGTACCATCAGATTTCCATTGATCCTAAGGACCAAGAGAAGTCCACCTTCACCTGTCCTTACGGAACATTTGCATACCGCCGTATGCCTTTTGGTCTGTGTAATGCACCGGCAACCATTCAGCGTTGCATGCTTGCCATCTTTTCCGATATGGTTGAACGTTGTTTGGAGGTTTTTATGGACGATTTATCCATCTATGGTGTGTCCTTTGACGAGTGCTTATATAATTTGGACAAGGTTTTGCAACGTTGTGAGGACACACATTTGGTCCTCAATTGGGAGAAATGTCACATGATGGTAAGTGAAGGAATTGTTCTTAGACATAAAGTGTCTAGAAAAGGGTTGGAGGTAGACCCGGTAAAGATCGAAGTTATTTCCAAATTGCACCTACCGAATTCAGTTAAAGGGGTACGGAGTTTTCTAGGTCACGCCAGTTTTTATCGCCGCTTTATAAAAGATTTCTCTAAAATCGCCAAACTATTATATGAGTTGTTGGAAAAGGATGCTATTTTTTATTTTAATGACAAGTTCTTACATGAATTCAACGTTCTTAAAGAAAAATTGATTTCCGCACCGGTTGTGCAAACACCGGACTGGACTAAGCCGTTTGAATTAATGTGTGACGTGTCCAATTTCACAGTTGGGGTTGTTTTGGGACAACGTGTGGATAATAAACCCGCTGTGATTTTCTATGCATCCAAAACCTTGAATTACGCTCAACTGAATTACACGACAACTGAAAAAGAACTTCTCGCCGTTGTTTTTGCTTTCGAAAAATTTCGGCAATACCTTGTTGGATCAAAAGTCATGGTATGGATGGACCACGCAACCATTAAGTACTTGATGGATAAAAAGGATGCCAAACCTAGACTGATTAGGTGGATCTTACTTTTATAAGAACTTGATATTGAAATCAAAGATAAGGCGGGCATTGAAAATGTGGTCGCGGACCATTTGTCTAGGTTGGAAAGGGTAGATGAAAAGGATTTGCATATACCCATTACCGAGACATTTCTTGATGAACAACTTTTAAATGTGAAATCGAAAGACCCTTGGTTTTCTTATATTGTTAACTATCTTTCCTGCAAAATTATTCCGGATGATTGGACATACCAAGAAAAGAAGAAAATTTTCCATTCTCTGTGTTATTATTTCTGGGATGACCCTATTCTGTTGAAGCAGTGCAGGGATGGTGTCTTACACAGGTGTGTACCGGAGGTGGAATACGAAAGTGTTCTTGGTCATTGCCATACACTACCGACAGGTGGCCACCACGCTAGTTCTCGCACTGCAGCCAAAGTACTTGAAAGTGGTCTATACTGGCCTACTTTGTTCAGGGATGCTTATGATTTTGTGTGGCAATGTGATTCCTGCCAAAGGGCAGGTAACATTTCAAAAAGACAAGAGATGCCCCTCAATGTATTTCAAGAGGTTGAGGTGTTTGACTTGTGGGGTATTGATTTTATGGGACCCTTTGTGCCCTCAAATTCTAACTTGTACATTCTTTTAGCTGTTGATTATGTATCGAAGTGGGTAGAGGCAATACCCACAAGGACGAATGATGCCGTTGTAGTGTGCAGGTTTGTCAAAGAATATATTTTCTATAGGTTTGGTGTACCAAGAATGATCATTAGTGATGGAGGTACACACTTTCGGAATCAAAAGTTCGCGACACTGTTGAGAAAGTATGGGGTAAAACACAACATTGGTACCTCGTACCACCCACAAACTCAAGGGCAAGTGGAGGTCTCCAATCAGGAGATTAAGAAGATCTTGGAGCGTACTGTGGCTTCCACGAGAAATAATTGGAGTACCCTGCTACCGGATGCTTTGTGGGCGTACAGGACGGCGTTTAAGACACCTATAGACACCACGCCTTTTAGGTTGGCTTATGGTCGGGCCTGCCATTTTCCGGTGGAATTGGAGCATAAAGTGCATTGGGCGCTGAGGAAGTTATATTTGAGCTATGATGAAGCTAGAAAAAAAAGGTTGCTTGAGCTCAATGAACTTGACGAGCTGCGGATGAATGCATATGAAAGCTCGCGTATCTACAAGGAGCGAACAAAGTTGATTCATGATCGCAATATTCAGATGCGCGTCTTCAAGAAAGGAGATCGTGTACTCTTGTTCAACTCCAGGCTGATACTGCACCCCCAGAAATTGAAATCCCGATGGAGTGGACCATTCACCGTAGAGGAGGTCAGGCCACATGGCGCAATCATGGTGCGTGATGGCAAGACAACATTTCTGGTCAATGGACAACGATTGAAATTGTACTTCGGTGAAGATTACACAAGGAAAGTGAATGAGGTCAAACTCGTTGCGCTTCCGGATGCATGAGGAGTTTCAAGTCGTCTAGCCTAAGACATTAAATAAGGGCACTTGTTGGGAGGCAACCCAACCAACGCTAGTGTAGTTAGTTTCTTTCACATTTTATACTTTGATTTGATTTGACTTTGTTTTTAGTGTAAAAAAGATACCGTGATCGTTTGCTTTATGTGAAGGACTGAGGCAGAGTCGATACCATCGACCCTTGTGTTGATGGTATCGAGATGGGTACAGGTTGGCGGCTTCAAAAATTGCTCTGTGTCGATACTATCGACACACCAACAGGTTGATCGCAAAGTCAAGGTCGATAGTATCGACATGTATGTCGATACTATCGAGATCTCTGGAGATATTCAGACGCAAATTGTCTCAGTGAAGTCGATACCATCGACAGGCCTGTCGATGGTATCGACCAAGTTACAGGAAGAAGGCTGCGGTCGGGCCTCACGAGGGTGTTGCCCTAACCAGAGGTCGATATTATCAACTTGCGTTGATAGTATCGACGCGACACGTCACCGATCCCCGAGAGGAAATCAACGGCGATCGCTGCATCGAGAGAGTCTATCTGTGGGACGGGTCGATACCATCGACACATGTTGATAGTATCGACACGTCATCGATCCGAGTCCCCCACATCAAGCCATCAACGACCATCGATACTAGCGGCAAACGGATTGTGCTATAGGAGTCGATACCATCGACTCGTGTCGATGGTATCGATCGGCATACAGCAGCGCCGGCCACGGTTATTTAAGGGATGGATTGTCGTCATATGACGTCAACAGGGCAATCCTTCCCCACTTGTGTCGTGCGTCTTTGTGAGCAATCAGAGCCCGGCTACGAGCATCCACGGCGCGCGTTCTTCACTGATCCCTCATCGAGCAGAGATAATCTTCTCTGACCTTCTCCGAGCTCCATCTTTTAATCTTTCTTCTTCTACGACAATGGTGCATGTTGCCGGTGCATCCTCATCATGCACAAATCCGATCGAGATTCCCGAGTTCATTCCTCCATCAACAACTTCTATTCTGCGTCTGCGGATCGTTCATCCTTCTGCGGAGGTTCGGAAGGTCTACGAGGAGATCATGAAAAGAAAGATTGAGCCGACCCGTTACGTCGACCGCGACATGATCCATAATCTGGGGTTTGAGGCCAACCTCGCCTACGTCTTGAAAGGGCAGGCGAGACACATGGGCAGGATGCCCGATGAGATGGAATTCCACACCGATGGCCAGCCGTTCTTCAGTGAATGGCCCACGTACAAGGAGCTGGTGGCGGAATTCATGGCGTCGCTGGACATATGTGTTGTTCCAAACGACATCATCGCCACGGATCATGAATGGATCAACGGTCGTGTTTCTTTCCGGCTGTACAATAATGACTACACTCTCACCCTCAGGGAGTTCAATGCAATCTATAACTGGAATCATGGGCGAAATGAGTACCGGAGGCTAGACAACCAGACTGACTATGATTCTATCTTTGTCGAGCTAGTGACTTTGCCTCCGGGCAAATCTGTGAGCTACCACAATGCAGCGGTAGAGGATTTTGAGCATTCGTCCGTGCGTATTCTTCACCGCATGTTGTGCACCACTCTCTTTGCTCGTGGTGATCTGTCCCTTAGCAAGTTCTAGGAGACAGACTTGTTTTTCCTGCACAAGTTACTGAAGCGGGAAGAGTGTAACTGGGGAGCGTTTTTCTTGCAGCGTGTGTTGGTTGTAAAGAGGAGCACGTGGAAGGCTCCAATTCACTTTGAAGGTCTCATCACACCGCTAGCCTCCTATCTTGTGTTGAATTTCTCCCAGCTGACTCCTCTCTCCAACAGAAGCAAGGTTAATTTGCAGCATCTTCACCGCTCCAACCTCATCCTACTGCGTGATGGACTGGCGTATGCACACTGCCATGTTAATCAGGCTTATCAGGAGTGTTCGCTCCCCGACCCCATCTTCCATATCGACGACGCTCAGCATTTTTGATGGCCTGTAATTGCCATCGAGAGTTCGGATGAAGACGGTGGCAACAACGACAATGACGGCGAAGAGGCTGAAGAGGAAGAGGAGGCTTTCACTCCTCTTTGGGCACGAGTGGCACCTAGGAAGCATCCTCGTATGCATCCGGGTACATCTTCTTCTTACCAGCCTCTGCCACCGCAGCCACAGCAGCCCTCGCAGCAAAGCGAGGATGTCTACTCCATGCAAGGAATGTATGCAATGTTGTAGGATATTCGTCAAACGCAACAGCAACACATAGCCTCATATGCCGGTATTTAGGATACGACAAACCGGTTTCTAGATAATCAATGGGATATCTTTGAAAATGAGCGCCTCCTCCTCGACAACCAACAACACATTCACGACAGGTTGCATAGGATGGAGATGCAGCAGCAGCCCTTCTATGATCATTACTGGAGCCAGAACTACTTTGGGGGGTATCCACATCCTCCGCCCATGCCCCAGTATGATCCGAGCTTTCAGGGGCAATACCCATCTTGGGACCCACGGCCCCGCAGTACGCGCCTCCGCCGGAAGAGTGATCAGTATCTCTGTTCCACCCTTTAAGGTTATTTTTGACTATGAGGCCATAGTCGATTTCAAGCTTAGGGGGGGAGTTGGAACAACTCTATCCTTTAGTTTTCTCATTTTTTAATTTTTATTATTTTGTTTCTTGTCATTTATTTCTTACAATCTTAGTTTGTTTGTAGGATCCACATTCTATTTAGTGTAATTGTGGATGTCTTAAGTCTTGTGTCATCTCATTTGCTTGTACATGGGAATTAAGGGAAAACTTAAAAAAATTTAGTGTTTGCAAGCTTGTGTTGTTCAACTTTGAGCATATAACTTAAGAAAATGATTGGGTTTGTCAACTCTAGAATAGGAAATCACAACTGAACAGTCCTAATGATTAATGAAAAGTGGACAAATTGGTTGTTTGAGCCTAAACTGACCAAATGATAATGAGACTTTAATTTGAAATATGAGAGAGAAACCTCTTAATTACCACACAGGTCAATAAGGAGGGACACATAATAATTTGCAAAGGTTCAGTCAATTAGTCTTGTGATCTTTCCACCCCCATTGTTTTCATATTCTACCTTAAGAACTGGAAGTACATTACGATTTTAACTTCTTTGAGTGCATCTCATGTAGATAAGACTTGCATTGCAACTATTTCCACATATTTTGCATGAAAATAAAAAAATTTGATTAGTTGTACATGCACATCATCCTTAAGTGCATGTCATTTAGTTGCATAATCATCATTCTATAGCTTCATTCACATTTTTGTGCATATAGTACATCATGCATCTTATTTCTTCTGAAACATTAAGGGTGATGAACTTGTTCCATACCTTCTGAATGCCTTAAGTATTTAATCTATGCAAAAAGAAGTGAGCCCGACAAATAATTCATGGTCATCTATGAAAATAAGGGTTCTTAATAAAAAAATTTGAAAAAAAAGAAGAAAAAAGAGAATTGAGAAGAAAATAGGAATGAGAGGGAGAAAGGAACATGTTTTTCAATGCATATTAAGAAGAATAAGAACATGATGTTGTTCTCTTAGATATTCCATCTCACCTTGAGACGGAATGATAGTGCATGCATCATTCCACCCAAATGTAGGCATTAGGGGATTTACACTTGCATATGCATCATTTAGGTCATTTTTGCTTTGTGCATGTTATAATCGTATAATGCTTCCATTTCTTCCATGAGACACCCATTTAATCCCACTCGTTGCTCGAATTGGTAGGCCACCATGATTTTCTCTTCACTTGTGAATATCAGGAGAGTTTCTTCCATGTAGATGGTAGCTAGGGCGAGCAACGTAGAATAGGAGATTACAAGATGCACCGAGTCCGAACTGGCGAATTTTATTATGTTAATTGCCTTATATGATAGTGTTCATCAATTTTGAGGTAGATATCTTTTATGGATGATTATTGTCTCCTTTAGGGTAATTATCATTCTGTGGTTAGTGAGGGCCGGAATGTGAATGTTTGGTGGGGATCATATGGTGATGTTTGTTGTGATGATCTGTTCTTTAGTTGACCCTCACAATTTTATTCTAAAGTTTAGTTGCTCGAGGGAGACCAATGTTAAAGCTTAGGGGAGTTTGATGCGATGATTTTGAGTCGCATTTATAGACATATTTTACTTGTGTTTTATGCATTTATTGGTCATTTTGGTGGTTAATATTGCATGATTCATTTACTTTGGTCTATGATCCTTCTTAGTGTCAAATCTCCTTTATTTTGGTATTTTGAGCATAAATGATTATAATAATATGTTTTATTCGGCTTATGTGTTTTTGTGTTGCAATTTCAGGAAAAATGAATATCTGTTGTTGTCGATACCATCGACAATGGTCGATACTATCGACGAGACCACAGGCAACCAGCCGCAAGGAGCATCGTAGAATCGATACTATCGACAGGAGAGTCGATGGTATCGATATACCATCAGGTTGCTGGCGAGAAGATAGTCGATACTATCGACACAGAAGTCGATACTATCGACAAGTGGAGCTACAACGACAGAAAAGGACAAAAATCGATGCCTTAGAATGTCGATGGTATCGAGTTAGCATCAGTTGCGACAAAGAAAAGAAAAGAAGACCGGCTGATATCGTGCAGCGTCGATGGTATCGACACCGTCAGATACAAGTTTGCTTCAGATCGATCTAAATCTGCCGGCTGTGATAATTTGGCGACCTAACTCGGTGATTATACCTAATGACGGCGGCTAAGAGTAATCGATCATGTCATTAGCCATTGCACACGTCCCGAGGAGGTGTGGAGAGAAGAACGGAGCCCAGAAGCACGCCCCAGTCATTCTGGAAGCCAAAGAAGATGTTTTCCACCGCCGAAAGGCCAGAGATCGTGGATGCTACGCCAAGGAACGCTTGGATCTTCTCCGTTCATGGGTTTCACTACTTAATCACGTTTTTCTCCATGTTTCCCCTTTTCTCTACCATGTTTTGCTCTGAGATGAACATGCGGGGCTAATCCCCTTTATCTTTAGGACCAGGAGTAGCCCGGGGAATCATTGTATGACAATTTTATCGTAGTAATTCTTCTTTTATCTCTTAACTCCATGGTATGATTTCGTTTTCTCAATTGTATTGTTATGCTTGATCACCATAATAATAATCTAATGCCTTTAATTTCTTTAAAAGAAGAATTAACAGTTGAAAAGAGACAAAATTCACATTAATTAACAAATCCCTTGAACAAGGTGGTGTAAGGTTAATGGTGGATACCCAGAGGTCGATTCTAATGCACCTAGTTTAGGGTATAGGTTACTATGACGGTGGAACTGACCTAGACATAGGTAGTGAATTGTACCACAACAGTGGGCAATTCAGACTACAGGCCACTACCCGGATAGAGAGATGAATCTGAGTAACTATATAGAAATTCATACAATGATAACCCACGGTGAAACGGCAATCCTAAAGATCTCCACTTGAATTGATTAAACGAAATCTTTAATCGATTGTTTTGTTTTGTTTTATTTCATTTTCTTTTAATTTTACAACAACTTCCAACTTTTAACCGGTCTAGCTGATTGCGAGTAGTTAGTAGTAGTCTCCGATAATTCAGTGTCCCTGAGTTCGACTCGGGCCTCACAAAGGCCTATATTACATTGACACGTACACTTGTGTTCAACACACAGTAAAAGTGTGTCAGCATCCCAAGAGTATGAGTATAAGAGGGCAAGATCAAGGGTCCAAAATTATCAAAACATGTCAAAATTGAGATTACATGGAGGCATAGTAATCAATAGGGACCTCTGGTATCAAAGTCTTAAAATCAAGATCATGAATCCAAGTGCATCATTATGTCAAGCATAATCATGGTACAAGTCAAAATAGGGTAATGTTTGCTTAATTATGTTTGAGGTTTAATCAAATTGGGACATCAAAGGAACTAATTAAATAGGGACCTCATTAAACATGAGGTATAAGGTATACATTCTCCTTATTTCACCACATTAAGATCATCCTCAAACAAAGGAAGCATATTAGTCATAATCGGGCATAGTTGAGTTTCACATGATCTGGGGGATTAACATATGAGTACTAACATTAAATAGAGTTTCATAGTTACAATCAGATCATGGCATCATATCATATTAATCAACTTTTACCAATTATTTTGAATTTTAATTTCCCAATACATAGACTACCCAAAATAGAGTGATCATGTGAGCAATGGGTCATAGAGTAAGCTCACACGTGGAAGCTAACTAATCCTCATCTAATTAGTTTTCTTGGGGTAGTCCTTAAGGAAGAGAGGAGATGCTAGAAGACTCTCTAGTATTTAAGGAAGAGTCCTAATCTGATCTTTGATTCACTTAGGGAAGGCAGATGTGCGGAGGAACCTCACGTGGTGCACCAAACATGCTACCTTAGTTTCATCATTATGGATGTAGGTTCTCCCTAGGTTCTAATGATGTGTTATTCTCTACTTACTCATGTGTTTGGCTCTGATACCATTTGTCATGAAGCCATTTGTTACCCTAAACCTACCTCTGCTGACTACAGAGTCAGTGGCAATAGGTTTTGGGCGCTCGTCCGTAAAATGGCGCAAGACACACAATCATATGTAAATAAGAGCAAAATAGTATCCATCATCATATATAGAACCAAAGAGTCTTAAGTACACCATAGTTCAAGGAAACAACATAAAGAGATTACAAGATCAACATAACTATTCTATTACATGAATAGATTGAGAAACCCATTTATTCACTACAAGACCCATGTTGAGATGTTGTTCTTTGTTGTAGGAGTTTCTTCATATAGCTTGATTCACCTATTGATCACCTAATAGGGAAAAAAATAGCACACAAATTCAATGTGGGTGCATTGGTACACTTTGCAAAACGAAACTAGCAAGATTAAGGGATTAACATAATATAAGCTTGGCAAGATAACAAGAAGTAAAGACCAAAGAACAACAAATAGAAGAAACATGTAACAAAGTTTTCAAGAGCATCTTTTAGGTAAATTTAACCATTGTAATTAACAACATCGTAAGGCTTTATATTCGTGTGACAACTTCCAAAGGAAGAGTATATATGGAAAACTAAGGCATAGCCAATAATTGCACATTTCAACCATGAGGGGTCCAAACGATCAAAGTCATAGGGTCACCCTATATTCAACCAAGTATTTTGATCCCCTCTTGAAAACTCAAGGAGGAGTCACCGTGCCTTATGCTCAAATCCCATGAGTTGGGTAGGGAACAAGGGTTATTGTACAATGGTTTTCTACATTAATGTTTGAGGGTAATCTTCAACATATAATTAATATCAAAGAATGAAAAGGATAAGGTCACTTATGTCAAACCATATTCATATCCAATCATTTAGACTCTTCATATACAACTAGCAATTAACCAAGTCATAACAATAGAAATAATTCAAGAGGAGTAAAAAGTGTACCTTGCAAGTGTAGAGTAAAACCTAGCACCAAGAGCTCAAGGTAAGGCCCTCAATGTCAACCTAGAGTACCAGGATATCTCTCATTAGTATGGAGTGGGAGTACCCACATGTACATTCTCAAGCACTTAGGTCCCCTTTTTAAACAAGCATGGTTCTAGTCATATCAACATATTCACAAAAGTGCACTACATGGTGCACAACGTCATAGGGTGCCTCAGGCTAAGAGAACGTCCATGTTTAGAGTATAATCAAGGCAAAAACCAATCTGATTCAACAAGGTGAGTAAGGGAAATCTATATCCTTAAGAGCATGGTTTCATGTTAGGTCATTATAGTTATAATCATCTACTAGAGTGAGGATATAGGGACTTATTATGTTAACATGGAACAAGAGTGTGAGATCTTAATTATAGAGTGCAAAAAACATAATAGTGGCTATCTATTTCGAGGTGATAGAATTTTATAGAGTTTAAAATATCCAAAACTACTCAAGTGCTCAAGTTACATCATTTAGTACACAAAAGGACAACTCATCAATCATGCACTTGAAATGTACTATTAGAGGACAAGTAAGTGTATTAGATCAGTTTAAACTAATTTAAATAGAGTTTAGGTTCCTGAGGTGCTATGAGATAGTGTTATTAATCATTAGAATCACATAAATAGCAAGGTTTCCTATGTTTAGATGATTAAGGATCATGCAGTGCTATAAAACAACAAATCAAGGATGATACAAATGAAACTAGGGGAATTAGTCATCATCATTGCACAGATGGCATTTTTCTGATCAAAATGATGTGCTACATCATGGTATTTGGTTAAGCTATTAAAAAGTTGTGAGGGTTTAAATATTAACCCAAGAAAAGGGATTAGAAGGACACTTTACCCTTAAATGGGCTAAAATTGAGACGGCCCAACAGTTAGCACGTGAGGGTGATGGCGCGTCTGCAATTTCCGACCACAACGCATGACAGATGGGGATGAGGAACCACGGTGGATGTTGGCCCGCGATTGGGAGTGGGGGCGCGAGTTCGGGCGTCGGCGCTGGCAGCGTGCCTTTTCTTCACGCCCCAGTCGTTGTCCTCGCCGTGATGGTGATGGGTGCCGTGTTGCAGTAGCTCAGACGTAGCTACCGAGTGGGCACGAGGCCTGAACACTCATCCGGCCAGAACAGAGTGAGAGGGAGGGGAAGAGAGAGAGCGCGGATAGGGGAACCAGGGCCACCCCTCCTTCAGTTGCCATCCCGACAGCGATCGGGTTCTGAGGTGCTGCATCAACCGAAAGCGTGAAGATGGTGAGAAAGGATGCTTCAGGATCCAATGGGCATGGAAGGGATGAACTGCGAGAGGGAAAGAACGAGAGGGAGGCTCGCGAGGCAGGGAGTCCAGTCGGCTGGAGCCGCCTACGATGGTGACTATTCAACCTCGACTGGGGCTTCCAAAAATCTGGGTGAGCGTGGCTGCGAGGTGTGGGTGAGGTTTGGGTGAGGCAGCGATTCTGCATGGTGGGGAAGTGTGCGTGAGTCGAGAGGAAGAGATAGAAGGGTGTAAGTATGAGGAAGGGAAAGCAAAGAGGGGGGTTTAGGGTTCAGAGTTTCTCAAGGCAGTGGTGGCGGAGGCCGGTGGGGTTCATCCTCTCCTACTGGCACCCCATTGCTAGGCAGCTGGTCAAGCGGGCTAAGGGAGGGAAAGGTGAGGTTAGAGGGGGGAAAAGAGGAGGAGAGGAAGGGCCGGCCCATTAGGGGGGCCAACCTGGGCGACGGCCAGGGGCCCAACAAAGAAGGGGGCCCATAATTTTTTCTTCTTCTAATACACACATTTGTAAATGGAACGGGATTGATTCGATGTTACTTGTTAGGAAAAGACCGGTCCGGAAGTCAAGTTCCCTGTTTAGTTTTGTGTGATTGGTTATCAGAAAGTCAGGAATTAAACTTCCCTAATTTTCCATAGACTTCTTGACATATATATATAAACTAGAGTTTCAGACTTCCGCTGAAAAGTGAGTGGAAAATAAGTTCGGCGCATCTGTCCCGACGACAACTCTCTCCTCACCTGCGCCCCTTTCGCCCACGCTTCTCTATGTTGGGTAGCATTCAACCACTCCTCTCTTGCCTACGCTTCTCTGGCATGTACCTCTTCAGCCATGCCTCTTTGACTTGCACCTCATTTTTCTTGCCGTTTTTCCTTGATCAACCGGCAACTGATCTGTTTGTTGTGGGGGATAAATAAATCAAAGGATGATGATTGATTGGGTCGGAGCACTGCTACTCTTGACTTTTCTCACGATTTACTCTAGTCAATCGGCGACAGATGCCACTGCGATGGAAAATCATTCAAACACCCATGTGATTTACTACATTGCTAAAGCAACCACTATTTTTGTTTGATTGTGTATTCCTGTCTTGCTTTCTCTTTTTATTTTATTCATATGACATTGACGAAACTGATTACATAGCCACACAACTGAGTTCTCACACAGGCAGTGAATTAGAAAAACTCAAGAATAAGTATGATGACTCTGTATTTGAATATTGTAATTTAAAACATAGTTCATAAGCACGCCCTTTGTGTCCAAGTCATCTTCTAGTTTTGTGAGTATACATACAATAAAAAGACATCAGAACTTTTTATCATCATGGTTCGTTACTATTGCGAATTAATTGATTAACATATAGTATAAATGAGAGCTATGAAGAATAGTGTTAGGGCAAATAGTCTTTGAGGAAAGCATCCTCGGTTACAATATACTAATCATATGGAAGTCATTTACCTAAGAAAAGTTATCTTTCAAACCAATCACCTGATTTTGATTTCCTAAGACTGAACTCAAGTTCTTGGAAAATGAGTTCCCTAAAAATTATAGTTACAACGAACCAATCGAAGCCTAAGGGTCTGACTGGTTTGGTGTAATTTGTCCTGAAAATATTAGAAGTCAAATTCCCTTTTTGATTTTATTTGACTAGTTTCCTAGAAGTCTGGAGCTCGAGTTCTCTAATTTTTCCTGGACTCTCAGACATATATATATATATATATATATATATATATATATATATATATATATATATATATATATACTTCCATAAAATAGGTTCTATTAGAAACCAATAGGACAATGACTTAAAGCCGCATCTTTCATCCGCTCCTGTATTCCTCTTTTCCGGCGGCGACTTCACATAAGATTTTCCAAGCTAAAGTTACTGAAAAACTATCTTAGCTCATCAATGTCTCAAGAAAGATTGAACGGTTTGGCTATGTTATGCATTGAGAAGGATATGTTGGGAAATATTGATGTTGACACTGTTATTCAAGATTTTGCATCGAGAAAGGCTCGAAGAAGTCATTTTATATGATGATTGAAACTCGATAAGGAGATATCTATATTTAATTTTTACGTTCTTTTTAGTTTGATTTGTAAAAACATGTTCTATTTTTTTATATGACAGTTTTGACAATTATGACTAAACTGGTGTTTATTTAAATTTGTTAAATAAGAGTATATAGAGGGCCCATTTTTTATCTTCGCCCCATGGCCTCTAAAATGTCTGCAACGGCCCTGGAAGCATGGGAGGCGTTGGTCACGTACGATCCCTTGCGCAAAAGAGACGAGAATGAGGGGGTGGGGAAAGTAAGGGGTTTGAATGGGCCTAGGCCTAGTTGGCCCGATCTCCACTAAATGGAGAAAAAGGCTAGAAATTAGGTCATACTTTCAATTAGGTCCATTTCCCTCATGGAATCCGGAAATAAGGAAAGAAAAGATGCATTTGAATTGTGGGATCAAACTCTACAACAATAAATCAAAGTTTGCATAGAATGGGACTCATAACAAGGATTAGAAACATAATTACATATCCATGGTGCAATAAAGCCTTAACATTAGTCAAGAAGGCACATCATAACATTTAATCAGTTTCAATGTATTAATTGAGTATAGTGTGACTCAAAATCATAAAATAGAGGTGAGAAAGTTTATTGAGCACCAACCAACGTCAAACCTGTCATGTTATAAAATAATTTGAGGAAACAGAAAACTAGGTTATAACATCCTCCCCTTTTATGTCATCATCAACTCTATTCTGCACTGGGTGGACAATGGTCGTTGGCTTGCTCTGGTCTCACCACATGTGTCTGAACTGCATTGTATCTATTTATTTCTTTATTTGTGTTGGATTCTCGTCATGTTGGTTGTGTCTTGGTTGTAGTTTTCCCTTTGCATTGGTAAGAGGTTTTTTTATGCTTTATCTTTGGTGGAAAAATGGCAGATTTTATCAGGATTGTTATTCTATCAGTTTCGGTCTTAGTAGTTGGGGTCTAATTAATGCAATTGATACCCATGAAATTGGAGGAATTATGATTAATTGTTGCTTTGTCTAGCGCGTTAGGGAGGAATTCAGGTGGCATTACCTTATGCTATGCTGCATGAACTATGAGTTGCATGAGCAATGCTAGGACATGGGGATTCTTGAGATGGTGACACATCTTAAGAAAGTGAACCATAATTGCACAACGCAAGAAAGGAACGATGTCATAACGGTGCTCTTTGAGTGTAAGCTAATAAAGGGAGACTCAGCAAAAGAACATGTGCTCAATATGATTGATATCATCTTAAAGAACTGAGATTGACTTTGACCCAATAGTTGGCCATGGATATGATTCTAAAATCATTTCCAGAATCATATAGCCACTTTATTGAGTGTTACCGCTTGAATAGTATGGCCAGACCGATGTCAGATTTGCTTGGTATGCTAATTCATGCCAAAGCAAAAATGAAGAAGGACAAATCCATGATGATGATCAACACAGCTGAGTCCAAGGATGAGAGAAAGTGATGAAGAGTTGTAAGGCCAAGCCCAAATCCAGATCTTCAACACTCAAGATGAGGAGAAAGAAAAGTACAAGAGGAGCATATCCATTTTACTTGAAGACATTCAGGAAAAAGAAGATGTGGATACAGATCTCCACTTTAGGTATATAAATTGTTGAGATAAATTTTTCTACTTCTGCATCATGGGTACTAGATACCGGATGTGGATCTCACATATTATCAAATATGAATGATCTAAAAAGAAGTAGGCCTTTGGGAAAGGCAAGGTTGATCTGCGAGTCAAAAATGAAGCAATAGTTGTTGCCACTATAGTTGGAACCTATAGTTTAGCTCTGCCTATAGGGCTTGTAATAAAGTTAGTGTAAGGAGTAGGACCCAATAGGGGATCCACTCCCTACTAAAATTTGAAGAATAAAACATCCATTCCAAACACACACAAAAGGTATGTTGGAATAGGTGTAAAATTTTCAAATTCCAAATGATGGTATACAAAAGACCAAAGTATAGCAGCGGAATATAAAACATGACTATAATCAATTTTACAAAAGTACATCTTCATCTCCCCTATAGGCTTTACATAGGTATTACATCATAAGGAAGTAATAGAGGGAAATCTAAACCATGTCAAGTTTGTCTCCAAGCTTCAACTCCTTAATCTAGGTCCAAGTCTTCCTACCATGTCCTCCAAGTCCTACAGTAGGGGTGGAAGCATACCCCAACAAGAGGAGAAAAAGTAAAAGACATCAACAAAAAGCTGGTATGTGCATACTAAAATAGAATTGAGCAATATATGGAGTAAATGACATAAAGTAAGCAATGCTTCCCATAGAAAAGTAAAGGACTACCCATGTGGGCATCAAGAGAGATGAATTGGAAACATATTAATAACAAAAGAGTTACTTTTTTTTTGTCAGTAAAAAATCATGTTACTATATCTTGTGCCAAAAACTTTGGGTACAGAAAAATTACGCCCCCTCAAACCTATGCTAAAAGCACTTACAAACCCTTACTAGGCTTCACACAGGAAGCTATTACCTAAGAGAAGCATACGCATAAAAAAGTAATTACAAACGCCCAATACTGGGTACAAGAGCCATCCACCTTTTCAACCATCTCATATGCATTAAACTCACCCACAAAAAATGAGAGTTGTCAAGTAGGACAACAAGAGTACAACAACCTCAGGTGTCCCAACTGGAGAGATATGCAAAACTGACTCCTATTAAACCACTAGGCGAAGCTCAAGCCAAGGCTAGGAACCAATGAAAAGCTTGAGTAGATCAGTCCCAAGAAGACAAACCTCAGTAGGAATTCACCAACTCCACAGCTACCGTATCTAGCATTGACTACTAACCAGCAACAAGACCCCTATTCCGGTCAATCGGGATCGGCATCACGCCTTCTCCATTCCATCCACTTTACCACTAGAAATAAATTCACCTTCAAGATGTGGAAAGGGAACAAAACATAGAAAACGTTTTGTCTATCCCAAGTGACAAAAACAATAAGATCTCATATTTAGATAGCAGGTACATAGCTAAAGGACTTGATTAGTCCTCCCTCTTTTTCCTTTCTGACTTCTTCTTTTTCCTTGATCTTGGGTGACCAAGAATATATGAGTCAGAACCCCAGTGGTCATATTCAACCTCTAAGTTTGAATCTCCCTGAGAAATCTCATCAAACAGATTGACCTTCCTTTGTTTATAATCGACAGAGAAACCACAACTTTGCCATATCTTGTTGACTTTCCAAGAATTCGAGGCCTCTCCTATACTTCTCCTGTAGAGTTGTAACTCCCAATCCAGGTTAAGACTACCTGCATTAAATATTGGAGAGGAACCAAGCATATCAGGTTCCTTATAGGAGGGAGGGAGGGTCAATTGGTGATTCTCCAATGCGGCATTAAGGACTGTGTTCGACACTAGCAACGCGATCTCAGCCACATCCACATTATCTTTCTCCTTGTTAGCATCCACTGCATTTTGTTCAGCATTAGGCGCTTGAGTGTCTTTGGCATAACGTCGAGCACCTTGCTTACTGAAACGAAATTGAACTTCCTTGGAAGGAAACACGCGTCTGCTAACCAGGGGACACGATCCCTGTTTGTGAACAAACCGTTTGCATCCAGAGCAGAAGAGGGGCTTCGACAGAGAGTTAACCTTCAACTGCTTGGTAGCTCTGTCAACCTCTACTAAGGTAGACTTGGGGATCTTATCAGAGCATGTGATCTCCACACACAGGGTGGCAGATTCCATACAACCTGCTATAAGTGAAGACTCTACAAAGTCCAGCGACCTTTCAATGGTGCTGGCATGCGCTAGTGATCCCATCGACAGTCCATGGGACTCCAGGGTTCTCCACCTCCAGCCAGATTGGAACCCGAGAAAAGGAAAGGGGCTGCAAAGTAGATCCTGGTTCCCATTCTTGAGAAATGACTAGAGCTCCATCCATCATCCAAGGTGCCTCATGAAGGATGCGATCCCTCTCTATGGCCGACGACAACTTTATGACGAAACCTTTGTTCTCCTCCACTATGGTTTCAAAGGTCCTGCTGGGTTTCCACTGTCTTTTGATCCAACCACTAAGCTGACCTTTGAAGGGCTTCCTACTGGCGAATCGAATCGACAAGTATAGGTTCCAGTTTGGGGGCTACTACGAAAAAAATGGTCTTTAACTACTAAAAAAATTGTAGCGAAAACCCCAAAAATTGTAGCTAAAAGCTTTGGCTACATTTATCCTTACATTTAGAATATGAAGCTATTACTTGTGTAGCTAATTGTTTAGGCTACATTTTTCAAAATTGTAGTTAGTTATTCCTAAGGCTACAAATTCATATGTAACCCTAATTGTAGGTAAAAAATGTCCTTACATATAAAAATGTAGTTTGCATTGTAGCTAAATATATGACTACAATTTAATTTGTAGCTATGATATGTAGGGAGAGATAGCATTGATTACAATTTGTATATGTAGTTCATGTATAGCAAAAATTAGCACTTACTACAGATGTAATTATAGCTACTGTGTAGTGAAAGACACAATGTACTACACATACATATGTAATAAGAGACAATATGTATCCAGTCAGTGGCTTGCCAATATAGAGGGGTTTTCAAAAAGATAAAAGATGAATGTTAATAAAGATCAAGTTGTACTTACAATGTCAACGATGATACTTTTATTAATATTTGAACAATGATTACATGTGGGGAGGACATTAACCTGGCCCCTGTTATACAATATGCATGGAAAAAAGATACATATATACAATATCTTCTTCTGACTGCCTCTATCCACACTACAGACTCTATATGCCACATGATCAGGTGCATCTTTTTCTATCTTGATTTTCTTTTGTATTAATTCTGCCACTTGTATTGTCAACAAATATGATAACATTGATAAAATCATAACAAGAGAAAAACTACTAAGGTATTGCTCATCTTGATTGAAAATAGAGAACTTCTCTATGCATGCTCTGCTTTTGATTGGCCATAGAAAGCTCATGTAGTTAATATTGATATTCATGGAGATTCTTGAAATACAAATCATTCTCATCATCAATCAAAAGTTCCACTAGGTCCCCAAATTTGGGTTTCCATATATCTCAACACATATTTTGTGAATCTGAGACTATATATTGGATAATTCATTTGTCCTCTCTTCCTTTTGTTGTGGCAGTTGTTCTCATAGAAGAGATGTGGCATCCAACTATAAATTAACCTAAAGTAACATAATTTGTGTTATGCAGATGAAAGTAAGAGAGTATGACACTAATTTTGAGAAAATGACATGTACTGAAACAAACCAATGAAATTTATTACATAGTTTACCTTTCACATGTACATGAACACTAATTTATGATACTCCAATCAAGGTTATGCAATGGGTTATTTTCTCTAGGATGAAGATGTGATACGAAGGCCTTCTCTACAATCATTCTTGGCATCAAATAACCTGACCTACAATAAAGGTCATAGTGAATGATCAAGTTGCCTTGCTAAAAGTTATACATATCAAAATTTTTACAAAACATAGCTATGTATGAGTTATAATGGCATCATTGTTTACCAACAACTGATGTGACAATGTGGTAGTCAGATCACAATAAAAGTGAATAATGAAAACGTCATAGTCAAAACACCCCCTTAAAAAATGAATCAGTTTGATGGATAAATTCATTTACGTTCCCATCTAAGTCCTGATTATGTGAAAAATCTTATATTCTTTCTCAAAAGGTCATTTTCTGACTAGAATGTTATCATCTTATTTTTCCATCTGAAGTTGCAAACAGTCCAAAATTCAAATGTTTGTATAATCGATACAATACTTAGAAGTGTTTGCAACTTTATACAAATGCAAAGTAGGACAGAAAATACAAACCTGGATACACTTAACGTACACTAATAATTTCCACAAATTGTTTTTAACATTCTTTTCTAATTCCTAAACTTTAAAAGAATCTTTTTTTCTTAGCTAGTTCAGTGTGGCATGTGTACTTAATAATTATTATATCTTAGGAGCTTCAAATCACCAAGCGTCTCCAACCCAATGGCTCACTTATTCTACTAGTGGGTGTTAAGTTGTAGATTCGAACATGCAGGAAGACAAGTATGGATTAGGTGGGAGTGGGGCAGATAAAGAGAAGATAAATATACTGGCCACTTCAGGCAGACTGCCTGAAGTGACCTCACACTCACACAGTGACCATGTAACTTGTGTGACTAGCGGTTTACTGAAAAGTGTCTCTTCTATGAATTCAGATGAGAAAGAGGTTGCGGCTGAAACCTTCAATGAGATAATAATATAAATATCGGTAACTTATGGAAACAAATACTTAAAGGCCCTTTCTTTGCATAACTATTGTAATAATATCATACTCTGTTCCCCTTTAGAATAGGTGAAACTGACATGCCGTAAATTTTGAGCCAACAACCTCGACACACTCATTTTATTGCAATTCAGAATGTGTGATCGATTAAGATGATATATTATTGTTGTCCTATTCTGACAGGTAAATCTTGGCATGTGACCACTAAATCACTACAACGTCATTGACAGTGCAGCTAGGCCTACTTGATGCGAAAGTTCATCTAAATCTACATTAATTTGAATCTTCTTACAATATGTATGTATTCAATTAATCAGTAAAATGACTCCACATAGGACAATTACACCTGGCCACTCAAGTTGCTCACCAATCTAAATGTCCTTGTAGCATGCATACTTCTAATAAATTAGTATAGTGATTATTCATTCATGCACAGGTTGAGTAGTTGTCGATAGATAAAGAGGGCCTAGCTTTTCTTGGTGAGATCAAGCAACAATCATATTTGAGACATGTATTTCAGCTATTGTACCTAGTTAATGATGGTAGTCATTAGGAGAAATAAGCACATAGGAAGCACAAAGGTGGTACCTCGATACACAAATAGTCACTTGCAACTTGATGCACAATGGGCCTAAATGATGTTCATCCTGTAGCCGAAATTCAAGTGATGTCAGTCACTCCATTAAGTTGATCAGTACATGAATATAAAGCTTGAAAATACTAGAGTGTGCCTGATGATTTGGACATGGAAATATGGGGACTAGGTGGAAAAGTTGTTAGAGACTATCATCTGGAAAATAAGAATAAAGATTCACTTTTCACTGAGCAATGCTGGGCTTGACAATTACCCTTTTTTATGTCACACGATATCTTATTAGAATGAGTGCTCTAGATAAAATAATATCTTTCCATCAAACATACAAATCAGAAAGTTTTAATAATGATTTTTTACAGCAAAATAATTGAGAAAACCAAGAGTTCCTCAGTTATCTTTGTATACACTAGTCTTGTAATGTAAGCACATACTATATGTGGACGATTCAACAAATTACAGTTGTTGCCTCCCCTTCTAATAGGTAGCAACAAAGTACCCACTAGACATAAGCATGGAGAACAACTTGGTCATGAATGTGACCCGCAATTGAGATACTACAACAAGAAAGCCTGGAGGACATGGCAGTAGTTGGAGAATGGACATGTTTGATGGGTCAAGATGAGGGCCGAAGTGAATCTCTACAGTGACGATGTGTTCCATGAGATAAGAACTTCAAAGCACAGTGGTAGGGAGCACAGGGAACAAAATTCTTCTAGCTAACTAAGGTTTCATTATGTATTTCTTATGGAAGGTGCTAGAAAAAAATGACAAACATATTGAGATATTAATTGTGTATTTATTGATTTCTTTGGTAGATCAATATGTCTCTATGGACTACATACTGTGGGGTGTAGGGATTGTTGTTGGTCACTACATTACATAACAGTCTTACAATGTCATTCATTAGTCTCGTATAGGTTATAGGAAAGTGTTTAACATGACTTTTATGTAAGAACATGGATTCCATTTAAAGCACACATGTTGTAGCATGAATATGATGGCGTGTGGAGTTTTCATATGGTAGTCAAGTATATTATCCCAAATAGTGTACAAGATAACATGATAATATATCGTTGATTTTAGTATATGGGTCAGTGCCAAAATCGTTAATAAAGAAATGTGATTCCTGTCCCAGAATATTCCCAGAATAAATAGAAATATAAACTGAAATTTTTAAGAATTTGACACATGGTAAAGAAGTACAACTAATAAAAAGATACCCGACCAGTGTAGTGTAGATGGTTCGGCCTGGCCTGTCCTCTCCGGGGGACCCGGGTTCGAAACCTCCTGTTGCGTATTGTATTTACCAACCCTTGGGTCATCCGGGCTCTGTCACCGGTTTGAGGGAGGGGGGGGGAGACTAAGTCTCCTTCTAACTCAAAAAAAACTAATAAAAAGATGGTGTTACCGATGTATAAAAATTATTCTTGTGTAGTAATTGAATATGGTGTAGCATACGTATGCGTTTTGGTACAATAAAGGGATCTTCCGCGACCAATGTAAGTTGACATTTGTCTTCTTTAAGGAAAAGGGGCCACTAAAATACATACCATCTTACTCGATCTACATATATTTGCATTGAAGATTATGATTTAACCAATGATATTAATGCTACAACTAATTCTGATCTAAATGACCATCCAAGAAAGTGAGATGAACAGATAGCGATGAAAGAAGTTTTCTTCATTGACAAGCACTTAATTTATGTTTTTGTTATCATCCATGTCCTGTCAAACAACTATGTTAAATGTGAACATTCCTAATACATGTCTCAAGATTCAGGATCCTTTTGAGAAAGATATGCTTACTGCAGTATTAGTTCCTTTAAGCATGGTGTCTTGACGTAAAGATGAAATAAAAGGATATAAGAAAATATTTATGCAACATCCAACTAATAATACAAAATTCTGACCTTCGTAATGAAACCAATTGTGTGAGAGCCTGTTTTCGGAAAGCTATCAATGTGAAAATGTACTAATGGAACGTATAGTGCTCGTCATGACACCAGTTGTATGAGAACCTATTTTCAGAAAGATATAAGCGCAAAAATTTACTAAAGATATGAATCATATACTGAAAATCAGTTGATACAGTAGAAGAGCAAAGCATATGGTCTCGGTCAACATTTATTGCTTTTTGTAGAGCGTCTGAGTTGGGTAGATCATAACTCATACGGCATGTTTGGTTGGCAAAAAAGGATCGGAAAGTATTATACGGGAAGTTAGGATGGGAAGGTACATGCGGGAGAAAGGAAGACACTATACTACTATGTTTGGATGCAGCTTCGGAAAGGATGACGAACCCAAACGTTTCTGGAATTTCTTTTAATATTTTAATTTATTCTTCACCGCATATTTCTTGCTGTAGTGGCACATCTCCGTTCAGAAGGGGCAAATGGTGAGAAGCACCCTTTGTCGTTACCGATTATGTAGGCTGCCAGGTCTTACCGCTTGATGTAGGATGATTGCCAACTCCAACTATTTTAAGTCCAAGCATGTCAAACAATTTGATATTATGAATGTTTATGAAAAAGTAAGTTCAAATGAATATGTATGTCTGAAACACCTTTCTGACCTCGAGCTATTCATTCTGTTTGCCTGCGATCGGAAGTGAAAAAATTGTTATCGGTGTTGAGAACATTTCATTCAAGGCTATAACAAAAGACGAACAATTCTAATCTAGATTGAAAGCAATACCAAAGTGGAACCCACCAAAAACATGCATAAACATTCCATGTGGAGGAAAAAACATCATTTGTTTTGTCGAACAACAGAACTGCTAATATTATTATGTTTTGTGCTTGCTTCAAGTAGTATCTTCGCGCAGTTTGACTTTCTTCACGCTGAAAATCTGTAGATCATACTTTCTAAAAGTCATATTTCATAACTGATGTTTGTTTCTTGATTTCAAAATATGAAACATGTACATATTTATTTTCCTTATTGGAAGGGAGAATAAAAGCAACGTCCTAGTATACAATCTTAAATCAATTATCAGTGAACCCTTAATTAATCATAGAATCACTAGGAAAAGAATGCAATCATTCACAGGTCAGTTCTCATCAGAAAACCCCATAATACATATTTGCGGTTCATTTGTTTGAAACTAGAAATATGATAAAAGGGATCTCATGATCCATGAGAGATACGAGTACTCTAACCTCAATTTCTTGTTAGATTTCTGAGAAGTCCTCGGAGCTCTCTCCATGCTGGTGGAGAAACTCGCCTCCTTCCTCTACAAATGTACGACCCGTCTCTAGTTGAGGTATTGATAGGATTCTAGATGCCGCAATGCCTTTACCCCCTGATGATCCTGCTAGCCCATGATATTACAACGGCCACCTGCCACCACCAATCGATTCCCCTTTTAGAACATCGTGATTGCCGTCATTTTCCTCTATTTTTCTGGTGCTCTACAACCTGACGTTAAAAACACATCTTGCGTAGATATTTGCTAGCTTATGTTTTATTCCCCTCCTTGGGACCTTTCATTGAACTACCAACCCTCGCCGTAGGCCACTTCCACCTTCCAAATCATTCTGCTCACTTTTCCTCAGTAGAGCCTGATAAGGAACTGCACAAGCTGCAGGATGGTAGAACCTTGGCTATATACCGCTTCCTAATATGCTCGCAAACCACCAAGTATTGGCACATCGTTGCTCGCTCCATCCAGATGTTGGCAAGATGTGAAACTTCTAATGGTGCCAATGCCTCACTTGTCTTTTGCTATGAAACCAGATCCATACCATGCTTGTCAACTGTAGGAGAAAGCAAGGCCACAACCGCCCGTAATTTTGGGGGTGAGTATATGGAAGTACATGAATACTTGTAGGGATACTAGGAGTGATGGGCGGGGATTGACGAGTCGAGAATTTGGGACACACGCTTAGGCAGGACATTTTGAAAAATCATATACTTTTTTAAGAACAAATGGCGCGAGATGAAATTTGGGACGTGCTTAGAAAGGCCATTCTGAAAAATCATACTCCCATTAGTAAAATGACAAGTTAAAATCGGAAGTTATTGCATGACTGCAATTATTAACTACATTTATTTAAACTACACTCATATAAATTGTAAAGGAAGGTATTTATGACTACATATAAAAGAAATGTAGTCCATGAAAATGTAGTTAAAGACCATTTTTTCCTAACTAGAAATAGAGCCGCACTTGGATCCATCCCTATTAATCGGCTTAACGAAGTCAACGACCGAGATGTCTGCTATAGGCCTACCTTGACGACAAGCATAGAGCCAGTCCGCGAGAGAGGACGTCACATCTTTTTCGGTGTCACCCTTGGAGGGTCCTGCTTGCGGGGATTTGGGTTTACGTGAAGAGGAGGTATCCAGGGTTGCAGAGATCTCTGGGATTTGAGGAGTACGGGGGATCCCTTGCACGCACCCTTCTCCTTCAGCCACCCTTGAGCCTCCAGGAGGAGTCGCCTTCGACTCATTAACTGCCTTCCCACTGTTTCTACCTCCTCGTCCGCTAAGGATTCCGCTTCCGACGCGCCCCTCCCTCACCCTCCTCGCCCGCGAGCCATCCTCCCCTAAGCACATATCATGAAATTAGGGCACATAACCCATCATCAACAACATCAACCTGCATGCATGTGAGATAAGCATAGAACTAGGACAATATAAAGACAATGGCAACCAAGCCTCAAAAACTTGAAACATGTTAGAGAATGGCAAATAACCAAATTCCCAAATATATAAAGTGTGGGCATAAAACCTGGGTATGGGGCACATAACCTCCATCGCAAAATATAATAAGGGCACATAACCCAAAAATCAAAGCAATTACACTACTCTAGGGCTATTGAATCACATAACATGCTTAATGTAGAGGCAAGTAAAAAGTATAGTCAGAATAAACAAGATTGCCATCACCTAAATGGACAATATAAACATCCACCACAAAAGTGGGCATAAGTTGCACTTATCACCAAGTAGAGTTCCATTATGATCAAAGTATAATATAGAGTCAAAAGAATGTCCAGTCAGAATAGAATGATTACAAGATCATAAACAATTAACATATTCTCAAGAGAAAGAGATATTGTGTAGGCTATTGTCCATTGGACTAGGATAAAGATGAAAATAGTTTTTTTTCTTAAAATGAACAATATGGGATGCAAACACACCTTAATCTAGAATCCTAGAAATAGTCTTCACCAATCTATTTGTTTCTAAGATCACCTTTGCTTAATTGCAGTTTATTCACATAGATTATCGTTTTCTAATGCATACTTTGTAAAGAGAAACCTAATTTTAGACCGATTTGGAAAACCTCATATTTTGGTCACAAAACCTAGACCAAAGGATTCCTCATTTTTTTTCAACAAAACATATTTATTTTTCCAATTTGGAGTTTATATGATTAAGTTGCATTTTTAGGGCTTTTATATAGTTTATTAGATCTTCAAAAATTAACTTTTGAAAACATGGAAATCAGACTCTAGAAACATTTTTATTAGAAAGATCTCATTGTTCTGATTACAAAACATACTTTTACTTAATTTTTGGACAAGTAGATTAAAAGATATGATTTTTACAAAATCGGTCAATCACAAAATTTTAAAAATCCAAATAATCATGGAGAAGTCACTACAAAAAAATGGTCTTTAACTACAAAAAAAATTGTAGCTAAAACCCTAAAGTTTGTAGCTAAAAGCTTTAGCTACATTTATCCTTACATTTAGAATATGAAGCTAATACCCGTGTAGCTAATTGTTTTTGCTACATTTTTCCAAATTGTAGTTAGATATTCATCTACCTACAAATTCATATGTAACCTTACTTGTAGTTAAAAATTATCCTTACACATAAAGATGTAGTTGTAATTGTAGTGAAATAGATGACTACAATTGTATTTGTAGCTATGATATGTAGGGAAAAATGACATTCGTTACAATTGTATATGTAATTCATGTGTAGTCATAATTGGCACTTACTACATTTTGTAATTGTAGTTAGTGTGTAGTTAGAGACATCATGTACTACACATCCATGCATTTGTAGTTAGATTATGTAACCAGTCAATACAAAAGTATTTCTTAGAAGAAGAAAAAATCAATATTGATTCAGATCAAGTTGTCGTTGTGATGTCAATAATCATACTTTTATTTATGTTGAAACAATGAGTACACATAGGGAGGACATAAACCTTTCCCCAGTTTTACAACATAGAAAGAAGATATATGTATGCAATGACCCCCATTAGAATATAAGTTACATCACTCTCAAAATTGCACCCCACATTGTACTCTAGCTCTCAAAACTTTTTTAGAAGCTTGAAATCAAAATCATCATGCAATTGTCACTTGGATTGGGACCCATACAATCGTGTTCGAATTTTATAATATCAGACCAGATTACCACTGAAGCAAAATATGGTAATTGTTGTCATGCCTGATATTGAACAAGGAATGTTGCTGAGTTTAAGTGGTAACACTGGGTAACGCAAGAACCTGAGATCAAGCATTTTGAGAACGCATAGCCTATCTTTCCTTTTCTGAGTCAGCCAACTTAACAACCAAAGGAACAATCGAGCCCTACATGCGAATTCACCATAATCAGGATATAGAAGTAATCAAATATCTATTTAATTTGAAATCAAATATTAAATATCAAAAAAAATATTCAAAAACTCAAAATAAATCAATCCAAATCAAGTAGTACTCTCTACACCTGTAACATGTCTACAAAATTCGTAGAATTCTGATGTCTGCCGGTGAGCCCTGTGGTAGATGCATGGGCTAGAGGGATCCCTCACTTGGATCTTGAATTGCATCAGAAAGCATAGTCATCTTCTGCTGTTTTATATATGTATCGTGCTTCTTTGCTTTTCCAATGAGATGGTGTTTCCCTATGACAGGCTATCCCCAGCTGACACAAGTAGGGCTTGCTGAATTGCCTCCAAGGTTTCACCTACACTTAACTAGGTCGGAGAAACACCATCACATCCCAAAGTAGTATCACGGCCTGGTTTGGGTTGACTTTTTATTTTCTTTTTCAGCAAGCCTTTGTTGTTTTTATGATATCAACGTCCAATACCCATCTAATTATCTTATATAAAGTTGTTCTAAACAATAGTTTTTTGATCTTCTAGCTATAGTCTATTTATATTACTACTGTTAAGATATGTATCTGTGAGTTTGTACATAACTACAGTTAAGTGAGTCTACATAGGGTATGTAAATTGTGTTTACTCACATACTGCGTAGACGTATTATTGGCTGCTTCCTGTCCTTATGTAAATGAGTGGGCAGTTAGTCTAATACTATTCAACTTGACTCTCCCTCGTTTTTGTGTGTTCTGCAACATGTACATGACTAATTACTCGTATCTGTTAGAGTTGAACAGATATAAAATTACCAATACTGGTGGTTAATAAACAATGATTTCAAAGGTCACATACATTAAACTAAAAGAAGGGGTTACGTAGCATACAAATTAGTTTTGTAGTAGATAAGATAAATATTCAGCTGAGATTCAATTCATGTAGAGCTGACTTTAATAAACAGGAGATAGAACTGTTTATGAGAACATTAGCTGTGAGTTCTATTTATTGTTAACTTGGACTTAGCTTGTAGATCTTAATATAATTCACTGCCATATTCGATATGTTTGTGCTATTTGTTTACTAAAACAATAGACGAGTCATATATTATCACATAAACAAAGACTTCCATGAGCCATAGATAATAATTCTTTCCTTACTTTTTTAACTGATTAGAAGGTCCCACATAGAACTGATCAACTAAAGATATACGTACCTTTTCCATATTGGGAACAATCTCCTAGACCTTCCTCATTTACTTACTGATCTTTGTCCTTTTGTCTGGAAAACAAATACAGGTAAACGTTACACTAAGATCTCAGCAAATCATGAAATGTAGAGTACTACATCATCAAACTTCAGATCTAGACAAGGAACACATGCCGCCACACAAATTTTTTATATTTTAGAACGAGTTTAATTAATCAATAGAAAGGATAAACAAAAGATGTTAGAAAATATGCCTGAAGATTACCTGCCCTCTCAAAAATTATCCGATGATAAGTCACACAGTCGTATTCTGCCCTCAGCATCCAAGGGACCCCTTCTTAGAGCTGGGGGTACTCAATAAACGATGATGATTTGGAGAAGATTAGAAGACGTACAAAACTACTGCAATAGCTCATCGTCTCACAGTTAAGGACTTGAGCCCAAAGAGTTCAAAACAGACCAACTTATTCATTTGTGAAGTACAGAAAATCATGAATTTTGAAAATGACAATTCTGAGTTTGATTTAGACCTTTCATCCGTTGACCTTGTCGTTAATGGAAAAAGTAGCAGCTATGCATCCCAGTCCGCTTGCACTACACCAACTCCAGGCTGCGCGTACAGATCTACTCGAGTTCGGTCAATTCACCATTAAATTGGAGCAACGTCGTATGTACATGATTATTGACTTTTCTACACCTCACGAGCTATTAATGGGAACTAGAAAACACCCAGTATGTCCCTATAGACTCCTCAACAAAGACCACACACAACTGTCCCAGACACCTACAGATACCTTGTTGGCCAAGATAGAATCCCAACATGCTTTCAACCGCAGGGAATGATTGCAGGTTTAGGGACTTGAGTGTGGTACAAGAGTTAAGATCATGAGCGCCCCATCCTCTGAGAATGTACAGATCTACTCAAAGCGAAGGGAGGCTTGCTATGATTTGGGTGGCGACATGCTCAGATTAATAGGACTGGTCTGAGGATGAGACCAGTGAGTTATGGGCGGCGTCGTCTAGTGTTTATATGACGAAAGAGGGGTAGGCGTCATCGCAGCCCTAGAAGCAAGGGCAGGAGCGGATTATGTCGGTGATGACAGATTTTGGGGGCCCAATAGTTATACCACCCTAGTGACTTGACAGACGAAAACTTGGGACAATAATGATTCAAGATTAATCATTAGATATGTTGTAAAAGAGGATGCATAGATGATTTATAGAGAAAACAACTGAGCAAACCTTGATTTCAAATGAAGATACAACCATGGATGGAGTCCCGTTCTCTAGATTTGCACACACTGATATGTTAAATATGCAATGGATCATTACGAAAAGTGATGTCCTCATGATGGATCTTGATATGCTCGATACTAGTCATTTTTCCTATTAGGGCATTTGGATAGGAAAAGCCAAAAAGGAGGAGAGAGGCGGTGGACGGAAAATTCTGTATCGCTCTATTGGAGAGAAGATTAAGAAAGGAGGGAAATACATTTTGATGGAGGGGTGGCGGGAGACTAAAATATTTTAACTAAGAGTTCTTTGAAAAGTGTAACACATAATGAGTCCAACGCTATTATGGTTAGCTATAATTGATTTACTTACATTATCGAGAATTGTAAGGATATGATATTAATAACTACAAATAAAGTAAATATAGCTAGACCAAATGTAGCTAATCCCTACTTTTCTTGTAGTGACTCAAGCACGAGAGAGAGGGGGTCGACGCACTGACTTGGCTTGATCAGGCTTGGGGAAGTCTCATGGTCAATCATCCATCTAGACTCACACCAAAGGAAAAGAAATAGGGAAAAAAGACAAATTTACCCTTAGCAAAAAATTGAAAATGAATGACGAGCGAGGGGAATACCTGTGAAATGAACATGGGGAATCATCCCCCTCACCATGGTTGTGAGCAGTGCAATTACAGTTTTGCGTTAATTTGGGCAAAATTGCAACCCACGATGATTCAACAATTTGAAGCTATAGAAATGAAGAACAAGATGCTACGAGCTCACCGCTAAATAGAATCGAAGACCGATGGAGTCACCTACTTGCATGAGGCCATGTAAATTGAGAAGAAGAACTGGATTGGGTGTGGTTGTTGAGTAGATGTGCAATGAAATTGAGAGAGGATGAAGGTTGAGCAAGGGGCGGTGGAACTGGGGGTATAGTTCCCTATTTATATGGTTGTGTTCTAGGGCTTTTGTAACATGCCGCTTCAAGAAGATCGGGAAGAGAAATCATTTGTTTCATGAAAAAAGGAAACTAGGGCTCGAATTATAGCTTGTCTTGTATAGAATCTTCTCCCAAATCCAAAAAACCAAAAATCTCAGAAAATCGTTGAGTGAGGAAGGAGAAATGAACAAAAAGCCAGCATGATGGCACTATTCACGCACGCCCCACTTATCGAAGGTAGGAGATCAGTCCAGAACCATCCGATCAAGTGCAATGGGTCCACGGATGATCTCGGGTCATCCACTAGGTGCATGACACATTGATTTAATTTCCCAATCAAAATTGATTAAGGTGATGCATTAATAATTTATCTTTTTTTCTCTCTCTCTTCATTTAAGGGTGCAAACAAACTCCAAATTTAATGAAATTTGACAACTAGCATATTTAGGACATTTAGAATCTCATTTTGGCATTATTTTTTATTTTAGAGTCTCTATGTATTTTTTTTAATTCGGTAAAAGTAATTCATAGTTTCTCTTTCTTACCACATTAGCGACATCTAGAATTACCCAATTTTGGTGAAACTTCAGTACCCTCAAGCAAACTTAAGCATATGGAACATGAATGTGCCATTAATTTTATCCCTTGGTATTATTTAATACATTATTTAATATTTTAAGCTATATTTACACTTTCTCTCTCCTAAACACATTAGAACATTAAAGATTATCCAAATTAGTTGAAAATTCACTCATAGGATAATTTTAACATGTAGATTACGAATTTGGGATTAGTTTTCTCTTTTGGATTCATTAAATTTTTTATTTTTATTTTTGAGAAAACTCACCTTTTTCTTTTCTAAATAAAATGGATGTAGTTATTATACCTCAAAATTGTTAAACTTGGCATCCAAGCCAAATGAAACGCATGGAAAACAAATTTGAAGTTATCATTATCCAATTAGTATTCCTCTTATGAATTTTATCCCGTGATTAATTGTTTCCACTATTTATTATATTAAATAGTTCAACATCACATTATCTTGTTTAAAGAGTTATTATTTATCTCTTTAAGTTTATTAATTTCATATTTATTTGAATATTATATCAATATTCTCAATTATGGACACCTAGTTCTTCTATGCATATTATTTCTCTTAACATCATATCTAAATCAACATTATCTCACGTGACATATTTTATTGTTCTATATATTATTATGAGAGCATTGGGTAATAATTTTTTTCATGCATATATGTTAGGGTGATTTATTCATGCATTAACATATTAGGGTTACAATTAACTACTATTAGGTATATCCTCATCTTTGTTTGGCTAAGTCCAAAAAGCTAAACTTTCTCTCCTCCAAGGCATAAGGTTGAGGTCAAGAGGCTAGGTTTCGATTCGTTACAATTTGTGAACTGCTATTCTGTACATGCCATAAATAGAAAATTCATTTCTGTATCTTGTATGGACAATGATGCATATGAATTTCATATTAAGAATGGTTGATGTTCTATTTCTAAAGATGAGTTCTTTTGTGGCAGTGCCCCAATGTCTTATGGTCTTTATTTGCTAGATCTAAAGATGGATGTTAATAAAGTATATACCAAAAGACTAAAACTCAACAACTATAAGAAAACATACCTTTGGCATTGTCATCTAGGGCACATAAATGAGAATCACATATCTATACTCCATAAAGATGTTTATCTAAACTCTTTTGATTTTGAATCAATAGAGATATGTGAATCTTGTTTGTTGGCAAGATGTCTAAGACCCCTTTTACTGGTAACAATGAGGGGGCTAGTGATATATTAGAACTCATACTTACTGATGTGTGTGGGTCTTTTAGAACAACTACTAGAGGTGGGTATCAGTACTTCATTACCATCATTGATGACTTCAGTAGGTACAATTATGCTTACTCGATGAAACATAAGTTAGAAATTCTTCATAGGTTCAAGGAGTTTATAAATGAAATATAAAACTAACTTGGCAAAGTTATTAAGGCACTTCATTCTTATCAAGGTGGAGAATACTTAAGCCAAGAGTTTGAGGACCTTCTTAGAGCCCATGGGATTGTATCTCAATGGACTCCACCTGGAACACCTCAACATAATGGTGTATCAGAAAGAAGGAATTGCACATTGTTAGATATGGTGCGATCAATGATGATTTTAGCTGAGCTTCCAAATACCATCTATGATTATGCTCTTGAAACCGCTGCGTTTACACAAAATTTAGTACCATCTAAATCAGTTCAAAAGACACCATATGAAATATGGTATGGGAAGCATCCTGATTTGTCTTTTTTGAAGATTTGGGATGTGAAACTTATGCAAGGAAAATGTTTCGTGAAAATCTTGGCACTAAGTCTGATAAATGTTATTTTGTTGGAAATCCTAAAGAGACTAAATGATTTTACTTTTATTTTTTATTTGACAGCAAAGTGTTTGTTAGTAGAGATGTTGTATTCCCAGAGAAGGAATTTATTTTCAAAGGAATCAATGGTAGGAAAGTGGAACTCAAAGATGTTCAAGAAAAACAGGAACACATTGAATTGATATATGTACAAGAGGAACAAAGAGAATCACAAAGTAGTGAGTAATCTCAAATACCTCAAGTAACACAAGTACCTCGTAGATCAAATAGGACACACCTTGAACCAGAGAGATTTGGATATCTTTTGACTCAGGAAGGTGGTGAGTTGGTCATAGATGATGAGCCAACAACCTATCTAGAAGCTAATGAGGGACCAAAATCTGAGAAATGGCTTAAGGCCATGATATCTGAGATGTAATCCCTATATACCAACAAGGTATGGACCTTGGTGGATCCACCTAAAGGGGTGAAACCCATAGGGTCCAAGTGGGTCTTCAAGAAGAAGACCGATATGGATGGTAAAGTACAAACCTATAAGGGAAGATTGGTTGAAAAGGATTTCTCCAGTTTCATGGTTAAGTCCATTAGGATAATGCTTGCTATTACATCTTATCATGAATATAAGATTTCACAGATGGATGTTAAAACCACATTCTTTAACGGGAATCTTCTTGAGGATATGTACATGACATAACTTGAGGGTTTTATAAATCTGAAGGATGCAAATAAAGTATGTAAGCTACAAAGGTCAATCTAACGATTTAAGAAAGAATCTTGGAGATAAATCTTTGTTTCAATGAGACATTCAAAGAGTTTGTCTTTATTCAAAATAAAAATGAACCTTGTGTGTATAAGAAGGTTAGTGGGATCATAGTGACATTCCTCATATTGTATGTAGATGACATACTATTGATGGGGAATGACATCCCTTCTTTATAAAAGGTAAAGGCATGGCTGGGAAATACATTTTCTATGAAAGACTTGGGAGAAGCATCCTACATCTTAGGGATCAAGATCTATAGAGATAGATCTAGAAGGATTCTTGGACTAAGTCAAAGCACCCACATTGACAAAGTGTTGAAGTATATCAGCATGGAGAGCTCAAAGAGAGGAAACCCACCCATGCGTCATGGAGTTACCATCTCTAAAACTCAAAGTACCAGTTCTTGTGAAGAAAGGGAACACATGAGTTTGATTCCATATGCATCACAAATTGGATCAATCATGTATGCAATGTTGTGTACTCATCCCGATGTCTCATATGCTTTGAGAATGATGATAAATTATCATTTAGATCCAGGTGATGCTCACTGGACAACCATAAAGAACATCCTTAAGTACTTGAGAAGAACTAAGGATCAGTTCCTCATCTATGACAGAGAGGAAGAGTTGGTGGTAAAGGGTTACATTGATGCAAGCTTCCAAACTAAAAAAGATGACTACAGATCGCAATCAGGATTCGTGTTTTGCCTAAACAACGAAGTTGTGACCTGGAAGAGTTCCATGCAAGAGAAAGTTGATGATTCTACACAGAGGCTGAGTATATTGCCACATTGAGTGTAGTAAAGGAGGTTGTATGGATCAAGAAGTTCATCTCTAAACTTGGGGTTGTTCCTAGAATCAATGACACAATTGAGATATATTGTGACAACAATGGAGATATTGCACAACATAAGGAACCGAGATCACATCAACACTCAAAGCATATACAAAGGCAGTTCCATATCATATGAGAGATCATATAGTAAGGAGATGTGAAGATTAGATTTGTATAGTACCAACCGTGAACAATGTTGTTGATCCCTTGACTAAGGCACTTTCACAGTAGAAGCATGATGGACATGTTAAATCACTTGGAATAAGATTCATGGGGGATTGGATCTAAGTGCAAGTGGGAGTTTTTTGGTATGTATGCCCAGAGAGCCAGTCTTATGATGATTGCAATTGCAAAACTTGTAAATGGTTTGATTATTAATAAAGGAAAGATTCTAGTTTATTTTGATTTATTCAGTTATGAGATAATGGAGTAACATTATACATGTTTGGAGAATGATATTACTTAATGATGTATGTCTTCAAGTACATGACTTGAACAATGAGATCACATAGATGTTAAGAGTATGCATTCTCATTATGTCCCTAGTCGAGTGTTATTGTGGAAGGTTGATAGACAACAATAACACATAATACTAGAGTGTGTGTTGGTTGATGAAATAATTTCATTAGTCATGATATGGTATATCAAATCAAGCACATAGATACTTGTTGGAGAATAGAGTATCAGAAAGACCCACCATGAGAGTAACACATGGAAACCATAGCAATGGCAGTCATGGTTGTCTCTTATAGTGTTGTGGTGATTGTGTTTCTTAGACTCGAAGTCACGAGACTCATCACATGTCATTCAATATGCTTTGACATCATCAAATGTAATCCTAAATAAGAGTTGCCATAACAGTGATGATTGGGTGACTATGACACATGAGAAGTGCCTGTGAGTGATGTAGATGGGATTTATCTATCCTATAGGAGTATGATATCCTAGGCCTCTTGATTAGCGAGACTGAGAAATGCATGGCCATGCAGTAACATACTGGATTCTGGACTTTTTACCTTTTTGGTCTTCTTTTCCATCTTTTTCTTTCATTTATACCCTCTTTGGCCTTTTTGTTTAAATTGTGGAGAATATAATGGTCTAATGAACATTTGTTCACCTTTTATTCCAATATTTGGGTATATGCACAAATACCTCAGTGAAAGCTTAGTAATGGGTTTAATATGTAAAATGTCCACTTAAATAATAAAGATAATAAAATATTTCGTCCTAGAACTTTCTAGTGCTTTTTAGAATATGAAAAAGAAAGAAAATCCCGAAATATAAATAAAGGAGATGATAAATGCAATAATTGGGGATAATATGGATAAAAGAAGATAATGAGGAATATATTGTTCTAAAAATCCTAAACAGAAACCCAAGGAGATACTTTGATATCAAAATTCGTTTTATTGACTTTAAAGTTACTTAATGGCCAAGTATCATCTAATTTGGATAATAAATAAATATATAATGACATTAATACAAGATAATGGGAAATAAGCCAATAAGGTGAAATAAAATATCTAATATTCTCAAATTGGAAAAAATAACTCCAGATTCGTAATCTAAACATAAAAATAAGCCTTTGGGAAAATTTTTATTTAATTTGGTCAATGTTTAATATTTTATTTTAATCTAGAGAGAGAAAATGATTTAAAGACCAAAAATTTTAAATATATGTTGATAAAACTTAATTAATCTCAAAAACGTGTTCCCCACATTTATTATTGCTTATAGGACAAGTTTTATATTTTTAGAAAGTTTCTAGATGCCTCTAATAAATTAAAAGGTTAAATAAGTGATAAAATTTAAATGAATTAAATAAAATAATAAAAGTCTTCAAAAAAATATATTAATGTCAAATTCGTGTTGTAAATGTTAAAATAGACCTTTGGATGAATTTTGAATCAATTTGAAAAATATTTGATGAGAAGACAAATTTAGGAGAGAGAAAGTGTGCACAATTTTAAAATCATTATTTAAAATAACAAACGACTTCAAAAAATGGAAATAATACCAAATTCGTGTCCAACATACTTAATATGAGTTATGGGTGAAGTTTTGTAATTTTTGGATAATCATAGAGTCATAAATAAATAAGGAAAGAGAAAATATGTTTTGAATTATTTAACACATTAAATTTTCACAAAATACAAAACTAATTCTATATTTGGATTCTACACGTCAAAATCAGTCAATATGTCAATTTTGGTTAATTTTAGAAGTCGTTTACACCCTCAAATAGGAAAAGAGAAAAAGTTAAATGATTAAATAAGAACTTTAGTCAGATTTGTATTTGACAACCTAATAAATGTCACGTACATGGACCGTTGGATCTTAATCCAACGGCTCGCATATCATCTCCTACCTTGAGTAGGAGACCAACATGGATGAACAGTAAATTTCGAAAATGTTGATTTTTTGGATGGCCATATCTCTATCGTTACTCAACCAAATCGCGTGATTTTTGGCTTGTTGGATTCCTAGTTCGATTTCGCACCACATTATCCCAAAAGTTTTACGTTTGGACGAATATTCAAGAAACACCCAACTTGGGCGCAACCTCTCTCTACCCCCATCTAAGCAAACCCTAGTCTAGGTTACCTTGCCTACATATAACCATGCCCCTAGGTCCTCCGACACATTAGCAACTCACCCGTACTTTTAATTTCAAGTTTCGTCGACGTTTTGACCCCTAACGGCGACCGAAGCACCAGAGCTTGCGGCGCCTATAGCTCTCTTCTCCCTCCACGTTCGGCCAAATAAAGGGTACACCCAGGTTCGTCTCTTCTCTAGCTTTCATTTCTATATCTAAGTTTTGATTTTGGTTTAGAATCGCAAAAACGCCCAAAACCAAGCTCTTAAGCCGCCGGCCATGGTCGGGTGCACGTTGGGGAAGAAGGCCACTCGCCAATTTATGCTTCTACCACTAATCTTTCCCTTCTATCCTCTCTAGCTCGTGCATAGGGCAACATCGTCTTTTTGCTTGTTCTTTTGCTGCTGTTGTGAGTGTGCATGCCTACGTGGCAAGCTATGGTTGGTCTGTTTTTGTAAAATTGATATCTTTTTACTCGATTATCCAAATTTAAAACGAAAATATGTTTTGGAATCGGGAGAACGTAGTCTATCTAAAAAAATGCTTTTGTGGTCTGATTTTGAGTTTTTCGAATATGTATTTTTTGAGTTGATTTAATTAACTAATAAATATGGAAAATACTCCCCGCTTATTAGGAGCGGGTGGGTGGTGACCAGACCACACCCTCTCATGCCTCGAGAGTTTACCATGTCGGGCTTGCCCGAGTGGGTTCTCTCGGTTACCAAAAAAAATATGGAAAATACCCTAAAAAGTCAGTAACTCGAAAATGTACAAATATATATGTTATTTTGATAAGAAAATCCTAACTAAGATGATGGTGATGTTTTCGGAGTCTAATTTGATGGTTTGCACAAAAAGTTAGTAATATTAGGGTTTTCAACCTTTAATGAGTATACCTAATTCTAATTCATAGATCTAATGATGATATTTGGGAAAGTGGGTTCTGATTTCATGTGAAGGGTTGGAAAGTGGTTTCTAGAACTCTTGAGGCTAAGGTATGTGCATATACCCTCCTTCCGTTGTGAAAGTTTTTATACAAATACCCATATTCCCTAATGAGGCTTAATTTGACCTAATGCATGATTCTTGAAACTTAATTTGTTTATGCCTCAAAATCAATTATAGAACTATCTTGTTTGGGTTTTTATACCCCACTGCCATGTTGTATAAATCCTTTGATTAATCTTGCCATAACTCTTTTTCTAGCATGTTGATTTTATTAGACTAATTAAATAGTGTAGTGGTACTTGTATGTACAACCACCCATAGTTGGGGAATGTGTTATTTCTTCCCTGGGGAACGTGTTATTCTCCCCCGCACATGAAATATGTGCAGGTGATAGGGAATGTGATACTCTCCCCTCACCCTTTGGTTGAAGGTCCGGTAGGTGCCTCAACCCTACATAGTTAAGATAGTCAATTTTAACCATACATGCAATCCTTTTGTGATATGTTGTTTATGGCAAGCATATATTGAAATATTCTTTTATATAAATGGCCCCATCCTCTTGATGTCTCATCTTTTGATGAATCCCTAGCCTAATTTACTTGTTATATTTATCTTTTCACCTTTAGTATAGTTTAGTGACACATACTTTTATTTTCCTTCCCTTTTTGCTGGGTGCCTTCCCAACCACCCAGATGCGGAGCAAGGTGATGGATATGGCATGAAGATCATAGCTTTGGCATGGACTTAGCTGACAGATATGCTGCTTGGAGACAAATGTGGAGTAGTCTAGTTCCCTCTACTTAGATCCACTTTTTGTATAAAGATGTACACCCATATTGGGAGAATTTTGATGTACACTTTATTTAATTTGAATATAGCCAGAGAAAATTTTATCTTCCACTGCTATCCCAATTGGATTTTGTTTACCATTGTTATTAGTAGAGAGGTGGATTGATTTCACACTCTTTACACATGCACATGTGAGTCTATATATGATATTGACCTTACATATATCTCAAATAGTCTACTCTAGTTCAAGAAACTAGATTGAACGTTGAAGAGGATCATTGCTTCATTCCTTGAGTTCAATCTGGATATCAGACAAAGGAACGATACAAAGATTGTAACACCACACACAAATTGTAGGTTGATGTTGTTATCCAACTTTCCATTCACTTAGGTGGCATTGATGTGTGACTCGGCACCACTCCTTGCTTGTGATGTCATAAACTAGTTATGGACATTCACTACCAATGTGATATGGGACCAATAGGGTCACATAGATAAGAATTCACCTAGAAGAGGAGTGTATCCATGGATGATGTTTAAGTTTACTACTAAAGATTTTTAGGTAGTCAATTAAACAACCAATTAATTGATTGGACCCAGAACCATCAAGTTCAAGTGTTGGACTGACTAGTTAGGGTGTCAGGTTGATTGGAAATTGAATTAGATGAATTTTGTATGAGTCTGGACACTAATTGATCAGCTCATTGGGTGAACTGATCTGCTCAGGGTCGGTGAGATGAAAGGTTCACCTAGTGAACTAATCGACTCAGTCATGCCAACCAAAGCTTATGGTGATTTTCTCAATTCATGAGAATAGTTAATCATTTCACTTATTCAATTTGACTGGTACAAGGAATTAGTGTTGGACATTAATTGGAAATGAATTGCTTATTCAAATTGCGATTGCAAAACATGTGAAATGATTAGTTTACTGAGTGAACTGATCGGCTCACTATTCCATCTGACTGGTTCATGTGTCACAGGGCAACTAATTCATGGAAATTACATTCCCTTCCACTCCCACATAGACTTGGAACCCAAGCCCTAACCCTTCCTATAAATAGATGGGTACTGGGGCCGTCTTAGACACATCAATTTCCTATGACAATTGTTTGTCTTCTCTGGTCGTGGTAACTGAGAGAATCCAAGAATGTCCTACCCAGTAAAGGGAGGGATAGTAAGGGATAACAGTTATGGGAGAGAAAGTTGGTGACTAGTACACCAATGACAGGGAAAAATCCTTCCTATCCATTCTAGTAGGATGACAGGAGTTCTAGATGGCTCGTGTGGATTTCCATAGAGGTGAGGTGGTCTTTGCCTGTCGCTAGGAGGACAACTGTTGGATTTTGTGGAGAAAACATGCGCGGAGGAAGCAACAAAAATTCCACACAACCTAAAATAAGATCTCATAAATAATAGCGTATTCAGAAAGAGTATTTGCGGGATATACCTTATCACGGAGCAAGTTCGGTGATGTCCCACTGCACGATGGTGTGCAATGATGCTGGCCTACACGGACGAAACTTCTCTCCTATTTGTTAAGTGCATTGTAGGAAGATCTGGCGGTGCTCCTTTCATGCGGTGATGTACTGTAACGACCCCGCCTCCCGATAACCCCCAATTAAGGGAGACCCGAAGGTCAGAGCCGTTATTCAATTAACAGGATCAAAGGTTCGACAAATAATCAATAATAATTATGAAATTATACTAACTAACTAGAATTTGGTAAAAAAATTAAAACTTTACTTACCTTTGAAAACTTTGGAAATCTATCTATCCAGAGTTTGAATTATCCTATCTAATCCTCCTTGCACTTTATTTCTTATTTTCACAATGTGTCACTTTACTGTTTTTTCATTCAACTGTTGTTCCTAAAATGCCGACAAACAAAATGTGTGTCAGTATATTGAAATATACTGGTATGTGGGAACAACCAAAAGTTTGCACATAAGGATAACAATCTAATTATCACAATCAAGTTAATTAACAAGCCAATTTACACTTTTCAGTATGACATTCTCCACCACTTTTACCATAACCCTGGCCTACTCACCTTAGGGTTCCCTTTGCCAATGACTTAAGGCCACCTTCTCAATCCCGAGCTTGGTGCCTGGGGGTCACCCCTCATGGTGCCCACTAGTCATGGAATATAATAGGCCACCTTCTCATTCCCGAGCTTGGTGCCTGGGGTCACCACTCAAGGTGTCCATTGGTCTACCCATCTGGGCCTGACCTTTGGCATCATCCATCAGGGTGGCATGTAGGTGCAAGAATACATACTTCTATTTTTAATGTGATAATCATAGTGACTTTATGATTTGCAAGTATGAACATTCAATAGATAATTTGCATTCAAGGCGATTAACCATCTGGAAAATCCTCGGGAAACTAAAGCGGTTATTCATAATTAACCACATACCTGATCTGACGATTTGAACAGAAATATCCATGCAAGTAAGAATCCAACCAAGCAAGCATTTTCAACAAGATGCTGAAATAATCACATAATTCCCTTCTTATTATTCATGTCATCAAGATCCATTAAACCTAGCTCGATTCTTAGGGTTTCTAATTCACTTTTAGGGTTTCTGTTACAATTAGGGCTTCCCTTCATCTTTTACTATTTTAAACCCTAATTTAACGCAATTGATCACAAACCCTAATTATTTCCACATCTAATACTCAGTTTTGGATTTAAGGCATAATCAACCATTATATAAGTCCATTAAGACACTTTTCATTAAAGCTACCATTTTTATCCTCTTTAACCCATGACAAGGTCATTATGCTCGTTTATCATCAATTTATGCTCTAATACTCATATGAACGCTATTTATCATTAATTCTACCTTGATTCATTCAAAAACCCTAATTTCTATATTAAGCTTATTTATCCACAATTTAGGAACTTTAATGCTCGAAATAGCCTAGGATCATTATGTCTCATCTTTATTCACCACTTTGAATAATTAAAGTTATTAAGAGTCGCATTTACTAACATTAGGGTTTCAAGGCCCATTAAAGTATATTCATGCACATGAAACTCTAAATTAGGCCAATTAACCACAAAAATAATCTTTTTAGATTTTAATCTCTCTTTTACCAATAACAGGTTATTATCAACTTAACTTGTTCATTGAACTTTACTAAATCTCTTTAACATCAAAATCTAGGGTTTTTCATTAATAAAACCATTAAAGATAACATCTTTACATACTTTTTAAATTGTAACCAGAATTAGGGGCCATTTACATTTTCATTGCATTTCTTGCATTTTTTTGATCAAAAAGCACTAATTTGTAATTTTCGGCCAAAGAACCTATTTTTAGTGAATTATGCAAGATTCATCAATTTTCTTGAATATTCGATATAGAAGGCTTATTTACTAAATATACTGGGCCATTCGGTGTGTGGTCCATCAGACTACGCGGGATCCAACAATCCATAAAAACGCGCCTGACTTGCGATTGAAAAAGAGGAAAAAGGCGGTTATGCCCTTACCTAAACTGCAGGAAGAGGGAGGGAAAAGAGGTCTTTTCCCCCAATCATCTTCTTCCTTGGGATGGCTTGCGAGCAGCTCAGCCGAGTCAACTCAAGGGTTGACTCTGGCCATCCGTGCATCTGCGAGCGACCTGATCGGTCCAGGAGCTCCTCGGCCCCTCGTGAACTTGTCTGGAAGGCCAATTCCTCCATTGCCCCGCTCCTTCATCACCGACGACGCGCTGTTCTCCTCCACTGGTAACGGCTTCTCGACAGGGTCTCAAGTCAGGTCAAAACCTCAAATTGGCAGCATCAAAACGATCATCTTCGCACCGCGGTTGTGAGAGGATAAGGTGTAGGGTTGCTCACCTTGTCGTGTGCACTCCCCTATATATAGGGTGGCAATAGGTGTCTGACGAGTTTGGGGTTTCCCTCAAATGTTAAAGAAACCACCACAAACCTAGGTTGGTTAGGAGAGGAACACCTTTTCGAAGACAAAGAACTCATTTAAAGCTCCGCAGATGTTCCCAATCTTGCACAATCTTCGATCCAAGATTGCAACCTGGACTCTACGATCCCAGATCCCTGTGAGACCGAGATTCATCCCATTCCGTGTATCATAGATCCAATGATCATAGAGGAGCGCCCAAAAAAAAATTGGGATTTAATCCCAGATACATCGTGACACATTATTACTATGCAATTAATGCCCAAACTTTAGGATTATTTGTAAATTGCATAACTTGGAAACCGTGCATTATTTTTCAACCACATTTTAGGGAGATCTTTAGATTTGCATTATCTTCTTTTATCACAAATGTGAGCCTTAAACTTGAAAGGAAAGATATGGTTTCTTCACATGCAAGTCAAGGACTTATAATGCATATTTTATGCATATTTCCTCTCTCTTAATATTTTTTTTCTTTATTTTGCTTCCTTTTAACATTAGGAATCTTATGGATACGAAAATACATCAAGGATAACTCAATTTTACCTCTTTCCACTTATTTTCCCACATGTTACCATTGTTTTCAATTTCTTTCTTAATAAAGAAATACTTAATTAATCTTTTATTTTCTTATTGCTTTTTCTTTGCTACTTTAGACTCCTTGTAACCCAAGGAACCCATGTGGCACGAAATCCACCTTTGGATTATATTATTTTGCCTTCTAGAGGTTTCTACATCTTTCTTTTCTCAAATATTCAATTATTCATTCACTAATTGAATTTTCTTGTTATTTGGGCCTAATAGCCAATAAAGCCCACAACACAAACATCAAGGCTATTGTAAACAAAATCCACTTATTTCAAACAAATTATATCATTTGTTGTTCAAATATCTTTTATATGAGAAATTACATTTCTCACCAAATGACCCCAAAATTGGGGTTGTAACATCCTTCCCCTCTTATGGAATTTTGCCCTCAAAATTCCATCAAGCAAACAAACAGTTCAGAATAAGCCTTTCATACGTCCATCAGGGCTCCCATGTGGCATCACCCTTTCCATGGTGTTTCCCAAAAACCTTCATCATGTCATATTCTTCCATCTGAGTTCTTTCTTACCTTGGTATATAACACCCTCATAGGTGACTTAGGACATTTCAGCCTCTCAAAAGCTGAATAGGTTCATGGCTCAACACATGGCTTGGGTACCTCACATAGTGCTCTAGATCAGACTCATGGAACACATTACACATCATGTTATCCTAAGGGGCAAGGTTAAACACAACCATCTCTACCAATCCATGTCAAATGGACCCATATATCGGGGACTCAGCTTTCTCAGTTGTAGCTTAGAGGGGTCGGATTTTCACATCACATATTCTCCCACACTGAACTGCATGTCAGTCTACTTTGCATCAGCTCGTGACTCATGTCACCACTAGGATCTCTCTCAGCCATTGCACGATCAAAGTGACTTCATCTACACACACTATGGTTCTTTTACTGACCTTCGTGAGGCCTCCTTCACCAACATCATCTTAATGAAGTGGTGACCGACACAACCTCCTTATAGGACTTCTTGCATCCCGATAAAGGCTATGGTGGTTAACATCACATCTTAAGAACTGTCTCTATGTATCACCCTAAATGAGCACACATGCTCTCATCAGTCCCTCTAGTCTGGATCATACTGTTCATTGGTATGGGGTGATAAACTGTACTATCATCAAGTTCTTCATGTATCCACTTCTACCTCATGGAAGTTAACCTTGGTCATACCCAAGAACTTTTGAACTCACATCATGATGTGGTTGAACCATCTTTCTCTCTTAAGTAGTTCAACCGAATCTGTCCCTTGATAATACTCCTTTCTTTCTCATGTCATTTAGGTAAGGCGATCTACCATAACCCATATTACAACTTAATCTTTCTTGTTCAAGGGGAGACTTACCACAACACCCATAGTGGTGAACTCCCATTCCCTCTCGGGGACTCTTTATCCTCTATGTCAAAGCACTGGGTTACTGGTGTTCGTCCTTCACCCCCGGCTTGCATGGCCACATGCTACATGCAGCTTCATATTAAGCATTCAAAATGCTACTATCACTTAGTATCTTTATAGTATCACGGTGTATGGTGATCTTAAAACCATGATCTCCTGTATGTCATGATTCCTCAAGATCGATACCTTAGAAACTCTAAACCACTCTCATCAGGGTTTTATTACCTTCCTATCCAAAGAAGTGTATCTTAGGTTCTATCACCATCCTTTCCTAAATCAAGTACTAAACTGGCTAACCAAACAACCATTAAATTGTTCAACATATCTTGTTACATCTGTGTGTTAGCCAAAACTCATCTTCTTTCCAAACATAGGGTTAGTCAAACAAACTCAACCTCTTCTAGCCTCTAGCTAAACTAGGCAGCTATATCTCAACCAGAGCATTCATTACCACTTCACCTCTTTAGGTGTCAGGTAATGTTGAAGACATACACCTCCACATATTCCACTTATCATCTCATCTCAAACTCTAAGTTTGTCTTCATCAAGAAACTATGAGCTTATCCTCATGGTGATTCAAATCAACTTTGCATAACTTGCAAATTCCACATAGCTCATGATAAAACATCCTCACAAGATGATTTCCTTAATACTCTTAGTGTTTGTAAACCATCCATGTATCATTCGCTCCACTAGAGTATGTTATCATCTCTGTCCTCATACCTCATAACAACATTACAACTCACATCATCTTTATCCTTGGTGTATGGCATGCGTACTGTCCTATCTCTCACTCCCATAACAAGAAGAAATAAGCATTTGGCGGCCGTCCAAATACATAGTTCTTCCTATTCCAAGAGTAGAGATGGTACATCCCACCTTGCCATTACGCCTTCAAATCTAGGTTGAAACGTGCCATCATCTTGATATCCACATTACTTCCATGGAAAACAGGTCTCGAACCTACTTGGGTCACCACACAATCCTTAGTCATCTCCTCTATGTCTATAGGGTGCTGACACTTTTAGGGTCATCCCTCTTCCCTCATGCATCAAAGAGTGCCCTACTCATCTGCCCTTTGGGTCCCATGAGTTCATGAAGGTGATCAATCTCCTAACCCATGGCCCTCAGACAATGATAGTTGTTACCTCCTGACCCTATGGTCATGTGTAATTAGGGAATTAGGAAACTCCTTCTTCCATCAGTCTCATCCCTTCCTAACCCTAGGACAGACTTAGGATTCTCTTATAGTACATGTTCAACTCAGAATCTTACCCAAGCTTTCATCATCTCTCTTCCTACATTCTTGGGTTGTCTTTCATCCTTTCTCAGGGATCATGGAGACCTGCCTACCTTGGTCAGGCCACATACCGGTTTTATCCATGGTAATACATCCATATTCACTTAGAGATGGTTAACTATGGGTCTACAGGTTCAATCTCACGCCATGTACTATTCACTTAGCTTCTCAAGATCCTATGAAGCCTCCTTAGGTTACCTCAAAATCAACCAACTGGTAAACTCCCTACCAAAGGGTCACTCTCCCAGGATGGGAGGAAACTACACCTTGATAACAAAGGTTACAAGCGTCCTTAGGGTTTACATTCACATGAGCATGCTTAACCGAGCAGCTACTAAGGCACAAGCAGACCACCTATTAAACCCTGCTAGGTCATGCTTGTTCTCTTTCCTCAATGTTAGATAAACTTAGTTGTGAGGGGTTCATCAAACATACCTTTAACTTAATGGGTTTCCTTTACCTCTACTCATGAGGAGTACCATGCTTGAAACTATAGAGACTCAAATCTCATCATGAGTATAGGGTACACTGCTTCCCCTCTTAGGCCTAGAAACCCTAGGTCCATCTTTGGGTGTCCAACTGCATACTCAACCTCTTAACCATGAATCAAGCATGTCCAAGGTATGTCATCCTTTCATTCGAGCAACACCTCAGAGTTGAATCCTCTTCCAGGACAACCAACTAGGTATACAACTTCACAACTTGCTACTTCATCCTCTTCAAGTCTAAGAAACTCTTCTACCTATATCAGGAGGTAAACACCTATACCATAGGCACAGAGGTACCAACAGACTCATCCTCTCTCTAGGGTTTGGTTCCTCTCATGGAAACCAAGACATCATTAGCCTCCAAGGGTCAAGCATACGGAAACCACTATCATCCACTTAGGTCGCATCATCCTCAACTCCCACTGTTTCTCAAGTTTCGGGGTTTTAGGCTTCCAACCTTCTTTCCTGAGGTCTGCTCTCTCTCTATAGATCTAATCCTACAACCAACCTCTCTATAAGAGGTTATTTCTTCATGAAGGATCAAGCTCATAAGCATGCCCCTACCTGAGTGAAGCCTATACTCGAACTTATGTTTACTGAAGATTATACATAACCCCTTATGCTTATCTCATAAGCCATCCATCATGAACCCTTGTCTTCGGTTTCATTCAACTGTTAACCCTACTGATGCACTTTGGGTGCAAGCTATATCCTACTTGCAACAACCCGAAAGGTTTCTATAGGTTCTTCCCTAACCTCATCCATGAAGGAGCTATCCTTCTCTCAAACATGCACAACCCTTCCCAGGGTTGGGTTGCTAAAGGTACTCTCGGTCATCAATCTTCTCATGGTTCGTATGGCAATCCAAAGGCATGTCCATCCAAACACCTAGTCAAACATGACATCTAACTCATCATGTTATCCCCCTCTCTAACCTCCACTTAGGGTTAGGGTTCGCATCATCCTCAGAGGATGTGCTATGTCTCTACCTTTAATGGAGGTCTCTACCTCCAAGACTAACTTTCTCAACTCATCCTCTTGACAAGAAGGTCTATCCTCAGGCCTCTCCTGAGGGCAATGACAACTCGTGTCATACGACCTAAGCATGTATCTATTCCTTTTGTGCTTATTCTATTAACCTTATGTCCATGACATCTTATTTACGTGCTTTTCATTAATTTGATGGAGTATCCCTTAATCCTTATCAACCTTACCCATACCTCAAGAGGGTGAGGAGAAGAGAGGAAAACCCTAATCCTTAAGGTCCTTATCATAATTTGAGTTGAGAAGGGATGAACAAGATGAGAGAGTCCTAAAGGTATCTTATTTCGATTCATACCCTAATACTTTGGCCAGGCAGTCACATGGATCCGAGAGTCCTCGTATTCCGACTAGCAGTGCGGAGGAAAATATTACCAGCCCCCGGTCATGATCCTTTTCTAAACACCTCTGTCTTTTGGATAATCATCTAATAACTCCCTTGGGTTCTACATAATTTGAAAATTTTAATAATTATTAAAGATTAAGTGAGGAATCTACGCTCCGATACCAATTGTAATGACCCCGCCTCCCGGTAACCCCCAATTAAGGGAGACCCGAAGGTCAGAGCCATTATTCAATTAACAGGATCAAAGGTTCGACAAATAATCAATAATAATTATGAAATTCTACTAACTAACTGGAATTTGGTAAAAAAATTAAAACTTTACTTACCTTTGAAAACTTTGGAAATCTATCTATCCAAAGCTTGAATTATCCTATCTAATCATCCTTGCACTTTATTTCTTATTTCCACAATGTGTCACTTTACTATTTGTTCTTTCAATTATTGTTCCTAAAATGCCGACAAACAAAACGTCAATTATTGTTCTTTCATTGCATTTTCTTATCAAAAAGCACTACTTATTTGTAATTTTCGGCCAAAGAACCTATTTTTAGTGAATTATGCAAGATTTATCAGTTTTCTTGAATATTCGATAGAGAAGGCTGATTTACTAAATATACTGGGCCGTTCGATGCGTGGTCCATCAGATTACACAGCTTCCAACGATCCATAAAAATGTGCCTGACTTGCGATTGAAAAAGAGGAAAAAGGCGGTTATGCCCTTACCTAAACTGTAGGAAGAGGGACGACAAAGGGGTCTTTTCCCCTGATCAACTTCTTCCTTGAGACGGCTTGCGAGCAGCTCAGCCGAGTCAACTCAAGGGTTGACTCTGACCATCCGTGCATCTACGAGTGACCTGATCGGTCCAGGAGCTCCGTCGGACCCTCGCGAACTTGTCTGGAAGGCCAATTCCTCCATTTGCATGCTCCTTCATTACCGACGAGGTGTGGTTCTCCTCCGCTGGTAACGAATTCTCGACAGGGTCTCAAGACAGGTCGAAACCTCGAATTGGCGGCATCAAAACGATCGTCTGCGCGCCGCAGTTGTGAGAGGATAAGGTGTAGGGTTGCTCACCTTGTCGTGTGCACTCCCCTATGTATAGGGTGGCCACATGTGTCTGACGAGTTTGAGGTTTCCCTCAAACGTTAAAGAAACCACCACAAACCCAGGTTGGTTAGGAGCGGAACACCTTCATGAAGACAAAGAACTCATTTATAGCTTCGCAGATGTTCCCAATCTTGCACAATCTTCGATCCAAGATTGTAACCTGGACTCTGCGATCCCAGATCCCTGTGAGACCGGGATTCATCCCAAGTCGTGAATCATAGATCCAATGTTCGCAGAGGAGCGCCCAAAAAAAAATTGGGATTTAATCCCAAATACATCGTGACACATTATTACTATGCAATTAATGCCAAACTTTAGGATTATTTGTAAATTTCATAACTTGGAAACCGTGCATTATTTTTCAACCAAATTTTAGGGAGATATTTAGATTTGCATTATCTTATTTTATTAAAAATTGAGCCTTAAACTAAAAAGGAAAGATATGGATTTTCACATGCAAGTCAAGGAATTATAATGCATATTTTATGCATATTTCCTCTCTCTTAATCTTTGTTTTCTTTATTTTGCTTCCTTTTAACATTAGGAATCTTATGGATACGAAAATCCATTAAGGATAACTCAATTTTACCTCTTTCCACTTATTTTCCCACATTTTACCATTGTTTTCAATTTCTTTCTGAATAAAGAAATACTTAATTAATCTTTTCTTTTCTTATTACTTTTTCTTTGCAACTTTAGACTCCTTGTAACCCAAGGAACCCATGTGGCACGAAATCCACCTTTGGATTATATTATTTTGCCTTCTAGAGGTTTCTACATCTTTCTTTTCTCAAATATTCAATTATTCATTCACTAATTGAATTTTCTTGTTATTTGGGCCCAATAGCCAATAAAGCCCACAACACAAACATCAAGGCTATTGTAAATGAAATCCACTTATTTCAAACAAATTATATCATTTGTTGTTCAAATATCTTTAATATGAGAAATAACATTTCTCACCAAATGAACCCAAAATTGGGGTTGTAACATGTACGCTGCTCGTAGCGTGTATGGATGGTCGTAGATGTCCTTTGAATGTGCGTGTCTCAATGTCTGCGTCTCTACTTCGTCCACACAGATGGACTGGAACTCCACATCACGCTTTCTAAGCCGGTGGGAAGGAGTCATCTCTGTGTGGTAGTGTGCTAGCATCGTGGTGCCTCCTTTCTCTCCTGAGGACAGTGATGACTAGGGTCTATGTACATAAGCGTAAACTGAAAAGCCTCTCTCAATATCTTATATAGATATCAGATGTAATGACAACATTTGTGCTTAATTGGTAAACTAGGGTTTACCTGAATGATTACATGCTTGATTAGATTGAACATCATTTAGACTTGATTAATGATAGTAGATCAATTGTGATGTTTCAAACCTAAGAAGAAACTCTAATTATGATTTTAGTTTGAAGAATTAGGGTTTGAGAAATGTAAACCCTAATCGGAAAAGATTAGGGTATTGATAGTACATGAATATGGAATTTGATCAGGATAGCAGTGTGGTAAATGATTTTTCATATTTTCTACAAATTTGTATTTACTTGAATTTTGTATAAGATATGGATAACTCAATCATGCATATTGGAGAAAAATTTCAAAATATTTGAGTGTTCTTTGAATGTGGTTCTCGGTCGAACTATACTTCGACCAAAATGCTGACAGAGTGTTTTTTAGCAGTGTAGTGTTTTATTTTTATTTATTTATTAGTAAACAAAAATGATATAAAATTTTAACTGGAGATCTGAAACTCAACCTTAAACAACATGTAAAATTTTCATAATTTTTGGATGCATTTAGATTTTATCAGTAGATGAATTACAATAATATTTTTATGACAGAAAATTCTGCTGAAATAAGAGAAAGTATAGTGAGGGGTTAATGTGCAATTGACCCAAGTAGCTCAATTTCTCTATATGGTCAACCTAACACACAAGGAGCTCTCATAATTCATGATTCAATCTAGAGAAATGAAATCCTAGAGAGAGAGGTAGAGTTAGAGTTTGAGAGGAGAAAGTGATGGAGATGCTAACCTAGGGTTTTGCGGTCTGAGGAATGATGAAATCATGTAAGTTTAGCTTCTTTGCATAGACTTTAATAGTGAATCTTCTCTCACATGTCAAGATTTCGTACCTCCTCTGATTTGATCCAAAATGGTATCAAAACTTCCCCTTCTCTCACTCTTTCTTCATAATTCCTCATTTCTAGGGTTTCCGAGTTGAAAGGAATAAGAAAGTGGTGATTGCTAGGGTTTTGATATGGATTCGAGATTTTCAGATTTGGGATACATTTTTAAGATATTTTACAACTTAGGATGAGTGGGTAAAAGAAATTTTCAGTCAATTGTACTCAATTAGATGGTTTTAATTTATATTCTCGATTTCTCCCTAGATGCCAATAAATGAAAATAACTATTCTTGAATTCAGTTTATAGAATACTTCAATTCATGTTCCAACTATGATCTGAAAATGTTTATATGATAACATGGATATAGATATCCATGTATCTTGAATACTACAAAATTAAGAAGTTTATTGAAAATCTTCTAAAGATTTTTGTAACATCCCAGGATTTGAGGCCTCAGATAACATGATCTTAAAAGGAATGATTGGACTACCCATATCACCAAGGTGCACCTCCTTTTCCGGGAGCCCATCTCTAAAGAACTCCATAGTTAAGCGTGCTCAGCTTGGAGTAGTACTAGGATGGGTGACCAGTCAGGAAGTTGATCCTGGCTTGCGCCTGAGTGGACAAAAAGCGTGCAGTTAAGGCTAGTGGTGGTCTGTGGGGCCAGTCGTCATTCCTGAAACTCTGCTAGAGCCTTGGGTAGTGGGCCTAGGCATTACAAATGGTATCAGAGCCATAACCCCTCTAGTAGGTGGGGCCCACATGGGCATGGCATGCCAGTCTTGAGCCGTGCGGTCCAGGCATGTAGGAAAGGGTTGTCCATGGTTGACATAGTCACCCTTGCGTTGGTATTCCGTGATTGGGAGTTGGGTGTCCATGGGCCATTGTGGGCCTGCATTGAAATGGGGAAGAGATTATGCGGCCTTATAGTTGAGCCTTGACGAGTACGTCAAGAGTCTTAGCGGGGGAGATTGTAACATCCCAGGATTTGAGGCCTCGGATAACATGATCTTAAAAGGAATGATTGGACTACCCATATCACCAAGGCACACCTCCTTTTCCGGGAGCCCATTTCTAAAGAACTCTATAGTTAAGCGTGCTCAGCTTGAAGTAGTACTAGGATGGGTGACCATTCGAGAAGTTGATCCTGGCTTGCGCGTGAGTGGACAAAAAGCGTGCAATTAAGGCTAGTGGTGGTCTGTGGGGCCATTCGTCATTCCTGAAACTCTGCTAGAGCCTTGGGCAGTGGGCCCAGGCGTTACAGTTTTAATTTTCAAGTTATTCGGGTGCTTGAACAACATTATAACTGAAATTCAGATTTATGCTTATATGATCTTACTTATGTTCCTAGTGCATATAATTCTACATGTTTGATCTCTTTGATTTGATATATGGACAAATAGAGTTTCTGATTTTCACAATACATATCTTGTGAATAGCAAGTAATCAAGGATGGCAACACAATCTAGTATGCTTTTACAAGTATACAAATATAATTTAGTAGTAAATGGATGATTGAAATGATTCATGTGATATTGTGGGATTTTATCTGAATATTATCTTATATGCATACATGCTTTGTTTATGAGATTCAGATTTTCTAACTCAAAAACTTGTCATGAAAAGCATATGTTGTTATGCTATTGCAAGTGGAGAGATATGACATGCCCTAGATAGGTATGTTATCGATGCCATGCATAAATGTGAGAAATGTTGAATGAGAATATATATATTAGTAGACATGATATATGTTTGAATACATGAGAAGTGTTATATGTGCATGAGTAAGGAGAAACCCTAAGAAAGGGGTAAACAATATGTTAAGCATTTAGTTCAGTATGATCAGTGATTTCAATTCAATAGTCCGAGTAGTCATTAATATACAGAGTTAAAAGAGATTAGTCTAAGAGAAAGATATAATCAAAGTTACAGTAATAAGAGTAGCCCTAAAAACCATAGATTCCCTATGAGAGGTCTCCGCCGTAGGAATGAAATGACCTAACCCTGGTAGTGTCTAGTATACGGGGGTCAGATCGTACTAACAGGTAATTCGGGGGACGAAGCCCTAGTAGAAGTCTCCTTAAAAATACAATATGTAGTGTCCAATATCAACCAGAGATCATGGTGGCACTAGAGTAAAAAAAATCTAATAGGTGGCTTGACTCTCCTCCTGTGTTCTCAAGTTAGCGGAGGAGTCCATTTTTATGACCCATAGGTGTGCCGAGGCCAGAGAGCCATTTTCCTGTTGTAGACCAGTGAGGTAGTCAGGCTTAGCATCTTGAGTGTCTCAGCTAAGTCTTGTATGGTGAGATCATATTTCGTTACAATTCTTCATATGTAGAGTACACTACATATGATCAGGGTATAAGATAAAATATGATAATATAAGTTTAAAGAGTTTCTTATAAGTAAGAAGAGTTAAGAAAGATTTGATTTCAATTTCACAATAGTTATTCTTTAAATGTAATATTGAATATAGTGAGGATTATATTTCTATACTTGTTTATTTCTAATGATGTAGACTTCAATGTTATTAGTAAGTTTTTGAATATCTAGTCTTTTAATTTGAAATTACTATCTTGTTTTATTTCAATTATCTAAGAATGATAAATGTCTAATTCAGTACTTTAAACTGCATTATGGTTTTACTCATTCACTAAGCGAGTAGGATCACCCCTCTACTCAAAATTTTTAGGGAAACTGTGGGGATTGAAGATATCATTGCATCAGAGTAGATCTGCCATAAGAGTTAAGTCTATGTATAGTTAAGTTCAGTCGGTCCTTGTAAATAAATAAGAGAGAGTTGTAAATAATGATGTATAACATTATTCCACTTTTAGCAATATATGCGAATCAGCAAGTCTTATGTTCTTAAAAGTATGAGAAACATAATGAATGTTCATACATGCATTTTTACTATTGAAATCAGATTAGAGAAATCAATGTTTAGATTCCCTTATAAAGTTAGTTTATTGGTTCAATGTGAGAAAACAAAGAGTTTGAAAAAGAAGAAAAACTTAAGGGTGATCTTTGTATTACGTTAAATCCTCAATTTATGCCCTAATCTCGTGATTAATGGTAATTGTGAGATCGGGGTGTAACAACTTGGTATCAGAGCTTAGGCTGAGTTGTCAGGGACCATTAAGTTAGTAAGTTAGAGTCATAAGTGTGACAAATAGGAGATGTTATAATGTTAGCTCTGGGGATTTGAGTATTTGGATATCCTGGCCCAGTATCTGAGTACTTGGATCAACTAGTATCAAGCTACTATGTCTATTCTTTCATGTATTCCCTATCCAGGTATAAAGTGGAAGGATGGTCTAGAGAGGAACCCTAGAAATATTAGGGTTAGAAATAAGATAAGTAACATGAATTAAGAGCATAAATATCAAATGAGACGAACTTTCATTTGATATTGTCATTTTATTGGAGATGAATAGAAAAGCTCTTATATGTTTGAATTCAGATATTCAATATTTTGAAATATATATGAGTCTTTAAGATTTGTTGTACACTATGCAGTTGTAGCATTTATTGATTACATTTTGTGTATCAAGTAGACTAGAAATGATCTTTTAATGAGCTTTCCTAAGTGCATAAGTTTTCTTCCACACATTTGAGATGAATAGGAGTCAAGTAATCTTGAGTAGCTCTTGGCTTCAGGACTGCAGGTTCGGCCTGGTCCGGCTGGTAGGATGCATTACTGGGATCTAATGACTCCTATTAGTAACATAACAAGAGTAAATTTTGGATAGATTAGATCCAAATTCTAGTATGAATGTATATACTCTAAGATTTTAAAGTATAAGGGAAAGACTGGGATAACTAAGAATTAGTTGGAACTGATATCTGAGATCCAACTTTGGGGCCTCATATGAGAAACCCTTAATTGGGAATAAAGGAACACAACATAAGATTCAGATTTAGTTTAAATATTCGTATTATATGAACTCCACATATGAAATGTGGAAAAGTTATGAGAAAAGTATATACGGGGCTAAGATAGTAAGAATCAATCATGAGGAATGGATTATATAACCGAGTACAATGTTTTTATGTACTCCAAAGAAAAGGGAAAATAGAAGAAAAGAGTTAAGTATACAATAAGTACATAGAAGTGAAGAGTCTTCATAAGAGTTAAAGTGAAGAGAACTAGATTAGCATGTAAATCATAAAACTAGGACAAGAAACTTAGTTAAAACAAAGAGAAATGTTGGAAAGAATGAAATTGATTAAGGAATGAGGGTTATGATATAATTGATAGCATGGAATGTATACCTTTATTAAAAAGTTTAATACAATCATCCTTACTACCTTTGGATTGTAAGTCTCTATAGAACAACAAACTAGTTTCGAAAAGAATAACAAAAGTGTAGCTAAATAAATGAATAAGTCATACAAAGGTAGACTTTATTCAGGAAGGAAAAACTTAATTGAAAGAGAAACTATGTTTCACCCATGCATGAGCCGTTTGATTTAAAATGAAGGATATGTAATGTATTAAACATGAAGTGATACTAGTAGAGAGATTATTGATTTAGAATTTCAACTTCACATTAGTAGAAGGATAAAAGGAAATATATGTAACATGGTATACATGATCATACACATAAAAGAAGAAACATGATCATAAGAGAAAACTAGAAATTAAAAATGACATATGGAATAGTAGTATATGGTAAGGGGATTATGGAAAGTAAAGAAGGGTTTGAAACATAATGGAGTAATATAGATTATAAAAGAAAGAGGTTGCAAGATTCAATAAAGTGCTAATTAGTCAAGTATCCTTATTGATAATTAATTAAGCCTACATATGAAAAATGTGTTATTGTATGTTTGAAGATAAGAATTCTAAGTCTCAAAATAATCTTCTCTTTCATATCTTCCTTAATGAGAGCAATGTGGGAATGAAGTGATAAGAAAATGAATCATATATGATGCATAACCACCGTGGTAGAGACATCTAGTGAATGTAATAATGACACACAATATGATGATGAAACCCTAGCAGGGTAATTGAGAATGTAATCTATCTGAATGGCCAAGTAAGAGAAAGGAAATTCAATCGATAAGATAAAGAAGACTTTAGTAAAACTTGTGACATACAAAGTTTGAATTTCAAATTAAGGGAGCAAAGTCACATCAGAATAATGACATGCTAATGATAAGGACCAAACCCTAGAATGTTTAGAGTTGTAGTAGTTCAAGGGATGTCACTAGAAATTTGACCTTCAATACTAGCATCTCTAAAAAACAAGATCATGTGATTTGCACTATGAGAATTAAACTAAAACTAATAGTAATCTAGGGTTTAAAGATAGCTAATATGAAAGGTAGATAAACAATATGGAAATGATTCAGAGTAAAGAGTAAGATATAAATTTGAAATGTAACAAGTGTGTTTTGAACAAAAGGAGAAATACAATATGAGTGAAGTGTGATATGAGATAAATTCTTACAGTGATAGCAAGAATGATGAATAATCTATTTGTTCCTTGTATGTTTCAATTTTAGGAATGTTTAATGTACATGATTATAATGAGAAGGATAAGTAGAAAAAAGTAAGTAGTAGCGAATGAGGAGAGAGATAAGAGAAAACAGTGGCTTTTAGTAATATGTGAATTTGTTTTTAGAAGTATGATTTGTTGAAGGTATATTAAGGGATGTAAATTGATTCTATGTATGATTTCAGTGTACATGTGCAAGAAATATGTTAATTAAAGTTGTCTGATAGTTGTAGTCATTCATACCAGTAATCCATCTTAGTATTGTACAATTGTGGTATGGTGATATGGGTTGAATAATGATGGAACAAATGAAGGGTTACCTGAGTAATGTAGTCTTACCTATTCACTCATATGAATAGAACGGATGATAACCACATTGTATTGATATGTAACCCTAATTAGGTATAGCCTGTTATACCTAGCTTTAATATAACTAAGTGATGGTAATTGGGTATGAATAGTCCTTGAATAACTAATACAATCATGGAGTACTTTGTTGCTGTTGTTGAAACCCTAGTATGCTATAACCCGATGGTTACACTATGAATTATGTGTGGGTTCATTCTTGAGAATAATATGAAATGTGATGGTAATGCTTCACCTTATGCATCCATGAAGCAATGGGGATGCCATGAGTAGTATTGTACAATTGTTGTTGAATCTAGTCTTCCAACTCAAGACTATTTTGCTATTTGAGTAGCACAATAGTAAAATTCAAAACAAATGGTGAACTATCTTTTGTGACTTAGAGGTAATACATAACAATAGTACATATTGATCGGTATGAATTGAGATAGTTGGATCAGATTATCAATATTGAGGTAACACCTCAAGAGTATGAAAATATTGAAATGGTTGTTTCTCTTTCATTTTTTTCCTATGATTGATTCTGGCATAGAGAATTCATTTGTTATCATTGAGCAATCATGATTTAAACATGTTATGATTAGAAAAGAAATAAAGGACTTAATGTTGAAAGATACATTCAAGTATGAAATATAAGAATATAATAACATGTAAGATATCAGAAGCTAAAAATAAACCGTGAATGTACTTTAATTGCATATTTATGTTTCGGGGATGAAACTTTTTAAGGGGGTTAGAATTGTAATAACCACATTTGTGCTTGATTGGTAAACTAGGGTTTACCTGAATGATTACCTTGATTAGATTGAACATCGTTTAGACTTGATTAATGATAGTAGATAAATTGTGATGTCTTAAACCTAAGAAGAAATTCTAATCATGATTTTAGTTTTAAGAATTAGAGTTTGAGAAATGTAAACCCTAATCGGAAAAAATTAGGGTTTTGATAGTACATGAATATGGAATTTGATCAGGATAGCAGTGTGGTAAATGATTTTTCATATTTTCTACAAATTTTGTATTAAATTGAATTTTGGATATGATATGGATAACTCAATTATGCATATTGGAGAAAACTTTTAGAATATTTGAGTGTTCTTTGAATGTGGTTCTTGGTTGAACTATACTTAGACCAAAATGTTGACAGAGTGCTTTTTAGCATTATAGTGTTTTATTTTTATTTATTTATTGGTAATTCAAAATGATCTGAAATTTTAACTAGAGTTCTAAAACTGAATCATAAATAACATGTAAATTTTGATAATTTTTGAATGTGTTTAGAACTTATCAGTAGACGAATTACAGTAATATTTTTATGACAGAAAATTCTACTGAAATAAGAGAAAGTATAGTGTGGGGTCAATGTGTAATTGACCCAAGCAGCTCAATTGCTCTATGTGATGAACCAAACACATAAGGAACTCTCATAACTTGTGATTCATTCTAGAGAAATGAAATCCTAGAGAGAGAGGGAGAGTTAGGGTTTGAGAGGAGAAAGTGATGGAGATGCTGACCTAGGGTTTTGCGGTCCGAGGAATGATGAAATCATGTAAGTTTAACTTCTTTGCATGGACTTTAATGGTGAATCTTCTCTCACATGTAAAGATTCCGTCCCTCCTATGATTTTATCCAAAATGGTATCAAAACTTCCCCTTCTCTCACTCTTTCATCATAATTCCTCATTTCTAGGGTTTCCGAGTTGAAAGGAAGAAGAAAGTGGTGATTGCTAGGGTTTTAATATGGATTCAAGATTTTCAGATATGGAATACGTTTTTAAGTAGTTTTACATCTTAGAGTGAGTGGGTAAAAGAATATTTCAGTCAATTGTACTCAATTAGATGGTTTTAATTTATATTCTCGATTTCTCCCCAGATGACAGTAAATGTAAAGAACTGTTCTTGAATTCAATTTATAGAATACTTCAATTCAAGTTACAACTATGATATATAAATGTTTATATGATGACATGGATATAGATATCCATGTATCTTGAATACTATAGAATTAAGAAGTTTATTGAGAATCTTCTGAAGATCTGAATTTTCAAGTTATTCGGGTGCTTGAACAACATTATAGCTGAAATTCGGATTTATGCTTATATGATCTTACTTATGTTCCTAGTGCATATAATTCTACATGTTTGATCTCTTTGATTTGATATATGGACAAATAGAGTTTCTAATTTTCACAATACATATCATGTGAATAGAAAGTAATCAAGGATAGAAACCCAATCTAGTATTCTTTTACAAGTATACAAATCTAATTTAGTAGTAAATGGTTGATTGAAATGTATCATGTGATATTGTGGGATTTTATCTGAATATTATCTTATAAGCATACATGCTTTGTTTATGAGATTCGGATTTTCTAACTCAAATACTTGTCATGAAATGCATATGTTGTTATGCCATTGTAAGTGGAGAGATATGACATGCCCTAGATAGGTATGTTATCGATGCCATGCATAAATGTGAGAAATGTTGAATGAGAATATTTATATTAGTAGACATGATATATGTTTGAATACATGATAAGTTCTATATGTGCATGAGTAAGGAGAAACCCTAATAAAGGGGTAAACAATATGTTAAAAAATTCAGTTCTATATCATCAGTGATTTCAATTCAATAGTCTGGGTAGTCATTAATATACGAAGTTAAAAGAGATCAGTCTAAGAGAAAGATATAATCAAAGTTATAGTAATAATAGTAGCCCTGAACAGCATAGATTCCCTATGAGAGTTCTGCACCATAGGGATGAAATGACCTAACCCTGGCAGTGTCCAGTATACGGGGGTCAGATCGTACTAATAGGTGGTACGGGGGACGAAGCCCAAGTGGAAGTCTCCTTAAAAATATAGTTTGTAGTGTCCAACATCAACCAGAGATCCTAGTGGTACGAGAGTACCAAAAAGCCAATAGGTGCTTGACTCTCTTCTTGTGTGCTCAGGTTAGAGGAAGAGTCCAATTTTACGGCCCATAGGTGTGCCAAGGCCAGAGAGCCATTTTCCTGTTGCAGACCAGTGATGTAGTCAGGCTTAGCATCCCGGGTGTGTCAGCTAAGTCTTGTACGGTGAAATCATATTTCTTTACGATTATGCATATGTAGAGTACACTACATGTGATCAGGATATAAGATAAAATATGATAATATAAGTTTAAAGAGTTTCCTATAAGTAAGAAGAGTTAAGAAAGATTTGATTTTAGTTTCACAATAGTTGTTCTTTAAATGTAATATTAAATATAGTGAGGATTATATTTCCATACTTGTTTATTTATAATGATGTAGGCTTCAATGTTATTAGTAAGTTTTTGAATATCTAGTCTTTTAATTTGAAATTACTATCTTGTTTTATTTCAAATATCCAAGAATAATAAATGTCTGATTCAGTACTTTAGACTACATTATGGTTTTACTCATTCACTGAGCGAGTAGGCTCACCCCTCTACTCAAAATTTTTAGGGAAACTGTGGGGATTGAAGATATCATTGCATTAGAGTAGATCTACCATAAGAGTTAAGTCTGAGTATAGTTAAGTTTAGTTGGTCTTTGTCACTCTAGGTCCTTGTAAAGAAATAAGAGAGAGTTGTAAATAATGATGTATAACATTATTCCTCTTTTAGCAATATATGTGAATCAACAAGTCTTATGTGCTTAAAAGTATGTGAAACATAATGAATGGTGATACATGCATTTTTACTGTAGAAATCAGATTAGAGAAATCAATGTTTAGATTCCCTTGTAAAGTTTGTTTATGTGGTTCAATGCGAGAAAACAAAGAGTTTGAAAAAGAATAAAAAGTTAAGGGTGATCTTTGTATTACGTTAAATCCTAAATTTATGCCCTAATCTCATGATTAATGGTAATTGTGAGATTGGGGTGTAACATCGGCTATCAAGCTCCTTTAAATAGGAGACGAAGGGAAGTAGGGTTTCCTAAACCCATCGAAAAACAGAAACACTGTGCTAATTAAAATGTTCATGGATTAATTAAAATATTCTAGAATTCATTAATTAACCAAATAATCACATTAATTAAGTAATTAATATCTGACTCCATGCAATCACTTGGGATGGCTCTATGGGCATATATACCAACAGACTCCCACTTTCACTTAGAGCCTGTCACTCCAATATTATTCTAATCGATTACATAAAATTTTTAGTAATCATTGTGATTCATAGCAATTACAGTCAAATCCACAATTATACTCTTATTCCAACACATCCTATGCGTGTGCCCCGATAGGCTCCAAATTACGTTGGCAGTGATATCCATAATAATATTATGATTCAGGGTACAATAAATCAATCTTCTTCCACTGTGGCGAATCAGACGCATGTCGTAGGATCCCATCATTATTTTTCTTAACATCTGCATGCCACCTCATATTTTTCGCATCTATAGGATTGGAAAACAAGCATTGAAATCGTGGTATTATGGGTAGATACCACATCACCTTGGCAAGAGAACCAGTTTTGGACACCCCCAAATTCATCAATTTATACCTTGACGCACCACATTTCGGACAATCTTTCAAATCGACATAGACCTTTTGAAATTATAAACAATCATTCGGGCATGTGTGTATCTTCTTGGCCTACATTCCCATTGGGAACAATAATTTCTTTAACCGGTATGTTGACATTGGCAGCTCATTTCCTTCAGGAAGAATTTCTTTCAACAAAGTCAACAATGACGTGAAGCTTTTGTCTCTCCATCGATTGTTAGCTTTCAGTTTATACCATCTCAACACAGCGCTAAGCTTCATAAACTTACAACATGTGTATAACTGTATCTCAACATCATGCACAATGTTTCTAAACATGGGAGGTGGATCAGTGTACTCTACCCCACAACTATCCAACATCGCATCAACATTTTCTACTAGAACTAGTTCGTTCACATTTACATCATCAAAGGCAATTTCTTCTTTCACACAAGCACTGCTATCGACATCCACTAATTTCAGGTTTTAAATCTCTCCATGCTAGTGCCATTCTGTATCACCTTGTACAATCCCGTTGCACATGACATGAATTTTGATTTCAACACCAATGCTGACTTTCAAGTTATTACCGCAATGCCTACATGGACAATAGAACCTATCTCCAGGTTGCTTCCTATGTTCCTCGGAAAATCTAATAAACTGGTCAAGACTAGAAATAAACTCAGGGGTGTAGCGATTTGGAATGGACATCCATGATCTATCCATTCTATGATCAAAGAGAAAACAAGTATATATTAGAGGTCGAGGGTTAAAAGATTAGGGTTTATGGTTAAAACTTTAGGGTTTAAGGTGTTATATATAATTAATGGTTAAAACATCCTAAGTGAGATTAGGTGTTCAAGAACAGTCCCAAATCGGGGACTATCCAAGATTTACTCCTAATGAGTAAACCTTAGACATGTTTCTAGGGAAAAAAATACATGTGTTGTCATTCTTATATATAATAAATGTGTACCACCTATCCCATTCTTGAACACCTAATCTCACTAGTAAGTGTATAATGTGTATTGGGTTTTCAAGAAAATTTTGGCAGCATTTCCCCACTGTTCTCTAAGTACATATGTACTTAGAGAACAAACGGGGAAATGCTACCGAAATTTTCTTGAAAACCCAATACACATTATACACTTACATCCTAAGTGATATTAGGTGTTCAAGAATAGTCCCAAACCGGGGACTATCCAAGATTTACTCCTAATGAGTAAATCTTGAATGGGTTTCTAGGCCAACAAATACATGTGTTGTCATTCTATAACATTGATTTCAACATTTCGAGTGTCCATGCATGTTCATCATCAAGATAATGATTACACATAAATTAGTATGACCTAGGGATGGAGAGATTCATAATTGATTTAAAATTTCAACTAGCTCATGCATTATCATCAATCTACATCATACAATAGGGATTCATGTAGATGTTAGGGCGACACATCACTACAAAATTAGAGATTTATCATCAGGGTTTTAATATCTTAGATAGATTGATCACAAGATTTTAGCAATATAGTTAATTCAAGATTATGGTGAAATGTGTATTAGGGTTTTAATATCTTAATTCAACATGCATCAAAATTTACAGAATTAGGTCAAGAATTAGTATTCAATTGCAAATGTATCTTCTTCTTCCTGCTCCCTCCTATCCAAATGGATAAAAGCAAGGCACGACCTATGGGCTGGACACAACCATGGTTGTGCTTGACAGCACGGCTGTGCTGGCCAGCATGGCCGTGGTCGGCCAAATTAACACAGCCACTCTCCTATGTCCTGACCAGATACCTCAACCAACATGTGCGGGAAGAGGAGGAAGAAGAGGAGGAAGAGGGTACCTCGAGTGGCGGCGGTGACCAGCAGGTGGAAGCAGCGAGCAGCAAGTAGGCGAGGAGCTCCAGAGAGCGGTGGTGGTGACCAGCAGGTGCAGAGCAGATGAGGATCAAGCATGTGTGAGCAGGCGAGGAGTAGGTGCGGCGGTAGAGGAGAACAGTGGGCCACAAGAGCTTCGGCGGCGGCAGCGGCATCAACCACAGGAGCTTTGGCGGCGCCAAGAAGGGGAACAACTAGCCAGCGATCGATGTAACAGAGGGGGATCGAGTGAGTGTCTTGTTCTTGTAGGGTTATTAAGTTAACAAAGGCGTCGGTTATCTATGAAACTGACACCTAATATCCATCAGCATCGGTTGCCAGAAAAAAATTGACGTCCATTGGACAATGTTAACCCTAAAAAATTTTGCGGGGACGATGCACAAAACCTTATCAGCGTCAGTTTTTACACAAAAACTGACGACCTTTGGAGATAATTTTTTTCAACGTTAGGCATCAGTTATTCGGTCAAACAACGAACGTTGTATGTGAAACTTTGGGGGTAATTTTTTTTGCTCAAAAAATTGGATTTGGCGGGCTATTGTAGGCCTCAATTCGTTATAGGCAACTGACGCTAAATAAAAAGCGATACATGTGTCTGGCCGGTCTTCAAATATAGATGTCGGTCTCTATAATTAGCTGACATTGTAGGTTTTAGGTGTCAGTTTTTATTAATAACAGATGCCTCAAAATGTGACATTATAAGCTATTTCTATAGTAGTGAAAATAGGTTGTGACGTCCTTGGGAAGGACATAGGTTGTGAGGGCACCTATAGGAAAGATGTTATAACTAGTCATAGATGAAGTAGTTTGGGAGTGATATGCATTAGGACTTAGAATGTTCTCAGTGATTACATCTACTACAATGTAGTGCCCAAAAATGGGGTTTGTGTTTGAAGGTGACAAGTGTCCATGCGTTTGGATTATATGCATGCATAAATGTAGCTAGATCAAGATCTTCTATAGAGACCTTTTGTAATGGAAGAAAACTGGAATCATAATTATATTGAAAGTTTTGCTTATTCAGCAATTGGATTTTGGAAGTTTTGGTTTTGTTTCTCAGGTTTGGTGATAGAGATATAGAAACTGTTGAGTTTATATACATACATTTCTACTATATATTTTATACGCACCTCTGATGTAGTAGTATCTTCCTCTTCTGTAGGTGTAGGTGATGTTGGTGTTGAGGTAATCTCCATCGTATTTTCCATCGTTCCTTGTTTAGGTTTATGTTCCTCAATGACAAAGAGTTGATCTATAGAGTCTATATCAATGGAATCTATGTCTTCTGACATCCCGAATAGTGAGTTGAGATCCATTATAGTTTCATTGTAGAAGTCTATAACCCAAGCCATTAGGGTTCGGTCGGCTATGGGATGAAGGATGATCGTCCATTCTCTTTTGAGTATGAGTGTTTGAATCATTTCTGCCCATCCTTCTGTAATGTGCATGTTGGATCTGCTGTCATAGTTGATTATAATCTCAAACTCCATGTTCCCCATCTGGAAATTATTTTTCCCTGGTAGTATGCTAAACTGGTGGTACCTCCACTCTCTGGGAAGCTAAACTTTGGTGAGGCTATCTGGTTCATCGAATGAGTAGTTTTTGAATTGGAATTTGGGCGGCATGTTCATGTTGTTTGCAATGTGGCTAGTATGTTTCTGTGAGTGGTTTTTGTTAGTGCAGATCTTATTCTTATACGTGCGACTGATATGCAGAGGTGTGTTAGCTTTGAGTAATAGTTTTCTTCACTGATATGACCTTTTGTTCTCATGGTGGGAGATAGTTATTCGACACAGGGTGGATTTGAAAGGGTGAAGGTGGTGCCGCCTAAATGTACTATGGATGGTAAAATTTGTATTTAGTTGGTGGTTGTTGGTAAGACACCGTAGTAAATATATCAATGTGGATGTTCTCCTACATATTTGAATGCATGTGTAGCTCTATTATCCTGGTGAGTTTTGTTTGTCTGAATCTTGTAGTGTCACTGTTGGACTACTGCAGCTGAGTAGATAGTGTGTAGCTATAAATGTTGTTATACAATTGGGAGACAAACATGGAGTTGTCACTTCTTGTACAGTGGTGATCTCTGCTGGTAGGTCGACATTGTGGCTGGTGTTGGAGGAAGTATGCTCTCTAGAGAGTATGATAGTGGTCTCCGATGTTGTTGGAAATATCTCATGGAGCTAGGTTACACCAATGGAATGGCAAGAAGATGGTGTTTCTATAGAGAAGTTGGAGCTTTCTCTCTCAAGTCGTGCTAGTGGAGTGGAGATGTAATGCTTCTGGAGATTTCCCTCTTATGTCACATCTTTTATTCATTTTAGATTTGTCATGATTCCCATTTCAATATGAATCTAATACAATAAGTTTATTGGTGTAAGATCAACCAACTAAAAATGATTTAATATACATCTAGGAAAATTTCAATCTTCATACACATGGCTACTAGTTACTAATATAGAAATCACATGCCTTGAATTCAATCTGTGGGATATATAAACAAAAGTTCATTATATTAAGGCACACAAAATATAGAAATCAAATTGAAGCCACAATGGAGATTGCTAGAGGATGGGAGGCACCAGACTGTGGACAACTAAAATTCAACTGTGATGCGGAAGTGAAGCATGCCCATTCGAGTTGTGTCATGGTCATTCAGGATCATAGAGGGAGATGGACAGGAGGTGTAGCAATCAAAGTGCAAACCCCAGACATAGTCGAAGCTGAAATAACTAGCATTCAACTAGCTATGGAGATCCCATTGCACAACAATGTGATGTCCGTCATCATAGAATCCAACTCCCAAATAGCAGTCAATTTGGCAACAGGGACCCCACTGCAGTTCCCCAAGTACACTAAGAAGATAGGGAAGATAAGAAGATTAAAATACCTAGACTAGAGGGTGAATTTTACACATAAAGGTGGCAATGCAGTTGCTGATGGACTTGCTAAATTCCATAAAACTAGTGTTGAAAGGTATGGGTGCTATACCTGCCCACTGGAAGACATAAAAGATCTCTTAATGCATGATATCTGTAAGAGGAGTAGTACTACCTTGTTTCCATATGCATCCTTAATTAGTGATTGTATGTTATAGTTGAATATTCTCACATGGGGAGGACGGGATGAATAAGATCGCCTCTTGGCTTACCTAAAAAAAATACCATAAATGCAATTTGTTCAATGTATAGACATAAGTTAATTAGATCAAGACACACAATTAAACACCATATATGTAGCAGTTATAATAACTATTATGGATTCAGAAAAAACAACATTTAGTTAGAGAATGCAGACTCCAAAGTTTGGGATGAAGATGTGTGAAATACTATCTTAAAGATGGATTTTGTTGCTTCTAGCATGAGCTTTTCCGATGATCTACCTCCAAGATTCAGCCACCCGACTTTTGTACAGTCGCTCAGTGCAAGCGAGATGTCTGCATCGAACTTGTTTCTTTAGACCTTGTTGCAAACAAAAAAGAAGAAAGAAGACCACATGAAACATCTCTGGTGCTAGAACAACAACAAACAAAAAGGTTTGGAGATGAATGGAGGCTAATGTGGTGGTGTTAAGAACTAGAATGTTCCAGTCAAAAAAAACTGGAACACAAAAAATATCTCTTTTTTCTCTGTGTATTTAACTTCGTTGCTCTGTATCATGATATGTCTCCAATAAAGAATGGACACCTCCTTGTAAGGAGACTTCTTCGACCGCACTTTGTGGTAACAACCCACACATGTTGCCCACCTTGCAACTGTTGATCTTCCAACGTGCATCTTAGTCATTACATATAATGGGTGGCTTTAATGGTAGACAAAAGAGAATGGTTTTGGTTTCCTTACCTTGCAATAAAAGCGTTGGTTTCCACTCATCGAGATATAGGTAGGAAAAATATAGATTTTCATCGTTTGTGGATTACTCAGATAAATGCAATAACTCTTGAGAATGAACTATCCTATAGTTATAGTAATTGTTGGTCTTCCCAATGTGCGTCTTAATTGTCACAGTTAATGTGTAGCTTTAATGGTAGCTAAGAGAGGGTAATTATTTCTTATTTAAGCATTGTGAACAGACTCCAAATGATGTGAACTGGAAATCAAAAACCTTTTCAGAAAACAAAACAAATAAATAAATTTTATTAGAAAAATAAATATGGGACAAAGTTGATGGCTGTAAAACTAATTTTTGGAACATAGAAAATGCAACATTTAAAACTAAATTTTGGAATAAAAAAATATAACATTTGCTGAAATGTTCTATAAAGCTATAAGAAATAAATAAACAAAAAAAAGTTTGTGACATTACTATGTTTTTCAGCATTAGTAGCTTGTGGTCTTTGGACTACAAGGAATGAATTCATACATGGAGGCAAGTACCAACTAGCATCCTACATGAACCTATTCATTGATCAAAGATTGAAAACTATTTAAAATCTTCCCTAAGATGCTCTTAATGTGACAGACTTTAGTTGTACTGAGCTACTAATAGGGGATTCTTCATTCCATCTCGTGTGATGCAGTTGACAACAAGGAAACTAGTGAAGGAGCAATTGGAATCCATGCCACTTCTTCTATAGATGCTTTTGTATTGGGACTATGAAGCCTCCTTAATGCAATCAGCATTCCAGAAGCTGAGTTGTCTGGCATTCACTAGGCTCTCCTAACATGCCACTAAAAAGGATGGAGCCATATTAGCATTTTTACAGACTCAACTTTCTCAGTTAATGTGCTACTACAAAATAAATGATTCTCTTAAACTCAAACCCTTGGTACGTTCTTGTATTGTCACGAAGAACATACTACATTGCAAAGTTCAGTTTATCTCTCAAAATTTTAATTCTTTAGTGGATAGTATCACTAAGTTTAGTTTGAAAAACAATACTAGTATAAGTTTTTCCAGCTTCCCTGATTCATTGGCATGCCCAAGGTCTCCAAGATCCAACTGTACAAGAGACCAGATGGGATAAATTTCTCCTGGTTTGTAAAAAATGAAAGCTGGTACTTAGTTCATCAAGGGGGGTAGGTTTTCTATTCATTGATTAAATATTGTAGTGGTAACCCTATGATTCCAAAATTACAGATCCCATGAGTATTGGTTCTAAGGGACAGTTTCACTCATGACCCTCCCTATGGTTCTAGTGCTTCATTTTGTGTGAATATACAGAGAGCTATTCTCTAAATGGGTTCAAGTCCATTCATCATTAGTGTGTATACCAGACATGATATCCTTAGAGATCCTTACTATATGAGTATAACTCAAGAGTTGAAATTTATGTGAGTTAGACATACACGCTAGAGCCCTCATGAAACAAGGTTCTTGTGAAGTTCATTTATGCACAATACCGATAGGAACTTGTTCTCATCCCTACACTATGATTATGTGATTTACTAAAGTCTAAGTCAGAGAGTCTGGTTCAAGATGTGGTTCACCACATCTCTCCAAATCATATGAGTCACTCTTGGGGGATCATTAATCCCTTCAATGATGAAATTTTTCTAGTCGTCCTCATTGATAATGAAAAAGCAAGGTGGATGGTGCTTGGATTCCCACACCACTCTTGTAACACACCAATCACACCAACCAAGATAAATCAAAACCAAAGCACACTATTAACAATTAAACAAGCAAATTACCACAAAATAGAGTAATATAAACTGAACTTATATAACCATTATGTGCGAAAACATATTACATCAAAGGCCCCCAAACTGTACCATATCACATATTAGGACATGTATGTACATCTATATAGTGACCAACTACCATGTACCTATTACAAACATAACATGTTCACAAGTACAAGCTATATATACAACCACAGTTTACTACCAATACACGTATTGAGGTGCATATCATCTACAAAACATAACCCTCTCAGACCTAAGAATACATGGATGATACATGGGACTCTACTACAACACTAGCAACTTATCCAATATTCTACATTCACTGATCTCCAAGGTACTCTTCCTCAACAATAAGATCTCTATCATACAGGGCACATGCACCTAAAAAGATGAGGCAAACAACAAGGGTGAGACCCATGTCCCATCGACAGATATAACACTCTAGCAACAACTATTGTAAACACATTTTATGTTTAGGCAGGAAATAACATTATTAAACAAGATGAGTAAATTTAGCGAAATGAATAATGTAAAACTGTTTGTATAGGATAAGAAGGTTAAGAAACTATTACTGATAAGTAGAACAAGTTATGCATTTAGAAGCAATATGAAGAACATGTATAAAAATTGATTTCTCTACCACATTATAGTACAACTGAGCATTGTAAGAAACAAGGAAAATGGAAGACCAATGTGAGTCGTGGTTGGACCTAAGCAGATATACTACAAGTTTGTATTGCATCTTCTATTAAGCCATGAGAATTTGAGTCGTACCACTCAAATCCAATTGACCACTACTAAGTAGAAATCAACGCCATACAAGTTTTAGGATGATTAGAATCCTAAGATCTCCCATGCCCTCCATAAGTACAAGTCCACTGAGGAGAAACATAAGGTAAAGTAGCAAAACAACCTAGCCCACCTTGGTACAGTTCATGGCGTTAGAAACCTGGTTGTACTATAACACCCCTCCCTAGGGTTTCATACGTAACCAGCAGAAGCACAACCTAATCCCCAGCATTATCCATAATGTGGGGTACTTGGCATTTTAGGGAGGGTTGTCACAAAAAGGTAATCATTACAAGTAAACAAATAATTCACCATTGAGATTCATACATTATTATATGAATAGGAAACTACAACAACAAGTCTAGAATTCTATTCATCTCTCAACATGGGAAACTAAGCATAACAATAAGCAACTCTATATGATTGGATCACCTAGAATGGATGGCACCCCACCAGATAAGTCTTGGATGTCCTCTAGTCTTGGATTAGTCTTCTTGAGTCCTTACTTGCTCCAAATCCTGGGGACATCACGTCCCCAGCCATGCAAAGGGAAAAACAACACATCAGTAAACGGTACTGGCACTTTATAAAATAAACAAAGTAAATATACTTGACATGTAAGAAAATTGACATGAATTAACTTTAAGAATTCATGAATCATCATTATTAACATAAAGAATTGAAATGAAATCTTATGCGTCCCTCTGTGACGCCCCCTTAGGAGCACATGATTGCTAGGAAAGCCCTTGATGCTAGGAAAGCCCTTGACGACCCTTGTGAGGTCCATGATCGGGAGCATAACAAAATTATTTCAATTTCAATTACTTGACCATTAACATAATTTTTACATTAACATAAATCATGATTCTTTAAACTTAACATGAAGGGATTTATCCCCATTAAGATGGTATCTTAAAGATGATGGGATCTCTCCCTCTTGATCATTAACATTATTTTCATGAGTCTTTAATGATAAACAATAATCATGGTGAACATTATAACATAGGACACAGCATGTAGAAATCAAAAACCAATAATGTAGTGAATCGTGACTAAAGCATTAAACTTGAAGAAGTAATATCTATTTCCTATTTAACATGCAAGCAACCATAAGTATTTGTGCTCAGCAGCATGGCCCGTTTACCTTGGAGCAATGTAGATCCTAAGATTATATCTCCGATCCTTGGGGAAGTGCCTGGATGTGATTTAGAAGAAAATAGGCTAGTCTAATTTGAGAGAAGTTGATCCTAAGATGATCTCTCTAATCTTTGAGGTAGCGCTTGAATGTGATTTGCAAGAACATAGGCTAGTGTGCTTTTTTTTTTCCCTTGGTATGCTAGGATCACGGGGGTCCCTTTTATAGGTGTTAAGGGTCTAGAACTTTCTAGTCCAAGTGGATTTAAATTTTTTTAATATCTTTTGTCCTTTAATTAAACATTGGAATTATCTTAACTCCAATATATTAAAAGGTAAGACTGTGTGAAAAATGTGTTTCTCTTTGTTAATTACTAAAGTCCAACTTTGTGGTTAAAATAATTATCTTTTGTTTGTGAATTTCCTTTATCATATTTCATATCTTTTGTATGAGATATTTAAGAGAGAATATATTATCATTTTCTTTTATTTGTTTATCAAAAATATTACATTAACTAAATTACCATTACATTTTATTTATAATCACAAAGAAAGAGAGAAAATGTGAGAGAGTTGTACCATTCCTTACATAATTACCATAGTGTCTTATTTCCATGTATCTATGGCCGAGACACATTATTTCATTTTATAAAAAAACAAATCACTAAGTGAAGGAAAGAGAAAAAGAACTTTATGTTACATCTACATGCACTAGTTGTAAAGCAAGAGTATACAATGTGTTAATTAAAAATTGTTGACTGCAATAACTCATTCCCATATAATTCATTGTTGTTTAAAATAATGTAATAATTATGTAAATAAACCATTTTTAAATGTACATACCAATTACATAAATTTAATATCTTCTCATCCATAATGACATTTTCGTTTTCATATAAAGTTTCCCAGTAGTGTTGGAAAAGTGACGGGTGAAAACCCACATTTTTGTAGTCTCAAATTAATATATGTATCACATTGTATTCAATTATTCAAACTTTGGAATGTTAAAAGAAAGAAAATAATCAAACTCTCCTTATAGATTCCCTTCTACTATTTTAAACATATGGTCTCATCTTGACTAATTTTGATCAACAATTAATTAATGTTTACATTGCATGTGTTAAATGGATTGACATTGTGATTTATATTTATTTGAGAGTTCAAACAAATTTGAAACAAAACAAAATGTAGAACACACATTAATTACATACTCTAGATCCTTTCTAGTCAATAAAATTCGAATTTTGAGAATCTTTTATTCATAATGTCCATATTTGTATATAATTCATTTTCATGCATTAAAAGGTGAGATAATGTTAAAAGATTCTCCTTAGTTATTTCTTTGACTCTAAAAATGAGATGATCAATATTTAATCACATTTAAGTCTATTATGCCTTTATGAAAAATTTTATTGAAGAAAGAGACTCGAGAAAAGATAATGTTACATGTATTCTATAGGGGAAAACAAGTAATATCCACATCATGTGATTGATGAATATTCTTTTCCATGCATCCAAAATTAAGCCATTACTTGCATTGCATTAAATGAAATGATATTCAAATCTTGGTCCATCTATATTCAAATCCCTCTCAAATTAATTGGGAGGTCAAACATGGTTCAAACGACTTCAAATTTGAACCATAGGCAAAATAGAGGGTCTAGATTATTCTTGTGAAGTTATATTTCATTTTTGGGCATATCTTGGTCCATAACTTCTATAGTGGCCATTAAAGGTTATATATTTTGAAAAGATCTTTTATTATTGAATTCATGAGTCATAAATCTGAGATTACTATTAACTAGTCACATTTGTCACCTTATAACTTTTCTCTATGCTTTATGGCCATTTTGTAGGGGAGAGAAAATGAAAGGGATTAATATGAGTTGATGGATGTATTTAATTCATATTTGAAAATGAAATATGACTTTTCCTATTATCTTAAGTTTATCTCATCCTATTTTGCATAAAAACAATCATTATAGGCATTTTTCTTTAAACCCCTCAATTATTATTGTTTAGAAAAAAACTTCATATTAAGTTAAATTTAACTATGAAAATTGGGATGTGACAATTGTACCCACCTTAAAACAAATTTCGTCCTCAAAATTTTCTAGGGTACTACCCACCTTAGTATTTAACATATTCTATGTACACTAAATTCTGATTTCATCTTAAGGTCTCATTTTTATGGTAAAACACTATCTAAAACTCATTATTAAAACCAACATGTGGGTAATACATTTTGACATCATCATTGATATGGTAAAGGACTTTTTCTCTAGGGGTTCTGATTCTGCCTTATCTATGTCAAATATCTACTCTTAGAATGCATGCTTGCTTCCACAATGAATCTGATTGGGTTTAGGTAACTATATGTCTCAAGCTTTTGATGTCAACTCTTATTTTATTTTTCACCTTTGAATACATGCCGACCGCTCATATATTAAAAAATGACAAGATTTATTGCACTTGTCTTAGGACATCTCTCATGCACATGTCCTATACCACATGCACTAGAAAGGACTACACAAATATGATTATGCACATAACATTCACTCTACAAATGCCCATAAGCATATGTCCCATACCACAAACACATGAGAAAAAGAGAGAGTATGTTATATACAATTCTAGAGTTAGACACAAAAATCCAAAACGTCTACGCACATAACCCTAGTCCTTATTTCATCTAGACCTCTACTTTGATTTCTAATATCACACACTTAATTTTTATATACCTATGGTTAGAACATATGAATCATATTGCTTCTTGGTGGCCATCCATTTATCTACTCTGATACCATTATTGTAACACCCCTCCCTAGGGTTTCATATGTAACCAGCGGAAGCACAGCCTAATCCCCAGCATTATCCATAATGTGCGATACTTGGCATTTTAGGGAGGGTTGTCACAAAAAGGTAATCATTACAAGTAAACAAATAATTCACCATTGAGATTCATACATTATTGTATGAATAGGAAACTACAACAACAAGTTTAGAATTCTATTCATCTCTCAACATGGGAAACTAAGCATAACAATAAGCAACTCTATATGATTGGATCGCCTTGAATGGATGGCACCCCACCAGATAACTCTTGGATGTCCTCTAGTATTGGATTACTCTTCTTGAGTCCTTACTTGCTCCAAATCCTGGGGGCATCATGTCCCAAGCCATGCAAAGGGAAAAACAAAACACATCAGTAAGCGGTACTGGCACTTTATAAAATAAACATAGTAAATATACTTGACATGTAAGAAAATTGACATGAATTAACTTTAAGCATTCATGAATCATCATTATTAACATGAATAATTGAAATGAAATCTTATGTGTCCCTCTGTGATGCCCCCTTAGGAGCACATGATTGCTAGGATATCCCTTGACGCTAGGAAAGCCCTTGACGACCCTTTTGAGGTCCATGATCGGGAGCATAACAAAACTATTTCAATTCCAATTACTTGACCATTAACATAATGTTGGCATTAACATAAATCATGATTCTTTAAACTTAACATGAAGGGATTTCTCCCCATTAAGATGGTATCTTAAACATGATGGGATATCTCCCTCTTGATCATTAACAGTATTTTCATGAGTCTTTAATGATAAACAATAATCATGGTGAACATTATAACATAGGACATATCATGTAGAAATCAACAATCAATAATATAGTGAATCATGACTAAAGCATTAAACTTGAAGAAGTAATATCTATTTCATATTTAACATGCAAGAAACCATAAGTATTTATGCTCAGTAGCATGGCCCGTTTACCTTGGAGCAATGTAGATCCTAAGATTATATCTCCGATCCTTGGGGAAGTGCCTGGATGTGATTTACAAGAAAATAGGCTAGTCTACTTGGAGCGAAGTTGATCCTAAGATGATCTCTCTAATCCTTGAGGAAGCGCTTGAATGTGATTTGCAAGAACAAAGACTAGTGTGCTTTTTTTTCCTTGGTATGCTAGGATCACGGGGGTCCCTTTTATAGGTGTTAAGGGTCTAGAACTTTTTAGTCCAAGTGGATTTAAATTTTTTTAATATCTTTTATCCTTTAATTAAACATTGGAATTATCTTAACTCCAATATATTAAAATGTAAGACTTTGTGAAAAACGTGTTTGTCTTTGTTAATTACTAAAGTCTAACTTTGTGGTTAAAATAATTATCTTTTGTTTGTGAATTTCCTTTATCATCTTTCATATCTTTTGTATGAGATATTTAAGAGAGAATGTATTATCGTTTGCTTTTATTTGTTTATCAAAAATATTACATTAACTAAATTACCATTACATTTTATTTGTAATCACAAAGAAAGAGAGAAAACGTGAGGGAGTTGTACCATTTCTTACATAATTACCATAGTGTCTTATTTCCATGTATCTATGGCCGAGACACATTATTTCATTTTATAATAAAACAAATCACTAAGTGAAGGAAAGAGAAAAAGAACTTTATGTTACATATACATGCACTAGTTGTAAAGCAAGAGTATACAATGTGATTTCAATGTGTTAATTACAAATTGTTGACTGCAAGTACTCATTCCCATATAAGTCATTGTTGCTTAAAATAATGTAATAACTATGTAACAATAAACCATTTTTAAATTTCCATACCAATTACATAAATTTTATATCTTCTCATCCATAATGACATTTTCATTTTCATATAAAGCTTCCTAGTAGTGTTGGAAAAGTGACGGGTGAAAACCCACATTTTTGTAGTCTCAAATTAATATATGTATCACATTGTATTCAATTATTAAAACTTTGGAATGTTAAAAGAAAGAAAATAATCAAACTTTCCTTATAGATTCCCTTCTACTATTTTAAACATATGGTCTCATCTTGACTAATTTTGATCAACAATTAATTAATGTTTACATTGCATGTGTTAAATGGATTGACATTGTGATTTATATTTATTTGAGAGGTCAAACAAATTTGAAACAAAACAAAATGTAGACCACACATTAATTACATACTCTAGATCTTTCCTAGTCAATAAAATTTGAATTTTGAGAATCTTTTATTCATAATGTCCATATTTGTATATAATTCATTTTCATGCATTAAAAGGTAAGATAATGTTAAAAGATTCTCCTTAATTATTTCTTTGACTCTAAAAATGAGATGATCAATATTTAATCACATTTAAGTCTATTATGCCTTTATGAAAAATTTTATTGAAGAAAGAGACTCGAGAGAAGATAAGGTTACATGTATTCAATAGGGGAAAGCAAGTAATATCCACATCGTCTGATTAATGAATATTATTTTCCATGCATCTATAATTAACCCATTACTTGCATTGCATTAAATGAAATGATATTCAAATCTTGGTCCATCTATATTCAAATCTCTCTCAAATTAATTGGGAGGTCAAACATGGTTCAAACGACTTCAAATTTGAACCATAGGCAAAATAGAGGGTCTAGATTATTCTTGTGAATTTATATTTCATTTTTGGGCATATATTGGTCCATAACTTCTATAGTGGCCATTAAAGGTAATATATTTTGAAAAGATCTTTTATTATTGAATTCATGAGTCATAAATCTGAGATTACTATTAACTAGTCACATTTGTCACCTTATAACTTTTCTCTATGCTTTATGGCCATTTTGTAGGGGAGAGAAAATGAAAGGGACTAATATGAGTTGATGGATATATTTAATTCATATTTGAAAATGAAATATGCGTTTGGCTATTATCTTAACTTTTTCTCATACTATTTTGTATAAAAACAATCATTATAGGCATTTTGCTTTAAACGCCTCAATTATTATTGTTTAGAAAAAAACTTCATATTAAGTTAAAATTAACTATGAAAATTGGGATATGACATGTACACACTTGTATCAGTGAGGCATTACAATAGTTGTTCTCTCCGATGCTTCACACAATCACATATACCAATATCCAATACATGAGTGTAGCCATTCTCAACCACCTAAGATATATATGAAAAGGATGTTCTATCCAAGCACCCCATGTACTCAATAGTATGTGCACCAAGTTTCCCTCAGGAACACTCGTTTCACCGTCCAACAAGTCGTGACACTAGAATGGATCTATGGTACATGGAAACTATGTGATTAGGATTTAACTTGATTAGTTAAGCCAATGGGGCGTATTTTACACTACATCAATCAAGTTACATACAATCTTCAAAATGATACTACAAAGATAATGGTAGATTTCAACCATTGAAGTAGTAAATTGTATAAGACATAAAATTGATCACATCACTACATGACATTGTCTCGAGGCCTTTAACAAGGCCTTCACCATTGTCACATCATTATGGGACTCCAATCACTTATTACATCACCATAGGATATCACCTCTCTTTAAGGCACACAACCATTTCTAAGGTCATAAGACCATTTACATATTTCCCTACAGACCATCATAATCTCTTCAAGCCTCATCATGGTTCATAATCACCACATTACACATTTTTTACTTAAGTTGGCATAACATTTGCAACAAATAACTATAATGTCCACAAGATCACTAACTAAGGGTTACAACATATGAAAGAGAAATACTTTATTAACATTCTAATCTGCTAAATGATATTACTATGTACTTTACATTAGGATTATGGTTTCTGATCATGATACCCCAAAAGGGTTTGAAAATAGCAAGCATCATTATACCCTAACTGTCACCACTTCCAACATTCTTGGAACATATTAGGTATACCATCAATATCAGTAGGTAACAACACAAAGAAAAAATTCATTTAGGAATTCTCATCATCTAAAGAACATAGATCACCCACACCTATGTGACGGAAGAGAAACCAACCAACATGATCGAAGAGAACATCAATCCTATGCAACTGAAGAGGAAAGATCACACCTTCGACCGAATAGATTAGGTCAAGGAAAGTTACTGTGACCAATGATATAACTCACCCTCATCGACCGAAGTGGAGGTTCAACCATCACATGCTCCTATATCTGAAACCTATCTATCGAGGAAAACAAGGACAAACTCATCGATCGAAGAACAAGGGGTCATCTCTTCGACCATACAAGGGAGTTCAACTATAGAGACCAAAGAGGTATCCAAAACATCAATGAACACATAATTAGGAGATAGAGAACACCTAATTTGCAAGATCAATGAGTTGATTAACACCATGAAACAAAAATTAAACATGAAGAGAGGTACATGGAGAAAAACATCATCCAAAACCCAAAAATGTGATAATCAACACAAGGAAAACCAAACCCTAATTCAAAGGAGAAAGAATCAATGTTTCAAAACATATCATGCATCCAAACCTTCAATCACCAAGTGAGAGAAACCAAACCATAAATATGATGAGGAACCAACGTTTAAAGCATATGCATGTAAGATCCACATTTCCACCAACCACATGATTTCAGGTACAAGAATTTGTGTTCATGAAAAATAGTTAGTCTATAAAATATTACTACATAAGCATAAACCCCAGTTCAATATATCATCACTACATGACTTATAATCATGTTTTAGAGATAAATCAATAACATGCAAAATGAGTGCAACAATAATTGAGTGGAAAGTAATATAACTCGCCTTGGATTATGATGAAACAACTTCTGATCAAAGAAGCTCCAAAGAAGAGATAGAACCCTACCTTGATCACCTCCATTGCCAAGTTAGTCACCACTTCAAAAGAGAAATGAATCCTTGATTAAAGAACTAGAAAGAGATATCCAAATCTTCTAGGCCAAAAAGAACAAGAAAGAGAGAGGAGACCTCCAACCAACTCAACACTACCATGGAGAACCAAGGATTTGGTTAATAAAAGAGGAGTTCCTCAAGAAGTACCACCATGGAGGACAAGGGATTTGACCAACAGAAATAAGAGAGGGTTATAGTTTGCAAGAAAACAAAACAATGAGGGTAGATCACATACCAAGTTCAAATAACACCAAAGGATCACCAAAGGAGAGTTACTCCAACTAGGGTTGTAAATGGGTAGGGTATTACCCATTTACCTACTACCCGTACCCTATAGGGTAGCGTAAGGGTAAGCATATTTTTACCCACCACTCATTTACCCTTTACCCACTTTACCCGCATCTAAAGAGGGTAGGGTAAGGTAGAAGATTTACCCTACCGGCTTTTACCCATTTACCCATTAGTATAAGTTTGAATTTATAATTTCAGATTTAAACAGTGTATTATGCCTACCAAAACTTCCAATAGGCAACACCACTACTTTTTCAATTTGTAGTATTATGTTTCCCAAAACATTAGTAGATAATGGGTAGCATGAAACCACCTTTTATAGTGATATATTTAAGAGAAAAATCAATTCATCAATAAGAATAATATATTAAAAATCTAGGCCTTATTTTTAGAAAAAAATATATATTATATTTTATATTACTTTATTTTGTTGTATATCACAAAAAACATAATTTTATTACCACGAGTTAGTTTTAAGAGTGTCTTTTGTTTGATGTAGGAAATATCATAAGAATTTTCAATGAAAAGTATCTTATACTATCTTCATGTTGTTTTACCCATTTTACCCTTACCATACCCATTTACCCTATGGGAAAAAGGGTGCGGGTAAGGGTAGGGTAAATATTTTTTGAGAAAGGGTAATTACCCTACCTGCTACCTGCATCTTTGATGTGGGTAAGGGTAAGGGTAAGCCTTTACCCCACCCTACCCTACCCATTTACAACCCTAACTCCAACCCTAGATCACCACATGCAAGGGTTAGGCCACCTTAGTCCAAGGTTGAAATCTTTTCCACCATGAAGATCACAAGGGATAAGCTTCTAGAATGAGAGAGAGCAAGAGGGTGAAAAAGATATCACTTCCATGCAAAACATGCCACTTGTCCATCATATAACACCCATGTAAGCACCAAACAAATGCATGCAACTAAAATCGTGAAAACCAAGGAAGTTCATAAACCTCACTTGGTCCAGAAAGCCATCTCTCGAAGAGAACTTCAATGACCTACTAGGTCCACAAAGCCAAACGGTCGAAGAGAAGCAAGGAAGAATCATCGATTGCATAGAATGCATCCTAGGGTTTCTTGCCTCTTCAATCACCAAGGCCACTAGGAGCACTCAAAACCTCATTGAACAAAGTTTCCAAGGTTGAGGACACATCAAGGTTGGTCACTGGAAACCAAACTCAAAGGTCAACACACTAGCTAGGTCAATCGTCTACACAAGGCACCAAAGCAAAACCCTAATCATCCACTCATGATGTCACCATATCAAACTAAGACACAAAAAGGCATTCCAAGGCACTTATCTCTCCAACATGATGCCAAAGCATAAGAGGCACATCCAAAATGTGAAAAATTGCAACATAAACCCTAAACATGGGAAAATTGCAACTTGACCCAAAATAAGCACACACAACATAACTAGCTTAAACAACATCTAAACTGGACCAAACTAAAAACATAAGAATGTCACATGTTATTAAGGAACATCACATGATTAGATTAAGGTTTGAAGAATCTTATTAAGTTAACCAAGCAAGATTAAGCAAAAGCTAGGCTAGGGGACATACAACCATAAAACAATAAGAAGGATTTTTCTCCTGAAATCATACGTGAAAAGAGATGGGTACTTCCTAAGAATCTTGTCCTCCATCTCCCACATGAATTCCTCTACACCACGGTGATGCCAAAAAACCTTAACAAGAACTATATCCTTCTTCTTCAACTTCTTCACTCTTTGATCCAAGATCAACACAAAACCTTCCACATATGACATATCCTCTTCCAACTCAACCTCCACTGCTAGCAACACCAACTCAGTTTTTGGGTGACACTTCCTCAACATCGAAATAGAAAGATTGGATGCAACATGTGCAACTAGGGAGGTACCTTCAACTTGTAAGCCACCTTCCCAATATGTGCCACCATAGGGTAAGGTCCCATATATCGGGGAGCCAACTTGCCTTTCTTACAAAACCTCAACACACCTTTCCAAGGAGAGACCTTGAGGTACACTTTGTCTCCAACTTGGAAATCCAATGTCATGTGATGATTATAAATATATGATTTCTTCCTATCCTAGGATGCCTTCAGCTATTGTTGTATCACTTTGATCTTCTTTGTTATCTGCTATACAAGGATAGGGCTCAAAAGCTGATACTCGCCAATCTCATACCAACATAGCAGAGACCTACAATGCCTTCCATACAAGGCTTCATACAATGCCATGTCGATACTCCTCTAATAACTATTGTTGTAGGAAAAATCCATCAAATTTAGGTGCTCATCCCAACTGCCCAAAAACTGCATAACACAAGCTCTAAATAAATCCTCCAAAATCGTGATGGTCCTCTCAGACTGGCCATCTGTTTGTGGGTGAAATGTTGTATTGCACCTGAATTGTGTATTATTGGTTGTATGCAGATGCTCCCAAAATGATTAGTAAATTGAGGACCTCTATAAGACACTATTGTCACCGGGATGCCATGTAAATGGATTATCTAATCAACTTATGCATGTGCCAACTTATCTATTATATACATCATCTTCATAGGAAGGAACTACACTGGCTTGGTCAACCTATCAACTATCACCTAGATGAAATCATGCCCTTTGGCTGTCCTAGGGAGAAGAACCACAAAGTCCATAGTGACATGATCCCATTTTCACTGCGGGATAGGCTATGGTTGCAACAATCCTGCATGCTTCTGATGCTCATCCTTGACCTAATGACACACTAAGAATCTTATTCATGAACTCAACCACATCACTCTTCAAACCAGGTCACTAGTTAGATCCTTAAAATGATGGTACATCTTGGTGCTACCTAGATGCATCACATACATCAAAGAGTGAGCCTATTCCAGAACCATCTCCCTCAAACCATTAGCATCAGGAACCAATGCCCTACTATGGAAACACACTGTCCCATCCTCTATTTCATGGAATCCCTCATTCTTCTCTCTACCAAACTCTAATCAGATTTATTGTATCACAATATCATTACAATGTGCATCTCTTGTATGATGTCTCAATGTAGGCTTCACTTGTAATTGCTCCAACAAGCCCGCCAACAAGCAAACTTCTAGCTTCACATTCATTTGATGCAACATCACCAACTTATCTCTCTTATGGCACACCAAGAAACACAATTGTTTCTTATCAATAGATGACGACGAAGAAGACTTCCTACTAAGTGCATTTGCACCAGACTTGTCTTCACTGGATGGTATTCTATAGTGCAATCATGATCCTTGTTCTACTCCATCCATCTTCGTTGTCGCATGTTGAGATCCTACTTTGAGAAGATGTACTGAATGTTCTTGTGGTCGGTGAAGAATTGGAACTTCTACCATAAAGTGAGTGTCTTCAAATCTTCAAAGCATGGACCACAACAAAAAGCTCTAGATTGTGTGTTGGGTAGTTCTCCACCTTTTTCTTAAGCTATCGTGAATAAAAAGAAATCATTTCTTATCTTGCATTAGCACAAATTCAAAACTATTGTTTGACACATCACAGAAGATGATATAAGATTTCCCTTGACCAGACAACACTAACATTGGTAAACTGGTCAACTTCTCCCTTAGAAGTTTGAAGGAACACTATCATTTGTTGTCCCAAATGAATGATACATATTTCCTCATCAAATTGTTAGGGGTAACACTACAACGTTGAAGCTCTTGATAAACCTCATGTAGTAGCCTTTCAGGCCTAAGAACCGCAAACATCCATTGGCATCTTAGGTTGCTCCAACTCTAACACTGATTATTCCTTCGTAGGATGCAAATGAACACCTTTAACCGATATCACATGGTCAAGAAAAACACCTCTTTCAGACAAAACTCACACTTGTTGAACTTGGAGTACAACTTGTGCTGCCCCAATAATGTTAACACCTACCACATATTCTTCTCATGTTGTGGACTATCCTTGGAGTGTATTAAGATGTCATTGATGAACACAACCATGTACTAGTGGAGATAAGGACTGAACACCCTATTAATCAGGTCCATGAATGTTGCTAGTGCATTGGTTATCCCAAACGGTATGACCACAAACTCGTAATGACCATACCTAGTCCTAAAATCTGACTTGGGTATGTCATCTACCTTGACTCACAACTCATGGTATACTGACCTCAAATCTATCTTTGAAAACACAGCGACACCTCTCAACTAATAAAGTAGATTATCCATCCATGACAACGGGTCACTTTATTTAGTTGTTGGTAATCTATGAACAACCTCATAGAACCATCCTTCTTCTTAACAAACAACACAGGAGCATAGCACCCCAAGGGGAAGTGTTCAGTCTGATAAAGACCTTCTTTAACAGCTCATGCAACAACCTCTCCAATTGTTGCATCTCTACTAGTGCCATCTTATACGGTGACTGCACTATTAGCTATGTACCAGGGACCCAATTGATCTCAAAATCAATATCTCTAGGAGGGGGAACACCAGGAAACTCATTAGGGAACACTCCCTCAAACTCTCAAACAACTAGTACCTCCTGAACACTCAGAATCCTTACCTTGGTATCCACCACATGTTCCAAAAAAGCCTCACACCCTTGCCTAATCAATCTCTTTACCATCATCACTGACACCAAGCACGTCGGGAGAACATTCCTATCTCCTTGGAAGACCCACAAAACATCACTGTCAAAGAATGTCACTACCTTAGAACTACAGTCCAAGACCACCTGATACTTCTCCAATGCATCCATTCCAAGGGTCACATTGAATCCATGCATGTCAAGTGTCATGAGATCCACTTGAATGTTGCATCCTAAGAAAGAATGAACACATGATGGACACACCACTCATAGCTCAAAGGAACCAACAAGAGGGGTTTCTAGAAGAAGACTATTAGAACTACGACTAATAGGAAACGAACAACCATCTATCACCTCTCAAGTGATAATAGAGTGTGTCACACTCAAGTTTCAACCAAAACATATACAAAGGAAGATGCACACAAATAAAAATGAAACAACTCCATCTGACATGTCATGACCCGTGGATTGACCTCTCCCTCTAGTTGACGCATGGCGTAGAATCGAGACATCACTTGTTTTCACCCGCAACCTCTATTGGCCTGCCTCAAAGATCCTTCCAGTGATGCCTGACAGTGTCCTCTACCACTACCACTGCCACTGCTGAACTGCTACCAATGGGAACCCTACTGACTTTGTCTTGGTTGCTGGTTCACCTCCTCATCCTTCACTGGGAAAGCCCACTTCAAGTGTCTTGACTGTCTACACCTATAACAAGTCTTAGTCTCATACCATGAACTAGACGACCCTATCACTGAAATCGATGTAGTGATACAAGATCCTATCGATGGAAAAGTAAGACCTTTTCCCTTGCTTGATGACCACAGGGATGGCATTCTAGATCTCTATTGTGACTAAGGTGACAAAAACCTAGGCTTCTTGAACCCTCCATAAGAGTGCCCCTAAACTGAGTCGACCTCTTCGTAGCCTTAACCTTTCATTTCTCCACAACAGACCACCCTATCCATCTCACATACTTTACAAAGGTAGCAAACTACTCTTGGTTCTCCAAAGCAGACATTGTCATTGTCAACTCCTTACTTAAACCCTTCTCAAACCATCTGCTCCTATCCTTATCTATTGCTTCCATGTGAGGAGAAAACCTTAACAACTCCATGAACTTGTCCTAGAACTCATTGAACATCATTGATCTCTACCGATATTCTCAAACTATGAGATCTTCTCATTAGGGTACATCCTCACAAACTATCACCAAAAGTCTTCCCAACTGATCACTATACTAAGCCTCTTCCCCTCCTTAATAGCCCACCAATGGCAAACACTACCATTTAGCAGGTACATCAAATGCTTCACCTTATCCTCTTTTGGGATATTGAGGATCTTGAAGGCCTTCCCCAGCTCCATCAGCCACATGTCCGCATTCACTGAGACCACTGTACTTGCATACTCGGTCATCCCCATGTGCCTAACCCTCTCAAAAGTCTTCCCAGAACCTTGTGATTCTACTTTGGTGATGGTTTCTCTTGCTTAAGGTATGGGCACCACATCCACCATATGTGAAATTGTGGCCATAAACGATCCAAACACACACTGAAAAGTAGGATTGGACATAGTTTATGGGTCAAACTAAGGCACTCAGGGACTTCATCTACTTTTTCCTTCCTCCTAGAACAATCTCCTGGTGTAGCAACACTACTATCAACATGTTCTTCATGTTCTACAGACATATCCTCTTCTTTTACATAAGCAGAAGCTGCAATCAAATACACTAGATAATGCAAAAATAGACACAAACCCTAGACCTATGTCCCTATAGACTCAGCGAACCTGGATCTAATACCAACAAAGATGTAACATACGGATCACACCAAGCTAGATAACACAAAACAAAACCACACTATTAACAAATAAACAAGCACAATACTACAAAATAGGGCAAACTAAACTAGAACTTATATAACCATTATCTCCAGAAACATATTATAGCAAAGGTCCACAAACTATAGCGTATCACATATCAGGACATGTATGCACATCTGTATAGTGACCAACTGCCACATACATGTTACAAAAGATAACATGTTCACTTCTACAACATATATATATATATATATATATATATATATATATATATATATATATATATATATATATATATATATATATATATATATATATATAAGCAAGGTATACTGCCAAAACATGAATTGAGGTACATTTTATCTACAAAACACAACCCTACCAGACCTAAGAGTACATGGATGATGCATAAGACTCTACTACAACACTAGCAACTTATCCCACTATTTGCATTCACTGATATCCCAACTTCTCTCCCTCAACATCGTGATCTCTATCACGCCATGCACGACCACCTAAAAATATCTAGTGAACCACAAGAGTGAGATCCATGTCATAGCAAGAGATATAACTCTCCACAAACAACTATTATAAACACAAATTATGTTTAGGAAGGAAATTACATTATTAAACAAGATGAGCAGATTAAGCTAAATGAATAAAATAAACTCGTTATGCAGGCTAAGGAAGTTAAGCATCTACAACTGTTAAGTAGAACAAATTATGCTTTTAGAAGGAAGATGAACAACATGTATAACAATTGATTTCTCTTACCTCATTATAGTATGAATGAGCAGTACAAGAAACAAAAAAAGCAACAACCAATGTGACTCGTGCTTAGCCCTAAGAAGACATACTACACGATTGTATTATGACTTTTATTAAGCCCTGAGGATTTGAGTTGTACCATCCAAATCCAACTGACCACTACAAAGTTGAAATTAGTGCCATACAAGATCTAGGATGACCAGAATCCTAACTTCTCCTCCACTCCCATTCAGTACGAGGTTGATACAGTGACACATAAGGTCAAGCAACAAAACAACCTAGCCCACCTTGGTACAGATCATGATGCTAGAAACCAAGTTGTACACACCTGTATCACTGAGGAATTGCCGCAGTTGTTCTCACCGCTGCCTCATACAATCACATATGCCAATATATGAGAAATGACTGTAGTCATTCTAAACCACCTGAGATCTGGATGAAAGAATGTTCTCTCCAAGCACCCTACATACTCAATAGTATGTGTTATGAGTTTCCCTTAGGAATACTCGTTTCATCATCCAGCAAGTCTTGAGACTACAATGGATCTATGGCACAGGGAAACTACGTGATTAGGGTTTTACTTGATTAGTTATGACAATTGGGTGTCTTTTATACTATATCAATCAAGTTACATACAAGCCTTAAAAATATTCCACAAAGATAAGGGTAGATTGCAACCTCGGAAGATATAAAACATATAAGACATAAAATTGATCACATCATTGCATGACAGTGTCTCAATGCCTCTAACAAGGCCTTCACCTTTGTCATGTAATTATGGGACTCCAATCCCTTATCACATCACCAGAGCATATCACCACTCTTTAAGGCACAAGGCCATTTCCAAGGTCATAAGACCATTTACATAACTCCTTGTAGAACATCATAATCTCTCCAAGCCTCATCAAGGCCGATAATCACCATATTACATATATATTACTTAATTTGGCATATAATTTGCAATGAAGAAATATAATGTCCATAAGATCACCAATTAGGGTTTGCAACATAGGATAGAGAAATACTTTATTAACATGCTATGTAGTTAAGTAATAATACCATGTACTTCACATTAGGGTTAGGGTTTCTAAATATCATACCTGAATTAGAGTTTCAAAATAGAAAACATCAATAAACCCTAATTGTCACCACTTCCAACTTTCTTGAATAATATTAGGTCTACCATAAACATCATAAGGTAACAACACAAAGGAAACATGAGTTCAGGAATTATCATTGTTCGAAGAGCATAGTTCACCCACACCTATGCAACCGAAGAGAAACAAACCAACATGGTTGAAGACAACATCAATCCTATGTGAGAAAAGAGGAAATATCACACCTTTGACCAAATAGACTAGGTTGAATAAAGTCCATGCAACCAAAGACATCACTCACCTTCATCGACCAAAGGGGACCTTCAACCATCACATGCTCCTAGATCCAAAACCTATCGACCGAAGAAAACAAGGATAAATTCATCGACCAAAGAAAAAGGGGCCATACCTTCGACCATATAAGGGAGTTGAACTATAGCAACCAAATTGGTATCCAAAACATCAATGACCACATAAGGAACCATGAAACCATCAACACATAGATTAAAAACCCAACTCACAAGATCAATGAGCTAATTAACACCATGAAATTGAAATTAAACAAGAAGAGAGGCACATGGACAAAAACATCATCCAAAACCCAAAAATGCGTTCATCAACACAAGGAAAACCAAACCCTGATTCAAGGGAGAAAGAATCAATGTTTCAAAACATATCATGCATACAAAAGCATCCATCACCAAGGGAGATAAACTGAACAATAAACAATATGAGGAATCAACGTTTAAAATATATGCATGTAAGAATCACACTTCCACCAACCATGTGATTTCAGGTACAAGAATTTAGGTTCATGAAAAAGAGTTAGTCTACATAAGATCACTACATAATCATAAACCCCAGTTCAAGAAATCATCACTACACAACTTATAATCATGTTTTAGAGATACATCATTAACATGCAAGATGAGTGAAACAATAATTGAGAGGAAAATTATATAACTCAACTTGGGTTATGATGAAACAACTTCCAAGCAAAGAAGCTCCAAAGAAGAGGGAGAAACCTAGCTTGATCACCTCCATGGACAAGCTAGTCACCACCTTAAAAGAGAAACAAACCCTAGGTTAAACAACAAGAAAGAGAGATACAAAGTTTCTAGGCCAAAAAGAACACAAACGAGAGAGGATATCTCCAACTCAACTCAACACTACCATGGAGAACATTGGATTTGGTTAAGAAGAGAGGAGTTCCTCAAGAAGTACCACCACAGAGGACCATGGATTTGGCCAAGAGGAAGAAGAGAGGGATATGATTAGCAATAAAATAAAACCAAAGGGTAGATCACTTACTAAGGTCAAAGAACACCAAAGGATCACCATAGGAGAGTTACTCCAATCCCAGATCACTACATGTAAGGGTTCGACCACCTTGATCCAAGGTTGAACTCTTCTCCACCACCATGATCACATGGGACGAGATCTAAGGATGAGAGAGAGAAAGAGGGTGCAAAAGACATCAATTTCATATAAAACAAGTGGTATACATATCCAAGGGTAGAGAGAGGGAGGGAAGGTTAGGTGTTCAACCAAACATGCCACTTGTCCATCATATGACAATGATGCAAGCACCAAACATGTAACATCCCAGGATTTGAGGCCTTAGATAAAATGATCTTAAAAGGAATGATCGGACTACCCATATAACCAAGGTACACCTCCTTTTCAAGGAGCCCATCTCTAAAGAACTACATAGTTAAGCATGCTCATCTTGGAGTAGTATTAGGATGGGTGACCAGTATGGAAGATGATCCTAGATTGCACGTGATTGAGGACAAAGCACACAATTAAGGCTAGTGGTGGTTTGTGGGTCCAATAGACATTCCTAAAACTCTATTAGGGCCTAGGGTAGTTGGTCCACACATTATAAATGGTATCAGAGTCAATTCCCCTTTAGTTGTTGGGCCCCACATGGGCATGTGGCATGCCAGTCTTAAGTTGTGTTGTCCAAGCAAGTTGGAAAGGGCTATCCGCTGAGACGAGATGGAGCCGTCCTTGGACTAGCAGCCGTGGATGGGAGCTGGGTGTCCATGGGCCATTATGGATCTGCACTAGGATGGGTGATAGTTGGGAAATTGATCCTGGCTTGCGCATGATTGAGGACAAAGTGCACAGTTAAGGCTAGTGGTGATCTGTGGGGCTATTCGTCATTCCTGAAACTCTACTAGAGCCTAGGGTAGTGGGCCCATGCATTAAAAAACACATGCATGCTACTAGAATTGTGAAAACCAAGGAAGTTCAATGCCTTCACTTGGTCTAAAGGACCATCATTCCAAAAGAACTTCAGCGACCTACTAGGTCCACAAAACCAAACAGTCGAAGAGAAATAAGGAAGGGCCATCAATCGTATAGAATGCATCCTAGGGTTACTTGTTTCTTCGATTACCAAGGCTAGTAGGTGCACTCAAAACCTCATCGACCAAAGGTGTGACACACATACTGCACTAAAGCAAGATTACTCAAATCAAAGCATGGAACTAACATCAAACATCCATATTACCAGAAAACATGATAAATTTAAAATTATTTCCACATAACCACAAAAGCATAAACATATTACATCCAAGTCCAAACACTATTCCACATGTATCATATATAATGCCAAAAGATATTTCATATCACTTCTCGATGACTAACTTGTCACAATCATATTACATATAATCACATGTTCACATATACAAGCCATATATGTACAATGATGACATATTGAAAAAAAAACTCATTATCGATGGAGAACATCTACAAAATACCCCCAAGGACCTGAGAGTACAGGGACGACACATATGACTCTACTAGCAAACACTAGCAACATATCCAACCTTCAACAACTATTGATCCTCTTGCTATTCATCCTCAATCACATGATCTCTACCTTGTCATCCATGACCACCTAAAAGAAGTAGAAACCCATGGGGTGAGACCAACATCCTAGAGAGAGATATAAATCTCCACCAAACAACTATGATAAGCATAGATGTATTAAAGCAAGAGAATAACATTATTATCAGGATGAAAAGATTTAGCTAAATGATATGAGCAAAGCAGTTACCACTTTTAAAGTAATGTTGGTATCTACAACTGCACAATAGAACATATTATACTTCCTAGAAGGAATATGAACAATATGTATAACTATTATCTACTATAAGTTACAAGAAACAAGGGAAGGGGTCATCCAATGTGAATTGTATTTGACCTTAAGAAATTATACTAAATGGTTGTATTACATATTTTATTTTCCTTGAGGATTTGAGTAGTACCACCCAAATCCAAATGACCACCACTAAGTCAAAATCAGTTCCATACAAAATCTGTGGATGATCCAGACTCCATGATCTTCCCGCACTACTCGATCAGTTCAAGTCTGCACTGTAGTGGCATATCAGTCAAACTGCAAAACAATAACTTATAGTCAAAGCTATATTCCTGTAAACACCTAGCCCTCCTTGGTACAAATCACGATGCTACAAACCAGGGTATATAACCCAATCACTAAGGTACAACTAAAAATGTCCTCTATCACATCATATCACATTATCAACATCACTGAGAACTGACTGTAGTCATTTTCAAAACACTTGGGATCAAAATGTCAGGACACATAGTCACTTGCACCTTGCATAATCAACAATATGCGTTCTAGGTTACCCTTAGGAATAACCATTTCACCATCCAACAACGTTCTGACTCTAGAATGGATCTATGGCACAATACACTACATGATTAGGGTTTCACTTGATTAATTATTCCAATTGGGTAAGTTTTAGTGCATCAATAAAGGTACAACATACAAACGCTAAATAAATTCTACAAAAATAGGGTAATGGTACAACTATAGAATCCATAAAATGTATACAGTTCCAATTGGGTATCTTTTAGTGCATCAATAAAGGTACAACATACAAACCCTAAATAAATTCTAAAAAAATAGGGTAATGGTACAACTTTAGAATCTATAAAATGTATGCGGTATAAACCTGTCATGTAATGATTGGGCTCACTACCCAAGGATCTAGTAGAGTTTCAAGAATGAAAACTGGCCCCACATACCACCACTAGCCTTAATTGTGCCTTTGTCCTCACTCACGTGCAAGATATGGTCAACTTCCCGATTAGTCACCCATCCTAGTACTACTCCAAGATAAGCATGCTTAACTATGGAGTTCTTTAGTGATTAGATCCCAAAAAAGGAGGTGCACCTTGGTGATATGGGTAGTCCAATCATTCCTTTTAAGATCATTTTATCCAAGGCCTCAAATCTTGGGACGTAACATGTCACATCATCACTTGATACCACTGTCATACAAAGTCATACACATTATCACATCACCAGGGGATAAAAATCCCTCATCTCATCACTGGAGGATATCACGTCACACTAGGCATTGAGCCTCTAGCACGTCATAAGACCCAAACACTTACTTCCTACGCATCATGATTATCTCATCATGCCTCAAAAGGATCGTAATCATCACCTTATATCATATCATATAGACCATAGAAATAACTAGTTGTTCTATTTATTCCACCTTCAAGGTTAGGGTTACACAAATAGGAGAACAAAAACATCAAATCATGGTATTCATTCAAGCAAGCTCAACAAGTACATCATACACTTGAAATTACAGTTAGAGTTTGTCATTTATCCGACTAGGATTTCCATTTCAATACTTGTCAATAAACCCTAGGCACATAACGTCCCACATTCTTGGAATTCATGAGGGTTAAGCATTATTATCATCAACATGAAATGACCAAAACAATGTGTAACGACCAATATTGTTACATGTGTAGTGACCACTAGGGTTAACATGTATGACAACCATATGGCTTAACATGTGTAGAGACCACTAGGGCTAAGGATCCTATTGTGAACAAACCAGATCTGTGTAGTGACCATCTAACTAAAGCATGTGTTGTGATCAAAAGAAGGCCACACATAGTAATCATAGTAGTGACCACCCACTTAGGGTTAGGGTTTGTTGCACCTGCAACACCTCAACAAACATGTAGCAACCTCAAGCACCAAGATGAATCTAGCGACCTCAAGGTAAAGCCACTCCAAACAACACATAACTGACTCCTAAATAGACAAACACATTGATCAAAACAGATGAAAAACATCAAGGAAACGAAACATCATCAAGGGTAAAAAACTCCATGCAACAGTGAACAACAAAACCCTAACAACAACCATCACCAAGATAAAAAATGAATCCATACTATGTGGGATGAAAACAAACATCCAACACATGTGTACTAGAGTCAAAAACCTCCACTTAACACATGATAACCAAACCATAAGAATGGTGATAAAACCATCAATAGAACATGCACGTAAGAAGCAACTAATCCACCATCACTAGGATTTCGTGTGCAAGAATTAGGGTTTAGGAGAACGAGTAATCTGAGAGAATACTTCAAAATCTTAAACCCTAGATCATGATAACATCATCTAGCATTTTAGAACCACATTTTAGAGATAAAACAGCAGCATGCAATCAAGAATATGGTTCAATAATATTAGAGAGGAAAGTAATATAACCTATCTTAAGATCAAGATCAAGATCCAAAGCCATGAGCACCAAAAAAGAGAAAGAAGCTCCAACTAGTATCAACTCCATGGACAAAAAGGTCGCCTCAAGAAGAAAAGAACATCGGAGGTCAAAGAAATGCCCAAGAAGAAGAAAACTTAAGCCTTAGGCCGAACAACAAAGGAGAAAGAGGAAAACTTCATTTCACTTAGGTACTATCATGCTTAAACCATAGTCTCGACCTCCATGGAGAGAAGTTCCTCAAGACAGACACCATGGAAGAACCACAGTCCATGGAGAAGAGGATAAAAGAAGGTAGAGTTCAAATAAAAAATGAGATTAAGGGTAAGAAACCACTTATGAGGAAGGAAGATCACCAAGGATCACCACAAGGAAGATGATTAAACTCAAGATCATCACATACAAGAATGATCAGCCACCAAAGCCCCAAGATCAGAACCTTCTATTGCACCACCAAGCTCAAATCCAAACACAAGGGAGAAGAGAGTATGAAAAGAGCTAAAACAGATACTTACATGTGAACGAGAGAGTTTATATACTCAAGGGTAGGAGATAGGTAAAGATCATGAGGTGTCAAGATATAAGAGCACCAAAAGGACATTTGTCCCACAAAGGATCGGTCATGTAATCACTCTAGACATGCATGCAAGAAAGGGTGATAAAAACAAGGTAGTGTAGCGACCACTTAGGTCCACTATACCCCTAGGTCACAATAAAACACCATCCAAGGTCACAACACCACCAACCAAGTCTGCAACACATCTCCACCTGAGCATACTCTAGAGACCAAAACCAAGGGTAAGACACCTAGGTCACAACAAAGATAAACCAAGAGAGTGTCATGGTCGCAAATCTTCAAAAACAAACATATAAGGTCAAAATATCCATCAGGCTCAAGCATCAAAGCAAAGCCATGCAAAACCTAATATCAGCTCATGATGCCACCTCATCAATCAAGGTCCAACAAGGCGACCCAAAGAATCATTATCTCTCTCATGATTACAAAGAACAAGAGGCACAACCTACATGTTCCAAATTGCAAGATAGGCCATCAACATGGGTAAATTGCAACTTGGTCCACATCATGCACAAACTAGCTCAAACACCAACCAAACTGGACTAAACTAAAAACATAAGCATGTCACGTGTTATTAAGGAATGTTAAGATATGAGATTAAGGTTAAAGCATTTTATTAAGCAAAGAAAACACAATTAACTCACTAAGGTAGGTTAAGGTTTTACACCCATAAACCCCCAATAAGGATTTCACCCTCGAAATCCCAAAAAAAAGAGATGGGTACTTCCTATGCATCTCGTCCTCAAGATCCCATATGGATTCCTCCACACCATGATGATACCACAAAACCTTAACCAAAATGATATCCTTATTCTTCAACTTCTTCACCCTCCTATCAAGAATCAAAATGGGATCGTCCACATATGAGGCATCCTCATCCAACTCAACCTCCACTAGTTGTAGCGCGAACTCCACGTCAGGATGACACTTCCTCGACATCAAAACATGGAACACTAGATGTAACCTATGTAACTCAGGTGGAAACTCCAACTTATAATCCACCTTTCCAACACGTGCCACCATAAGGTATGGTCCCATATACCTAGGAGCTAACGTACCCTTCTTCCCAAACCTCAACACACCTTTCCAAGGAGAGACCTTGAGGTACACCTTATCTCCTACTTGGAACTCCATCAACCTATGATGGTTATCATCATAAGACTTTTTCCTATCATGGGCCACCTTCAACTATTGTTGTATCATCTTTATCTTCTTTGTCATCTCATGTACAAGCTCAGGACCCAAAAGCTAATATTTGCCAGTCTCATACCAACACAACAGAGATATACAATGTATCCCATACAAAGCCTCATAGGGTGCCATATCAATACTCCTCTGATAGTTGTTATTGTAGGCAATTAGACTGAGGTGCACATCCCAACCTCTCAAAAATTATAATACACAAGCTCTCAACATATCTTCTAAAGTTTATATAGTCCTCTTAGAATATCCATCTGTCTGTGGGTGAAATGTTGTGTTGAACCTCAATTACATACCCATGGTTATATGCAAATGATCAGAAAAGCAACTAGTAAACTAAGGACCTCTATTAGACATGATGGTAGCTGGGATAGAATGTAAGTGTACTATCTCATCAATATAAACATTTTTCAACTTCTTAGCTGTATATGTTGTCTTCACATGAAGAAAATGCACTAACTTGGTCAACCTATCAATGATCACCCAAATGGAATCTTGACCTTTGGCTATCCTAGGAAGTCCAACCACAAAGTCCATCATGATATGATCCCATTTTCACTATAATATAGGAAACAATTGCAAAGTCCATGCAGGTTTTCTATGCCTTGTGTTAACCTACTGATGCACAACACACTTAGCCACAAACTCATCTACATCTTCCTTCATGCCAGGCCACCAACACAAGTATTTGAAATTGTGGTACATCTTGGTGCTACCTGGATGCATAGCATACATCAAAGAGTGAGCCTCTTCTAGAACCAATATCATTAGATCGGCTATAAAAGGTACCATTCTTTACCGTGATAGCATATTGTCCCATCTTCTGACTCACGGAACCCTTCACGCTTCTCGCTACCAAACTCTACTCAAATTTGCTGAATCACAGTATCATCACCATGTGTATCTCTGATTTGCTGCCTTAACACATGCTTTACCTGTAACTGTGCCAACAATCCTACTAACAAGGACACCTCCAACTTCACCATTCATCTGACGCAAGGAAACCAACATGTCTTTCTTATGGAACACCAAAGAACATAATTGTGCCTTATCCACAGATGATGAGGAAGAAGACTTCCTATTCAAAGAATATGCTACCATGTTCACCTTCCCTATATGGTAATCTATGGTGCAATCATAATCCTTGATCAACTCTCATAATCCTTGATCAACTCTATCCAGACTTGTTGCCGCATATTCAACTCTTTCTTTGAAAAGATGTACTATAGGTTCTTATGGTCGGTGAAGATCTGATACATCTCACCATAAAGGTAGTGTATCCATATCTTCAAAGCATGGACCACCTTTGCAAGCTCTAGATCATGTGTCTGGTAGCTATCCTCGTGTTTCTTATGTTGTTGTGAAGCAAAAGAGACCATGTTCTTATCTTGCTTCAACACACATCCCAAACCATTCTTTGACATGTCACATAAGACTATATAACCTTTCCCTTGCTCTTAAAACACTAACACTGGTGTACTAGTTATCTCTCCTTTAAAATATGGAAAGAATGCTAACACTTGTCATCCCAAACAAGTGACACACATTTTCTCATCAACTTCATTAGGGGTAACACCATTGGACTGAAGTTCATGATAAACCTCCTATAATAGCTTGCCATGTCGAGGAAACTGCAAACCTCTATCATTGTGTTTGGTTGATCCCACTCTAATAGAGACTATATCTTCTTGTGATTTACACACAAACCTTCAATAGATATGACATGTCCTAGAAAGGACACCTCCTTCAGCCAAAACTCACTCTTGTTGAACTTAGCATATAGCTTGTGTTGTCTCAACAAGGTCAACGCCTATTGTAAATGTTGCTCATATTGTTGGCTATTTCTACAGTATATGAGGATGTCATTAATGAACACCACCATGAACTGGTCAAGATAAGGCTATGACACCCTATTCAATAGGTCCATGAATGTTGTTAGTGTAATGGTTAGCCCAAATGGCATAACCACAAACATGTAGTGACCATACATAGTCTTAAAAGTTGATTTGGGTATGCCATCTACCTTGGTCCACAAATGATGATATCCTGATCCCAGATCTATCTTGGAGAACACTGTAGAACCTCACAAGTAAACAAAGAGATCATCTATCTATGGGAAAGGATATTTATTCTTGTTTGTCACCTTGTTCAACTATCAGTAATCAAAGCACTACCTCATGGATCCCTCTTTCTTCTTCATAAACAACACTAGAGCACTCCAAGGAGACGTTTTCAGTCTGATAAAGCCCTTCTCACACAATTCCTACAACTACTACTTCAACTCTTACATCTCTACGGGTCCCATCCTATACGGTGTCTGTGCTATCAGGTGTGTACCAGGAACTAGATTGATATCAAAATCAATCTCTCAGGGTAGGGGAACACCTGGGAACTCATTGAGAAACACATCTTCAAACTCATAGACAACTGGCACCATAGACAACTAGCACCTCGGTATCCACAACATGCACAACCTTTTCTCATATGCCTCTCTACTATCATTTTTTACACCAAACATGTCAGAAGAATCTTTCTCTCTCCTTGGAAGACCCATGAAACATCACCTTCAAAGAATGTTGCCAACTTAGAACTATAGTCCAAGACCACTCGATACTTCTCCAAAGTGCTCATTCTAAGGATCACATTGATACCATGAATACCAAATGGTATGGGATCCGCTTGAATTCTACATCGTAAAAAAGAAAGAACGCAAGAAGGACACACCTCCCGCAACTCAGCAGAACCAACCAAAGGGGTTTCTAATCAAAGACTATCACATCTATGACTAACAAGAAAAGAACAACTAGTAATCACTTCTCTAGTGATAAAAGAGTGTGTCACAGCTGGGTCAACCAAAACAAATATAAAGCAGGAAGAAGACAAATCAGAATGAAATAACTCCATCTGACCTATCACAGCCCTTAGGTTGACTACTCCCTTCGACTGACTCATGGCATAGAATCAATCAGTTTCTTGTTGTCTCCCTCATCCTCTGATGTCTTGTCTAGATGATCTAGCCTATGATAACTATCCATGTCCTCGACCTCTACTACTACTGAATTGTCATTGTTTTGACCCTTGCTAACTCTGTCTTAGCTTTTGTGTCACCTCTTCCTCCACAGGGCACAACCACATTGTATGCCCAACCTACCCACACTTATAGTAGGTCTTGTTCTCGTACCACAACCTAGACGACCATGTTACTAACACCAATGCAACATTGTGAGCTCCTATCAGGAGAAAGGTATGACCTCTACCCTTACTTGGAAACCATTGAGACTGAACTACTAACCTCTACTATGACTGAGGTGATGAGAACCTAGGTTTCTTGAAGCCTCCGAAAGACTATCCTTGATGTTGTTTTGGTCTCTTCTTGGCATTTGCATCTCACTTCTTCACAATTGATCTTTCTACTCTCCTGACTGACTCCACAAATGTGACAAACTGTTCCCTATTCTCTAAAGTTGATACCAACATTCTCAACTATATACCCAAACCCTTCTTGAATTGTCTATCACTCTCCTTATCTATAGTAGCCATATGTGGCAAAACCTCAAAAGTTCCATGAACTTAGCTTCGTACTCATTGTGTAACATCCCTGACCAGGGTTATGTGTTAACCCTAGAGGTTTTTCTTAATAAGGTTGACTAGATTCTTAATCTTATCTTGGGAAAAGTAATTAGGGCTCATGAGAAACTTATGTTTCAATTTTGGTCCTGTTTGAACCATGCTGAATCGATGTTTTGTTTGTTTTGGACTAAAGTGCAAATTACCCAAGTTGAGGGGTTTATGTGCAAATTGTGTATGATAATATGTTCTTCATGTGTTGAAGCATCATGAGAGTGAATATGATGTTGAGGTATGGCTTATGGAAGCCTGAATACCAAGAAAGAGCTAATAAAGCAATGTGGTGCAATAAAACCTAGTTTTGGTGTAATGTGCAATTTACCCAAAACCTAGGGTTTGATATGAAAATTACCACTTCAATAAAGTACCTAATGTTTCTTGGAATCATGTAGAGTAAAGAAAATGAGAGTTACTTCTCATTTGAATTAATATGGAGGAGAGAGAATCTTGATATTAAAATAATCAAGATTTAATCCTAAGTGAAACCCTAATCCAATTTAGGGCAAAAATGAATGTATTAATTAAAAGGCCTTCAACCAATATGTTATTGGTTGATTTTGAATAATGATGGACGTTATTTTGACAATATAAGGAACGAAAATATCTAAAGGAGGTGAAACTCCACTCACCTTATTATAAAGGAAAGTAATTTCCACTCACATATGGGATATTAATATAATAAGCATTAAGGTGCTTATTTTCTTTTCCCTTAATTCATGGATAATGGAAGGGAGTTCGGTGGGGATATATATGCCCTTGAATGCAAGAAAACAAGGGGGAAGTGGTGGCAACAATTTTGGAATTAAAAGACTTTTATAAAGTATCTTCTCTCTCCTCAATTTTCTTATAAAAGTACCTTTTTCAGGCCAAATGAAAGGCTTTTACGACCCCACTTCTTCTCCTTGCTTGAAAAACCGACCAAGAAGGATAAGGACAGCAGGGAGCACGTCCCCAACCTTTTGGTAAGCCTTTGATCTTCGTTCTTCATGATTTAATGGTGAAAATCATAAAACAATGTGTAATTCCTTCATTTCTTCACTCAATCTTCAATTCTAGCCGATCATTTCACTCCAAATCTTGAAGTTGAGCCTTGGAATAGTTGCAGAAGCTTCATACACCATTATAGACGTGTAGCTTGGAGCTTGGAGATCAGATTTGAGGTGGGTTTTATAACTCAAACCCTTAATCATTGATATTGCATCAATTCTCTATACTTTGTTGATTGTTTTCTTTAAATTGCTACACTCTTGTTTCTTTTCTGCAATTTCCAACAAGAACGGTTTCTGTTGTTGATTGTTCGAAGGAAGGGTATGATGACATCATCCTAGATTCTTATCCAAAGAAAAGTACCAAGCCAAACGGTTTTGATAGCTACTCCAAATCATTTTAATTTGATTGGTTATGCGGTTTCAGCAAACCGTTTAAGGGAAAACGGTTTGAAATCGGTTGGGAGAAAATGGTTTCAAAACCATTTGCGATGGTTGAACAAGCATTGACCGTTTGAGAACTTTTTTCCTAATTATGTAGGCTGATAACCCACCAAATTTGAGGGATTAAATCCCAAGGAATCGAGAGTTGAAGGCTAATAAATTAGGCAATCGAATTGAATTAAGTGCTGATTTGCAATCTGATTAACTTGACCTTTTTGGGAAAACGGTTTCAAAACCGTTTGCGATGGTTGATCAAGCATTGAACGTTTGGGATTACTGTTACTAATGATGTTGGTTAATGACTCACCAAATATTAGGGATTAACTCCAAAGGAATCGTGAGTTGAAGGCTAATCAATTAAGGAAACCTAATTGAATTAAGTGCTGATTTTCAATCTGATTAACTTGACCTTTTGGACAAACGGTTTCAAAACCATTTGAGATGGCTGACCAAGCGTTGACCGTTTGGTATTACTGTTACTAATTATGTTGGTTAATGACTCACCAAATTTGATGGATTAATTCCAAACGAGTCATGAGTTGAAGGCTAATCAATTGGGAAAACCCTAATTGAAATCAGTGCTGAAATTCCAATGAGTTAATTAGAGATTTTGGGTTGATTAGCCCAAACGGTTTCAAGACCGTTTGGGTATCACCCAAACGGTCTCAAGACCGTTTGGGGGTCACCCCAAGACCGTTTGGAGGTCTGGGGTCATGTATAGTTGACCAATTGAAGGTCTAAAGGTACCAAATCATATTGCAATTAGGTGCTGATTTGTTGATCAACTCGATAGACCAAACCTTGATGATTTTTCACTAGAATCCAAGGTTTGGACGATCCAAACGGTCTCAAGACCATTTGGTGGTCAACCAAGACCGTTTGGAGGTCTAGGGTTGAGTATGGTTAGGTGGTTGAAGGTCTAAAGGTACCAAGCCGATACACAATGCAATGCTGATTTGGTGATCAATCCCATGATCCAAACCTTAATTGGATGGATTGGATTTGAGTGATATGATGGGAAAACAGTCTCAAGACCGTTTGGAGGTCATCCAAACGACCTCAAGACCATTTGGGGTCAGGTCATACCCAATTTGGATGATGGTTCAAAAGTTTCAAAGTAAACAATCTTGCATTGATGAGTGTTGTTGAATCATCGATTCTAAACCCTAATCCAATTGAATCAAACCCTAATTTATGACCAAGTGAGGGTCAATTGAGGGTCAAATCAGTTGAAGGTTGACCTACTAAACTCAATTGAAGTATGAGCAGAGGTCCAATTGATGATTGGTTCCATGAATTCAATGGTTGATGATCCAATGCAATCAATTGAAACATAATTAGTAGCTTGATTGATGATCAACTTCAAAGCTCTAATTGGTGTTTATAAACCCTAATTCCATTGAGATCAAACCCTAATTGAAGTTCCAATTAAGGGATGAGTTCATGACTCAATTGATGATTGAGTTGATGATCCAATTCGTTGAGATTCCATAGATTGGAATTGAGTGTTATTAAAGTCTTGATTGACTCTTTGGTCCATGCGGTTTTGAGAGGTTTGGACCAAACAGTCTCAAGACTGTTTGGGACCAAACGGTCTCAAGACCATTTGAAACCAAACGGTCTCAAACCATTTGAGACTCATGTGGTTTCAAGTTCATGTGGTTTCAAAGCTTTTTTCTTAAATGGTTTCAAATAGTTTGTGGTTCAATTTGGTTAATTCAATTGGATACCTTATGTAATGGAGGTCCAATGTGATTGAATCTTTCAGAATTAAGATGATGAATGTTCTATTGATCCAATAATGATTAGTAATGATAATCAATGAAGGTACAAATGGTTGAAACCCTAATAGTACCTAAGTAATTAAGTGCCAATTAAGGGATGAATCCCTAATTGCTTATAGGATCAATGACTTTGTACACTATGTTAATCATAGTTGTATATAATCGACTAAAGGGTTGATATGACCTAATCAAGTTGAGAAGTTGATAGTATGAGTTCATACATGAATATTATTCATGTGATGATTAAGGGTTCTCATCCTTAAGCAAAGAGATCATGAAACCCTAAACATGAACATAAACCCTAATTGATAGGGTTATTGAACTCAAACCTTAATTGAAGGTGTATCCATGTAAAGCCCTAATTGAGGGTATTTCTATGAGAAACCCTAATGGGGATTGAGTAGTCAACCCTAATTATGGGTAATGTAATATGAAACCCTAATGAAGGGTGATGCTATATGCAATCCCTATTCTAATGAAGGGAAATGGTATGTGAAACCATAATTCCCTAATAAGAGAATAGAATTCATGCTTGAATATGATTCAAGAGGTGAACTCATGTAGCACGACCGTGTTAGGTAGCACGGCCGTGGTATTTTCACTTTGCACGACCGTGTAAGGTAGCACGGCCGTGGTGGCTTCCCTTAGCACGGCCGTTTTTGGTTGCACGGCCGTGGTACTCTATGTTTGACTTAGAGTTTGTTTTGAATAGGACCTAACATGGTCTTTTTATTAATTCCTGACTTATGTATGAATCCATAGTATTGGAAATAGTTGTATATTCCAAGTAAGTGACAATTGATCACTACTTTACATGATGAATGTGATAAACTGGTGCATAAAGTATTAGGATGGGTAATACCCTAATACAAGCTAAGTATGTGAACTTAAGAAAGTTAATGGTGTTGAGGGAAGTGAGACCTCAAGATATGATAGATATCATATCCAACACACCAAATACTGGTATACCTTGTTGTGATATAATTCCAATATGATTGGATGAATGATACATGAGATGTGTGATGGAAATCCTAATCCTGGTAAAGGATTAAGGGTAATACCCTTGAATTATTAATACATTGTTTTTGCATGATGTTGATAGATAATTGATGTGCTTCTATCATATGTGATAACCATGCAGGTATCATGAGATGATGGGCATAGCCAGGTATGCGTTGTGATATGTTATTAATTTGAATTTGTTTATTGGGCCTTGTGTGCCATAATATATCTTGTTGTCTGATAAGAGGTAGCAAGAGAGTTAATAGGCATCAAGTATCATACTTACCTTGGTCAAATGACCTAAAGGTGTTAGTTACCTAAGGAAGTGGTAACAATGCTCAGGTGATGAGCTAAGGGTTTAAACACCCAGAATCACATGGTTAGGGTATTGAAATTGTGAAAGGATGAGAATTTCCAGTGGTGAATTGAGGGATTAAGATCCCAACACTTTATGAAAAGAATATGGTTGCGGGACATGACTCCACAATGATAATACCAGGCTTTAGATATATGATCTAATCCTGAAGAGAGTTAAAGCAGTGGTAATGATTATGTAGTTTGAATAGATGTTATACATGTTCTTTATATTCCTTAAAGGATAAATGACATGTTGATTCTATCAAGTTATGGTTGCAATGCTTCTGATATAGAATAATGTTATAATCTGTTAGACATTAAAATATCTACTACTATACAAATATGATTCTTCCATTCATATTTATCTTCTTAAGTTGCAATAACAATGTTACTGGCGGAGAGTTATAACTCTTACTGGGGAAATTTTTATAATTGTCTCACCCCCGTGGGAACCACATTTTTAGGTGGACGCGGACGAGGAGATAGGAATCTTTTAATAGGTGAAGGACAACAATAGCAGCAATAGAGACAATAGTGAAGTCTCAGGTGGAGACACTGACTGTTATGGCTTGTATCGATGTAAATAGAGTCCTATGTGTCGTCTCTGTACTCTCATGTCCTCGGAGTAGTAGTTAGTGCTTTCGAGATTTTGGCTTAGAGCCTCAAGATTTTATACTGCCTGTGTTTAGCTTGACAGGACAGTTAATGTTTGTAATTCTCAAAAGGAGATGATACAGAATATGTACCTGTAAACAAAAATGTAATTATGTTACTTTGGTTCTATGTGAGAAAGTTTTTCTTCAATAGATATTTTGATAAAAAGGTTTTAATTTTTAGTGATTTTCGCTAATCCACTGCTTGATGAACGCTTCCGCATTAGTTAATCTTGTTTCCGCGAGACGGTCGTCACAATTAAGTGGTATCAGAGCCCTAGGTTCGCTGAGTCTACAGAGACATAGGAATAAGGTTGTAGAGTTTGTTCTAAGTGTCTTCCAGTTTATCTGATAGTATCTTCTGCTCACATAGGAGGAGGAGAACTTGAAGATGTCTGGACAACATGAAGAACATGCTGCTGAGGGCAGCACTGCTGCACCAGGAGGAGGTGCAAGAGACCAGAACAGGGAAGGGTCTGTACTTGAACAACCCCATATTGACCCAGCTGTGATAGAAAATCCAGCTCTCCAGGCTTTATTTGAGAAGTTCCTGACAGCCATAACACATATGGAACACAGGATGCCACCACCTGCACCTAGGGTACCAACACATTATGAGGATTATAGAGCTGGCAAGACTTTTGAGAGACTTCACCAGGTTGGAGCCATAGATTATGCTGGTACATTTGATCCAACAGATGTTGATCTGTGGCTGACAGAGCTAGAAAAGGCTTTTAGGATCCTTGATATTCCTGAAGCTGAAAAAGTAAGACATGATGTATATCTATTAAAAGGAAGTGCTGGTCATTGGTGGATGATAGAGGAAGATAAGAGACCAGGTGAAGAAATTGGATGGGAGGTATTTCGACGAGAATTCGTTAGTAGATACTTCCCTAAAACGTATCTAGATGAGAAGATCTCCCAATTTGAGAGGATCAAACAAGGACATATGAACATTAGCGAATATGAGGCTAAGTTCATGGAGTTGTTGCTGTTTTGTCCGCAAATGGCAGTTAGTGATGAGGAAAGAATTCGGCATTTTGAGAAGGGGTTGAACACTAAACTAACCACTCCTGTGTCTACTTTAGAGAACATGGAAAGATTTGCCACCTTTGTGGAGTCGGTAAGGAGGATAGAGAGGTCTGAAATTAAGAAATGACAGACTAGTGACAAGAAGGAGTACACCCAGTCTCAAGGACAAAGGTCCGAAAGTTTTAAGAAACCGAGATTTTCTGCATCGGTGACATCATCAAGATTCCATACCCAGACACAATGGATGCCAAGTGGGGATAGGGATCATAGTAATGTTCCAAGAAGAGCCCCCGATATAGCATCAACATCAGGAACTGGATCTCACTGACCCTATTTTGCGACCAGGGTCTGCTTTCAATGTAGATAACAGGGACATCCATCAAGGGATTGTCCATATGGGAATTCAATAGTGACTCAACCTCAGGGGCAGAGTCAGCAAGGATCACAAAGGAGGCACTTTCCTAATAACAATAGAGGACGTGGACAGACGTCCCAGGCAGGTCAGAGGAAATAAACTTATTCTGATATTTCAATTTCTGATTCTATGCGCTAAAGATATGAAAGTAGTTGTTTTTGAATTCCTTGGATTAGTCCTATAAGGACACAAGGAAGATGAGAATTTACAATTTCACACTATTCATTAAAAATGCTTTATAATCTCTCTTATCCGAGTGATAATAAAAAATGAGGAATATGATAGCAAATAAAGTGCATATTACCTAATCTCCCAATACTTATATACCCTGGCCAGGTATACAACTATTGATGATAAGGTGAGTATAGAAACTCTTAGATTGATATCTTTTTGATTGCTCTGATAAAGCAGTCATTCTGATACAATCTAATGAGTATCATGAAATAAGAAATATGGAATCAATAAAGGAAGATGCTTTGTGCAATTCCAATAAAGTAAGATGCTTTGTGCAATTCCAATAAAGGAAGATGCTTTGTGCAATTCCAATAAAGGAAGATGCTTTGTGCAATTCTAGTAAAGGAAGATGCTTTGTGTAATTCCAATAAAGGAAGATGCTTTGTGCAATTCCAATAAAGGAAGATGCTTTGTGCAATTCCAATAAAGGAAGATGCTTTGTGCAATTCCAATAAAGGAAGATGGTTTGTGCAATTCCAATAAAGGAAGATGCTTTGTGCAATTCCAATAAAGGAAGATGCTTTGTGCAATTACATCCCTAAACAAAAAGGGAAAAGCTATGTGACATTCCTAACTAATAGGAAGAACTATGTGAACATTCCCAATTACATAGAGTTTGCTAAGTGAATTATATCTTTTATATATATATGTTTTTCCTTTTGATAAGTATTCTTGAGTGATTATTGAAGTATGTTCTTTTATGCTTCTTCCTTTCAATGACATGGACATCATATGTTAGGGGTTTATGCTTTGCATAAGCATAAACAGTGATATGGAGGAATTAATTAAAGGAGCTTTGTGTGGTATCACAGAGTTCATAATATCTCCAGGATATTAATATGATATCTGGAGACTTGAGGGCATGATTAATGAACAATCTGTTCCTCCTTTTCCTGGGATTTCGAGGACAAAATCCTTGTTAGGGGTTTATAATTTGTAACATCCCTGACTTGGGTTATGTGTTAACCCTAGAGGTTTTTCTTAATAAGGTTGAGTAGATTCTTAATCTTATCTTGGGAAAAGTAATTAGGGCTCATGAGAAACTTATGTTTCAATTTTGGTCTTGTTTGAACAATGCTGAATCAATGTTTTGTTTGTTTTGGACTAAAGTGCAAATTACCCAAGTTCAGGGGTTTATGTGAAAATTTTGCATGATAATATGTTCCTCATGTGTTGAAGCATCATGAGAGTGTATATGATGTTGAGGTATGACTTATGGAAGCCGGAATACCAAGAAAGAGCTGATAAAGCAATGTTGTGCATTAAAACCTAGTTTTGGTGTAATGTGCAATTTACCCAAAACCTAGGGTTTTATATGCAAATTACCACTTCAATAAAGTCCCTAATGTTTCTTGGCATAATTTAGAGCAAAGAAAATGAGAGTTACTTCTCATTTGAATTAAGATGGAGGAGAGAGAATCTTGATATTAAAATAATCAAGATTTAATACTAAGTGAAACCCTAATCCAATTTAGGGCAAAAATGAATGTATTAATTAAAGGGCCTTCAACCAAAATGTTATTGGTTCATTTTGAATAAGGATGGACGTTATTTTTCCAAGATAAGGAACGAAAATATATAAAGGAGGTGAAACTCCACTCACCTTATTATAAAGGAAAGTAATTTCCACTCACATATGGGATATTAATATAATAAGCATTAAGGTTCTTATTTTCTTTTCCCTTAATTCATGGATAATGGAAGGGAGTTCGGTGGGGATATAGATGCCCTTGCATGCAAGAAACCAAGGGGGAAGTGGTGGCAACAATTTTGGAATTAAAAGACTTTTATAAAGTATCTTCTCTCTCCTCAAGTTTCTTATAAAAGTACCTTTTCCAAGCCAAATGAAAGGCTTTTACGACCCCACTTCTTCTCCTTGCTTGCAAAACCGACCAAGAAGGCTATGGACAGCAGGGAGCACGTCCCCAACCTGTTGGTAAGCCTTTGATCTTCGTTCTTCATGATTTCATGGTGAAAATCATAAAACAATGTGTAATTCCTTCATTTCTTCACTCAATCTTCAATTCTAGCCGATCATTTCACTCCAAATCATAAAGTTGAACCTTGGTATAGTTGGAGAAGCTTCATCTACCATTAGAGACGTGTATCTTGGAGCTTGGAGATCATATTTGAGGTGGGTTTTATAACTCAAACCCTTAATCATTGATATTGCATCAATTCTCTATACTTTGTTGATTGTTTTCTTTAAATTGCTACACTCTTGTTTCTTTGCTGCAATTTCCATCAAGAACGGTTACTGTTCTTGGTTGTTAGAAGGAAGGGGATGATGACATCATCCCATATGATTATCCAAAGAAAAGTACCAAGCCAAACGGTTTTGATAGCTACTCCAAATCATTTTAATTTGATTGGTTATGCGGTTTCAGCAAACCGTTTAAGGACAAACGGTTTGAAACCATTTGGGAGAAAACGGTTTCAAAACCGTTTGATATGGTTGACCAAGAGTTGAATGTTTGGGAATTTTGTTCCTAATTATGTAGTCTGATAACCCACCAAATTTGAGGGATTAACTCCCAAGGAATCGAGAGTTGCAGTTTAATCAATTAGGCAATTGAATTGAATTAAGTGCTGATTTTCAATCTGATTAACTTCACTTTTTTGGGAAAACGGTTTCAAAACCGTTTTCTATGGTTGACCAAGCATTGACCGTTTGGTATTACTGTTCCCAATGATGTTGTTTAATGACTCACCAAATATTAGGGATTAACTCCAAAGGAATCGTGAGTTGAAGGCTAATCAATTAAGGAAACCTAATTGAATTAAGTGCTGATTTTCAATCTGATTAACTTGACCTTTTTGGACAAACGGTTTCAAAACCGTTTGAGATGGTTGACCAAGGGTTGACCGTTTGGTATTACTGTTACTAATGATGTTGGTTAATGACTCACCAAATTTGATGGGTTAATTCCAAACGAGTCATGAGTTGAAGGCTAATCAATTGGGCAAACCCTAATTGCAATCGGTGCTGAAATTCCAATGAGTTAATTAGAGATTTGGTGTTGATTAGTTCAAACGCTTTCAAGACCGTTTGGGGATCACCCAAACGGTCTAAAGACCGTTTGGGGGTCACCCCAAGACCGTTTGTAGGTCTGGGGTCAAGTATAGTTGACCAATTGAAGGTCTAAAGGTACCAAATCATATTGCAATTAAGTGTTGATTTGTTGATCAACTCGATAGACCAAACCTTGATGATTTTTCACTAGAATCCAAGGTTTGGATGAGCCAAACGGTCTCAAGACCGTTTGGAGCTCATCCAAAGGGTATCATGACCGTTTGGTGGTCAACCAAGACGGTTTGGAGGTCTAGGGTTGAGTATGGTTAGGTGTTCGAAGGTCTAAAGGTACCAAGCCGATATACAATGCAATGCTGATTTGGTGATCAATCCCATGATCCAAACCTTAATTGGATGGATTGGATTTGAGTGATATAATGGGAAAACGGTCTCAAGAACGTTTGTAGGTCATCCAAACGACCTCAAGACCGTTTGGGGTCAGGTCATACCCAATTTGGATGACGGTTCAAAAGTTTCAAAGTAAACAATCTTGCATTGATGAGTGTTGTTGAATCATCGATTCTAAACCCTAATCCAATTGAATCAAACCCTAATTGATGACCAAGTGAGGGTAAATTGAGGGTCAAATCAGTTGAAGCTTGACCTACTAAACTCAATTGAAGTATGAGCAGAGGTCTAATTGATGATTGGTTCCATGAATTCAATGATTGAAGATCCAATGCAATCAATTGAAACATAATTAGTAGCTTGATTGATGATCAACTTCAAAGCTATAATTGGTGTTTATAAACCCTAATTCCATTGAGATCAAACCCTAATTGAAGTTCCAATTAAGGGATGAGTTCATGACTCAATTGATGATTGAGTTGATGATCCAATTGGTTGAGATTCCATAGATTGGAATTGAGTGTTGTTAAAGTCTTGATTGACTCTTTGGTCCATGTGGTTTTGAGAGGTTTGGACCAAACAGTCTCAAGACCGTTTGAGTCCAAACAGTCTCAAGACCGTTTGGGACCAAATCGTCTCAAGACCGTTTGATACCAAGCAGTCTCAAGACCATTTGAGATCAAATAGTCTCAAACCGTTTGAGACTCATGCAGTTTCAAGTTCATGCGGTTTCAAAGCTTTTTTGCTTAAACGGTTTCAAACCGTTTGTGGTTCAATTTGGTTAATTCAATTGGATACCTTATGTAATGGATGTCCAATGTGATTGAATCTTTGAGAATTAAGATGATGAATGTTCTATTGATCCAATAATGATTAGTAATGATAATCAATGAAGGTACAAATGCTTGAAACCCTAATAGTACCTAAGTAATTAAGTGCCAATTAAGGGATGAATCCCTAATTGCTTATAGGATCAATGACTTGGTACACTATGTTAATCATAGTTGTATATACTCGACTAAAGATTTGACATGAACTAATCACGTGGAGAAGTTGATAGTATGAATTCATACATGAATATGATTCATGGGATGATTAAGGGTTATGATCCTTCAGCAAAGAGATCATGAAACCCTAAACATGAACATAAACCCTAATTGATAGGGTTGTTGAACTCAAACCTTAATTGAAGGTGTATCCATGTAAATCCCTAATTGAGGGTGATTCTATGAGAAACCCTAATTGGGAATGAGTAGTAAACCCTAATTGTGGGTAATGTAATATGAAACCCTAATGAAGGGTGATGCTATATGCAATCCCTATTCTAATGAAGGGAAATGGTATGTGAAACCATAATTCCCTAATAAGAGAATAGAATTCATGCTTGAATATGATTCAAGAGGTGAACTCCTGTAGCACGACCGTATTAGGTAGCACGGCCGTGGTATTTTCACTTTGCACGACCGTGCAAGGTAGCACGGCCGTGGTGGCTTCCCTTAGCACGGCCATTTTTGGTTGCACGGCCGTGGTACTCTATGTTTGACTTAGAGTTTGTTTTGAATAGGACCTAACATGGTCTTTTTATTAATTCCTGACTTATGTATGAATCCATAGTATTGGCAATAGTTGTATATTCCAAGTAAGTGACAATTGATCACTACTTTACATGATGAATGTGATAAACTGGTGCATAAATTATTAGGATGGCTAATACCCTAATACAAGCTAAGTATGTGAACTTAAGAAAGTTAATGGTGTTGAGGGAAGTGAGACATCAAGATATGATAGATATCATATCCAACACACCAAATACTGGTATACCTTGTTGTGATATAAGTCCAATATGATTGGATGAATGATACATGAGATGTGTGATGGAAATCCTAATCCTGGTAAAGGATTAAGGGTAATACCCTTGAATTATTAATACATTGTTTTTGCATGATGTTGATAGATAATTGATGTGCTGCTATCATATGTGCTAACCATGCAGGTATCATGAGATGATGGGCATAGCCAGGTATGCGCTGTGATATGTTATTAATTTGAATTTGTTTATTGGGCCTTGTGTGCCATAATATATCTTGTTGTCTGATAAGAGGTAGCAAGAGAGTTAATAGGCATCAAGTATCATACTTACCTTGGTCAAATGACCTAAATGTGTTAGTTACCTAAGGAAGTGGTAACAATGCTCAGGTGATGAGCTAAGGGTTTAAACACCCAAAATCACATGGTTAGGGTATTGAAATTGTGAAAGGATGAGAATTTCCAGTGGTGAATTGAGGGATTAAGATCCCAACACTTTATGAAAAGAATATGGCTACGGGACATGACTCCACAATGATAATACCAGTCTTTAGATATATGATCTAATCATGAAGAGAGTTAAAGCAGTGGTAATGATTCTATAGTTTGAATAGATGTTATACATGTTCTTTATATTCCTTAAAGGATAAATTACATGTTGATTCTATCAAGTTATAGTTGCAATGCTTCTGAGATAGAATAATGTTCTAATCTGTTAGACATTAAAATATCTACTGCTATACAAATATGATTCTTCCATTCATATTTATCTTCTTAAGTTGCAATAACAATGTTACTGGAAGAGAGTTATAACTCTCGCTGGGGCAATTTTTATAATTGTCTCACCCTCGTGGGAACCACATTTTTAGGTGGACGCAGACGAGGAGATAGGAATCTTTCAATAGGTGAAGGACAACAATAGCAGTAGTAGAGACAGTAGTGAAGTCTCAGGTGGAGACACTGACTGTTATGGCTTGTATAGATGTAAATAGAGTCCTATGTGTCGTCTCTGTACTCTCAGGTCCTCAAAGTAGTAGTTAGTGCTTTTGAGATTTTGGCTTAGAGCCTCAAGATTTTATACTGCCTCTGTTTAGCTTGACAGGATAGTTAATGTTTGTAATTCTCAAAAGGAGATGATACAGAATATGTACCTGTGAACAAGAATGTAATTATGTTACTTTGGTTCTATGTGAGAAAGTTTTTCTTCAATGGATATTTTGATAAAAAGGTTTTAATTTTTAGTGATTTTCGCTAATCCACTGCTTGATGAACGCTTCCGCATTAGTTAATCTTATTTCCACGAGACGGTCGTCACAATTAAGTGGTATCAGAGCCCTAGGTTCGCTGAGTCTACAGAGACATAGGACTAAGGTTGTAGAGTTTGTTCTAAGTGTCTTCCAGTTTATCTGATAGTATCTTCTGCTCACATCGGAGGAGGATAACTTGAAGATGTCTGGAAAACATGAAGAACATGCTGCTGAGGGCAGCACTGCTGCACCAGGAGGAGGTGCAAGAGACCAGAACAGGGAAGGGTCTGTACTTGAACAGCCCCAGATTTACCCAGCTGTGATAGAAAATCCAGCTCTCCATGCTTTATTTGAGAAGTTCCTGACAGCCATAACACATATGGAAGACAGGATGCCACCATCTGCACCTAGGGTACCAAACCATTATGAGGATTATAGAGCCGGCAAGACTTTTGAGAGACTTCACCAGGTTGGAGCCATAGATTATGCTGGTACATTTGATCCAACAAATGCTGATCTGTGGCTGACAGAGCTAGAAAAGGCTTTTAGGATCCTTGATATTCCTGAAGCTGAAAAAGTAAGACATGATGTATATCTATTAAACGGAAGTGCTGGTCATTGGTGGATGATAGAGGAAGATAAGAGACCAGGTGAAGAAATTGGATGGGAGGTATTTTGACGAGAATTCATCAGTAGATACTTCCCTAAAATGTATCTAGATGAGAAGATCTCCCAATTTGAGAGGATCAAACAAGGACAGATGAACGTTAGCGAATATGAGGCTAAGTTCATGGAGTTGTTGCGGTTTTGTCCTCAAATGGCAGTTAGTGATGAGGAAAGAATTGAGCATTTTGAGAAGGGGTTGAACGCTGAACTAACCACTCATGTGTCTACTTTAGAGAACATGGAAAGATTTGCCACCTTTGTGGAGTCGGTAAGGAGGATAGAGAGGTCTGAAATTAAGAAACGACAGACTAGTGACAAGAAGGTGTACACCCAGTCTCAAGGACAAAGGTCCGAAAGTTTTAAGAAACTGAGATTTTCTGCATCGGTGACATCATCAAGATTCTATATCGAGACACAATGGATGCCAAGTGGGGATAGGGATCATAGTAATGTTCCAAGAAGAGCCCCCGATATAGCATCAACATCAGGAACTAGATTTCACTGAACCTATTTTGCGACCAGGGTCTGCTATCAATGTAGACAACAGGGACATCCATCAAGGGATTGTCCATATGGGAATTCAATAGTGACTCAACCTCAGGGGCAGAGTCAGCAAGGATCACAAAGGAGGCACTTTCCTAATAACAATAGAGGACGTGGACAGACGTCCCAGGCAGGTCAGAGGAAATAAAGTTATTCTGATATTTAAATTTCTGATTCTATGCGCTAAAGATATGAAAGTAGTTGTTTTTGAATTCCTTGGATTAGTCCTATAAGGACACAAGGAAGATGAGAATTTACAATTTCACACTACTCCTTAAAAATGCTTTATAATCTCTCTTATCCGAGTGATAATAAAAAATGAGGAATATGATAGCAAATAAAGTGCATATTACCTAATCTCCCAATACTTATATACCCTGGCCAGGTATACAACTATTGATGATAAGGTGAGTATAGAAACTCTTAGATTGATATCTTTTTGATTGCTCTGATCAAGCAGTCATTCTGATACAATCTAATGAGTATCATGAAATAAGAAATATGGAATCAATAAAGGAAGATGCTTTGTGCAATTCCAATAAAGGAAGATGCTTTGTGCAATTCCAATAAAGGAAGATGCTTTGTGCAATTCCAATAAAGGAAGATGCTTTGTGCAATTCCAGTAAAGGAAGATGCTTTGTGCAATTCCAATAAAGGAAGATGCTTTGTGCAATTCCAATAAAGGAAGATGCTTTGTGCAATTCTAATAAAGGAAGATGCTTTGTGCAATTCCAATAAAGGAAGATGCTTTGTGCAATTCCAATAAAGGAAGATGCTTTGTGCAATTCCAACCCTAAACAAAAAGGGAAAAGCTATGTGACATTACTAACTAATAGGAAGAACTATGTGAACATTCCCAATTACATAGAGTTTGCTATGTGAATTATCTCTGTTAGATATATATGTTTTTCCTTTTGATAAGTATTCTTGAGTGATTATTGAAGTATGTTCTTTTATGCTTCTTCCTTTCAATGACATGGACATCATATGTTAGGGATTTATGCTTTGCATAAACATAAACAGTGATATGGAGGAATTAATGAAAGGAGCTTTGTGTGGAATCACAGAGTTCATAATATCTCCAGGATATTAAGATGATATGTGGAGACTTGAGGGCATCATTAATGAACAATATGTTCCTCCTTTTGCTGGGATTTCGAGGACGAAATCCTTGTTAGGGGTTTATAATTTGTAACATCCCTGACTTGGGTTATGTGTTAACCCTAGAGGTTTTTCTTAATAAGGTTGAGTAGATTCTTAAACTTATCTTGGGAAAATTAATTAGGGCTCATGAGAAACTTATGTTTCAATTTTGGTCTTGTTTGAACAATGTTGAATCAATGTTTTGTTTGTTTTGGAGTAAAGTGCAAATTACCCAAGTTCAGGGGTTTATGTAAAAATTGTGCATGATAATATGTTCCTCATGTGTTGAAGCATCATGAGAGTGAATATGATGTTGAGTTATGACTTATGGAAGTCTGAATACCAAGAAAGAGCTGATAAAGCAATGTTGTGCATTAAAACCTAGTTTTGGTGTAATGTGCAATTTACCCAAAACCAAGGGTTTGATATGCAAATTACCACTTCAATAAAGTCCCTAATGTTTCTTGTCATCATTTAGAGCAAATAAAATGAGAGTTACTTCTCATTTGAATTAAGATGGAGGAGAGAGAATCTTGATATTAAAATAATCAAGATTTAATCCTAAGTGAAACCCTAATCCAATTTAGGGCAAAAATGAATGTATTAATTAAAGGGCCTTCAACCAAAATGTTATTGGTTGATTTTGAACAAGGATGGACGTTATTTTTCCAAGAAAAGGAACGAAATATATAAAGGAGGTGAAACTCCACTCACCTTATTATAAAGGAAAGTAATTTCCACTCACATATGGGATATTAATATAATAAGCATTAAGGTTCTTATTTTCTTTTCCCTTAATTCATGGATAATGGAAGGGAGTTCGGTTGGGATATAGATGCCCTTGCATGCAAGAAACCAAGGGGGAAGTGGTGGCAACAATTTTGGAATTAAAAGACTTTTATAAAGTATCTTCTCTCTCCTCAATTTTCTTATAAAAGTACCTTTTCCAAGACAAATGAAAGGCTTTTACGACCCCACTTCTTCTCCTTGCTTGCAAAACCGACCAAGAAGGCTATGGACAGCAGGGAGAACGTCCCCAACCTTTTGTTAAGCCTTTGATCTTCGTTCTTCATGATTTCATGGTGAAAATCATAAAACAATGTGTAATTCCTTCATTTCTTCACTCAATCTTCAATTCTAGCCGATCATTTCACTCCAAATCTTAAAGTTGAACCTTGGAATAGTTGGAGAAGCTTCATCCACCATTAGAGACGTGTATCTTGGAGCTTGGAGATCATATTTGAGGTGGGTTTTATAACTCAAACCCTTAATCATTGATATTGCATCAATTCTCTATACTTTGTTGATTGTTTTCTTTAAATTGCTAGACTCTTGTTTCTTTGCTGCAATTTCCATCAAGAAAGGTTGCTGTTCTTGGTAGTTAGAAGGAAGGGGCTGATGACATCATCCTAGATGATTATTCAAAGAAAAGTACCAAGCCAAACGGTTTTGATAGCTACTCCAAATCATTTTAATTTGATTGGTTATGCGGTTTCAGCAAACCGTTTAAGGACAAACGGTTTGAAACCATTTGGGAGAAAACGGTTTCAAAACCATTTGAGATGGTTGAACAAGAGTTGACCGTTTGGGAATTTTGTTCCAAATTATTTAGACTGATAACCCAGCAAATTTGAGGGATTAACTCCCACGGAATCGAGAGTTGAAGGCTAATCAATTAGGCTATCGAATTGAATTAAGTGCTGATTTTAAATCTGATTAACTTGACCTTTTTGGGAAAACGGTTTCAAAACCGTTTTCGATGGTTGACCAAGCATTGACCGTTTGGGATTACTGTTCCTAATGATGTTGGTTAATGACTCACCAAATATTAGGGATTAACTCCAAAGGAATCGTGAGTTGAAGGCTAATCAATTAAGGAAACCTAATTGAATTAAGTGCTGATTTTCAATCTGATTAACTTGACCTTTTTGGACAAACGGTTTCAAAACCGTTTGAGATGGTTGACCAAGCGTTGAACGTTTGGGATTACTGTTTCTAATGATGTTGGTTAATGACTTACCAAATTTGATGGATTAATTCCAAACGAGTCATGAGTTGAAGGCTAATCAATTGGGCAAACCCTAATTGAAATCGGTGCTGAAATTCCAATGAGTTAATTAGAGATTTTGGGTCGATTAGTTCAAACGTTTTCAAGACCGTTTGGGGATCACCCAAACGGTCTAAAGACCGTTTGGGGGTCACCCCAAGACCGTTTGTAGGTATGGGGTCAAGTATAGTTGACCAATTGAAGGTCTAAAGGTACCAAATCATATTGCAATTAAGTGCTGATTTGTTGATCAACTCGATAGACCAAACCTTGATGATTTTTCACTAGAATCCAAGGTTTGGATGAGCCAAACGGTCTCAAGACCGTTTGGAGCTCATCCAAAGGGTCTCATGACCGTTTGGTGGTCAACCAAGACGGTTTGGAGGTCTAGGGTTGAGTATGGTTAGGTGTTTGAAGGTCTAAAGGTACCAAGTTGATATACAATGCAATGCTGATTTGGTGATCAATCCCATGATCCAAACCTTAATTGGATGGATTGGATTTGAGTGATATGATGGGAAAATGGTCTCAAGACCGTTTGGAGGTCATGCAAACGACCTCAAGACCGTTTGGGGTCAGGTCATACCCAATTTGGATGACGGTTCAAAAGTTTCAAAGTAAACAATCTTGCATTGATGAGTGTTGTTGAATCATCGATTCTAAACCCCAATCCAATTGAATCAAACCCTAGTTGATGACCAAGTGAGGGTAAATTGAGGGTCAAATCAGTTGAAGCTTGACCTACTAAACTCAATTGAAGTATGAGCAGAGGTCCAATTGATGATTGGTTCCATGAATTCAATGGTTGAAGATTCAATGCAATCAATTGAAACATAATTAGTAGCTTGATTGATGATCAACTTCAAAGCTCTAATTGGTGTTTATAAACCCTAATTCCATTGTGATCAGACCCTAATTGAAGTTCCAATTAAGGGATGAGTTTTTGACTCAATTGATGATTGAGTTGATGATCCAATTGGTTGAGATTCCATAGATTGGAATTGAGTGTTGTTAAAGTCTTGATTGACTCTTTGGTCCATGCGGTTTTGAGAGGTTTGGACCAAACAGTCTCAAGACCGTTTGAGTCCAAACAGTCTCAAGACCGTTTGGGACCAAATGGTCTCAAGACCGTTTGATACCAAGCGGTCTCAAGACCATTTGAGACCAAACAGTCTCAAACCATTTGAGACTCATGCAGTTTCAAGTTCATGCAGTTTCAAAGCTTTTTGCTTAAACGGTTTCAAACCATTTGTGGTTCAATTTGGTTAATTCAATTGTATACCTTATGTAATGGAGGTCCAATGTGATTGAATCTTTGAGAATTAAGATGATGAATGTTCTATTGATCCAATAATGATTAGTAATGATAATCAATGAAGGTACAAATGGTTGAAACCCTAATAGTACCTAAGTAATTAAGTGCCAATTAAGGGATGAATCCCTAATTGCTTATAGGATCAATGACTTGGTACACTATGTTAATCATAGTTGTATATACTCGACTGAAGGGTTGACATGACCTAATCAAGTGGATAACTTGATAGTATGAATTCATACATGAATATGATTCATGTTATGATTAAGGGCTATGATCCTTAAGCAAAGAGATCATGAAACCCTAAACATGAACATAAACCCTAATTGATAGGGTTATTGAACTCAAACCTTAATTGAAGGTGTATCCAAGTAAAGCCCTAATTGAGGGTGATTCTATAAGAAACCCTAATGGGGATTGAGTAGTAAACCCTAATTATGGGTAATGTAATATGAAACCCTAATGAAGGGTGATGATATATGCAATCCCTATTCCGATGAAGGGAAATGGTATGTGAAACCATAATTCCCTAATAAGAGAATAGAATCCATACTTGAATATGATTCAAGAGGTGAACTCTTGTAGCACGACTGTGTTAGGTAGCATGGCCCTGGTATTTTCACTTTGCACGACCGTGCAAGGTAGCACGGCCGTGGTGGCTTCCCTTAGCACGGCCGTTTTTGGTTGCACGGCCTTGGTACTCTATGTTTGACTTAGAGTTTGTTTTGAATAGGACCTAACATGGTATTTTTATTAATTCCTGACTTATGTATGAATCCATAGTATTGGAAATAGTTGTATATTCCAAGTAAGTGACAATTGATCACTACGTTACATGATGAATGTGATAAACTGGTGCATAAAGTATTAGGAAGGGTAATACCCTAATACAAGCTAAGTATGTGAACTTAAGAAATTTAATGGTGTTGAGGGAAGTGAGACATCAAGATATGATAGATATCATATCCAACACCCCAAATACTGGTATACCTTGTTGTGATATTAGTCCAATATGATTGGATGAATGATACATGAGATGTGTGATGGGAATCCTAATCCTGGTAAAAGATTAAGGGTGATACCCTTGAATTATTAATACATTGTTTTTGCATGATGTTGATAGATAATTGATGTGCTGCTATCATATGTGCTAACCATGCAGGTATCATGAGATGATGGGCATAGCCAGGTATGTGTTGTGATATGTTATTAATTTGAATTTGTTTATTGGACCTTGTGTGCCATAATATATCTTGTTGTCTGCTAAGAGGTAGCAAGAGATTTAATAGGCATCAAGTATCATACTTACCTTGGTCAAATGACCTAAAGGTGTTAGTTACCTAAGGAAGTGGTAACAATGCTCAGGCGATGAGCTAAGGGTTTAAACACCCAGAATCACATGGTTAGGGTATTGAAATTGTGAAAGGATGAGAATTTCCAATGGTGAATTGAGGGATTAAGATCCCAACACTTTATGAAAAGAATATGGCTACGGGCCATGACTCCACAATGATAATACCAGGCTTTAGATATATGATCTGATCCTGAAGAGAGTTAAAGCAGTGGTAATGATTCTGTAGTTTGAATAGATGTTATACATGTTCTTTATATTCCTTAAAGGATAAATGACATGTTGATTCTATCAAGTTATAGTTGCAATGCTTCTGATATAGAATAATGTTCTAATATGTTAGACATTAAAATATCTGCGGCTATACAAATGTGATTCTTCCATTCATATTTATCTTCTGAAGTTGCAATAACAATGTTACTGGCGGAGAGTTATAACTATCGATGGGGCAATTTTTATAATTGTCTCACCCCCGTGGGAACCACATTTTTAGGTGGACGCGGATGAGGAGATAGGAATCCTGCAATAGGTGAAGGACAACAATAGCAGCAGCAGAGACAGTAGTGAAGTTTCAGGTGGAGACACTGACTGTTATGCCTTGTATAGATGTAAATAGAGTCCTATGTGTCGTCTCTATACTCTCAGGTCCTCGGAGTAGTAGTTAGTGCTTTCGAGATTTTGGCTTAGAGCCTCGAGATTTTATACTGCCTGTGTTTAGCTTGAAAAGACAATTAATGCTTGTAATTCTCAAAAGGAGATGATACATAATATGTACCTGTGAACAAGAATGTAATTATATTACTTTGGTTCTATGTGAGAAAGTTTTTCTTCAATGGATATTTTGATAAAAAGGTTTTAATTTTTAGTGATTTTCGCTAATCCGCTGCTTGATGAATGCTTCCGCATTAGTTAATCTTGTTTCCACGAGATGGTCATCACACATTGATAATCATAGATCCCTATCAGATCTTATCAAACTATGTGATCTTCTCTTCCAAGTATATTTTTGGGAAGTATCGACTCACAAACTCCCACCAGAAATCTTCCCAATTGATCACAATACCAGTCCTTTCTCCTCCTCGATGGCCCACCAATTATAGCACTCCCTTTCAAGAGATACATTGTGTGCTTCACCTTATCCTCTTTAGGGATATTGAGGGTCTTGAAGGCCTGCTCCATCTTGGTCAACCACATTTCTACATCAGTTAGGTTCAACGTACCTATGTACTCTATTGCCACCACATGCCTCAACCTTCCAAAGGTCTTACCAGAATCTTGAGATTCCGCATTGGGAATAGCTACCTTTGCTAGGGGTATGGGCATTCTATCCACCATATGCGTCATTCTGTCCATGAACTGTCCAAATATGGACTAAAAAGTAGGATTGACCATAGTTGTTGGGTCAAACTGAGGCATTTTAGGCACTCTATCATCTCTTGCCTGCCTCCTAGCACCAGATCTTAGTCAATCCACACTTCTCTCTGCATGTTCTTCGTGTTCACCAGCCATACATTTTTCCTTCTTCTTCTTCTGCGCAAGCAGAAGTTACCATTAGATATGTTTGTTGACATTAGAACAAACACAAACACTAGTCCTTTGTTCTTGTAGACTCAACAAACATAAAGCTCTGATTCCAACCAAATTGTGACACACTTACCACACTAAAGTGATATTACTCAAAATAAAGTAAGAAACTAACATGAAACATCCATATTACCAGAAAACACAAAAAAATTAAAATCAATTCCATATAACCACAAAAGAAGAAACATATTACATTTTAGTCAACAAACTGTACCACCTATATCATATATTGTGCCAAAAGATATTTCATATCACTGTCTAGTGGCAAACTTGCCACAAACTGGTTATATATAATCACATGTTCACATATACAAGACAAATTTGTACAGCCATGGCATACTGCCAAAAACCCATTATCGATGTACAACATCTACAAAACAATCCCAATGACTCGAGAGTATAGGGATGAAAATAGGAATCTACTACTAAACATTAGTAGCATATCCAACCTTCAACAACTACTACTCTTCTCAGTCTCAACAACACGATCTCTACCTTATCATGAACAACCACCTAAAATATGTGGAAACCCGTGGGGTAAGACCAACGTCTCAGCATGAGATATAACTCTCTGTCAACAAATATTATAAGAACACATGTATAAAAGCAAGAAGATAATGTTATTATCAGGATGAGCAGATTCATCTAAATGATATGAGAAAATTAATTAACATTGTTTAAGCAATTTAGGCATCTACAACTGATTAGTAGAGCATATTATACTTCATAGAAGGAATATGAAGAACATGTCTAACTATTATCAACTAAACGGTAAACGAATCAAGAAAAGGGCTCATCTAATGTGAATCACATTTGACCTTAAGTAATTATACTACACGACTGCATTACGTCTTTTATTTGCCCTAAGGATTTGAGTTCTACCACCCAAATCCAACTAACCACTACTAAGTTGAAATCAGTGCCATATAAGATCTATGAAAGAGTCAGGCTCCATGATCTTCCCATACTACTCGGTCAATTTGAGTATGCACTGTAGTGACATATCAATCAAACTACAAAACATTAACTTATAGTCAAAGATTTATTCATGTAAACACCTATCCCGCCTTCACCTTGGTACATATCATGATACTTGATACTAGGGTATATAACCCAATCAATGAGGTACAACCACAACTGTCCTCTATCACATCATATCACAATCTCATAATCACTGGAACCCGACTGCAGTCATTCTTAAAACACTTAGGATCAAGATGTCAAGGACATAATGTCACTTGCACCTTATATACTTAATAGTATGCACTCTGAATTTCCCTTGGGAATACCCATTTCACTATCTAGCAAACTTATGACTCTAGAATGGATCTATGGAACATGGCACTATATCATTAAGGTTTCACTCAATTACTTATGCCAATTGGGTATCTTTTAGTGCGTCAATCAAGTTACAATGTACAAACCCTAAACAAATTCTACAAAAATAGGGTAATGGTACAACTCCAGAAGCTATAAAATGTATGGGGTACAAACATTTCACATCATCACATAATACCACTTCCATACAAGGCCATCCCCATTATCACATCACTAGGGGATAAGAATCCCTCATCTCACCACTGGAGGATATCACCTCACACTAGACATTGAGCCTCTTCCAGGTCACAAGACCCAAACACATAGTTTTTGCACATCATCATATCTCATCATGCCTCAAAAGGCTCATAATCATCATCGTATATCATATAATATACACCATAGCAATCACTAACTATGTTATTTATTCCACCTACAAGGCTAGGATTACATAAGTAATTTAGGCATGTACAACTAAGCAATAGAAAATAGTATACTTCCTAGAAGGAATATGAAGAATATGTGTATAACTGTTATTAACTAAACAGTACAAGAAACAAGGCAAGGGGTCATGCAATGTGAATCGTATTTGACCATAAGAAATTATACCGCATGGTTGTATTACGTATTTTATTTTCCCTAAGGATTTGAGTGATACCACCCAAATCCAACTGACCACTGCTAAGTGGAAATTAGTGCCATACAAGATCTATGGAAGAGTTGGACTCCATGATCTTCCCACACTAGTCGGTTAGTTCGAGTCTGCACCGCAGTGGCATATCATTCAAACTAGAAAAAAACAACTTGTAATCAATGTTGGTCCTATAAACACATAGCCTATTTTGGTACAGGTCACAACACTAGAAACTAGGGTATATAACCCAATCACTGAGGTACAACTGTAGTTGTCCTCCATCACATCATATCACATTATCATCATCACCGAGACCCAACCGCAGTCATTCTCAAAACACTTGGGATCAAGATGTCAAGGACACATTGTCATTTGCACCTCGCATACTCAATAATATTCACTTCTAGTTACTCTTGGGAATACCCATTTAACCATTAAACAAAGTTTTGACTCTGGAATGGATCTACGACACAAGGCACTGCATGATTAGGGTTTCACTTGATTACTTATGCCTATTGGGTATCTTTAGTGCATCAATAAAGTTACAACATAAAACCCTAAATATATTATACAAAAATAGGGTAATGGTACAACTCTAGAATCTATAAAATGTATGCGGTATAAAATTGTCACATAATCACTTGATACCACTGCCATACAAGGCCATCCACATTATCACATCACTAGGGGATAAAAATCCATCATCTCATCACTAGAGGATATCACCTCACACTAGGCATTGAGCGTCTGGTAGGTCATAAGACCCAAACACATAGTTCATGCACATAATGATTATCTCATCATACCTCAAAAGCCTCATAATCATCTCCTTATTGTTGACTCAAGGTCAATTAGGTCAATGTTGACTCAAGTCTAAATTTACTAAACCCTTGTTTTGATGATAACTAACCATTCCACATATTGGTGTCTAATGCTATATACTTGAGTGTTTTTAGATTAGGTATAGACACACTCCAAATGCCCTAACTTGTGCATCCTAAGTTGGAGAAAAGGCAAGTCAAAGTCATACCAGTGCGCAGTTTGGGAAAACGACCCAAATGACCTTAGAACAATTTTGTAATTACTTGTAATGATTGTATGACTTGTAATTAATCTTAGAAAATTATCAGGAACACTTAATTTCAACGTTTGATCACTCAAAAATCATTTCGTAAAATTTATCACAGGCAGTCGGTCGGTCGAGATACAAACATGATCGATCCATTATGGATTTTCGAAATGAGGTGATTTGGTCGAGTTTACACTCCACAGAACTCGACCGATCGACCATTCAACCAAAACTGATTTTTGTCCATTGGTCAAGTTTTCCTCAGATAACTCGACTTACAAGTCAAATATTAGCTTTGTCAGATAGTGGATCGATCAAGTTACCTTTATTAAAACTTGACCGCCTCAGATAACTCGACTGACAAGTCAAATATCAGCTTTGTCAGATAGTGGATCGGTCAAGTTACCTTTATTAAAACTCGACCGACCGCACTGTACTGGAAATGCAGAAAAAGTGTTTTCAACTGTTAGAATGTTGTTGGGACCCAAAATAGATCTGCTGCAAGTTGCAAAATGGATATTTTTCATCTGCAAGTGTTCCCACTTGATAGAAGGCATCCTCAACTATAAATAGGACCCCTTGGGTTTCATCGCATGGTTAGCCAAGCACTATGAATGTCCCTATCTATAGTTGAGCTTCTCCTTCCACTCTCTAAGCTTAATCACTTTCTAAATCCATTAGAGTGAGTAGGATATTTGTAAGAGAGCTCGTCCTTCATGTATATCTTGTAAAGCTCTCACTTCGTCCACCCCCAATCTCTCATTTCAACCATGAAGATGAAGGTTCTCTCTCTTGGCTAAGATAGGTGAAGAAGACCGAGGGAAGGAGTCCCTTGGTGAAGATCAAGGTTGAAGACTTGCAGCAAGCGTGGGTAAGACCTTTGTGAAGGTAGAAGACTCCTTGCTCAAGTGGGTAAGACCTTGGTGGAAGCTTCTCTGAGTGAAGGTGAAGTCAAAGGTTGAAGATCCAAGAAGAGTGGGTAATTCCTTGAAGGCTAAAGATTTGGAGATGGAGTAGGTAAGTCCTTGGTGAAGTCAGAAGACTCCTTTCTCAAGTGGGTAAGTCCTTTGGTAGGTTGAAGACTCTTACTTGGACAGGTAAGTCCTTTGTTAGGGTATCCTTGTCCCGGAATAGGAAGGTCATGCATTGTATCTCTTATAATGAATATAATGAAGGTGCAATGTTAAGAAATCCTAGAGGTTGACCTCTCTAGGTAGTGGACTGACTCACTTCTAGTTTGAAGTGTGGAACCACTCTAAATAGCTTGTCAATTGGTATATTTTCAATATCTCTCTCCCTTGCTATGCATGTTTTAGTTGCACTCAAATTTTCTATTTAGCAACATTTTCTCGTGATATATCTTGAAGGTCTAATGAATTTTGTTTAAGAGCATTCAACTCTATTCACCCCCCCCCTCTAGAGCATCATCTAATCACCCATCCTAGGATCCAACAAGTGGTATCAGAGCATTGATGACAAACATGATAGAGTACATGATTTTAATATGCTCCTCATTAGAATTATGCATAAGAGGTTGAGCTTTAAGAAATCTAATCTTATCAAGCAAGTTAGCATTTTCAAGTGTAAGATCATCTGCTTGACTAAGACAAACATTGTTTTCATTCTCAACATTATTGAATTTTAAATCAAGTTCTAGAGAAGACTTTTTGAGATCATTGGAATCATTTAGCAAGCAATTATTAGCTTGTTCAAGATCATCTATATCCACATGCAAGTTATCAACAATTTTAGAAAGCTTTTTCTTTTTCCTTTTATAAGACTTAAGAGAGGCACGAGTATCATGAATAATAGCAATCAAAGATTCTTTATCTAAAGAGTTTATATTTACCTCCCTTAAGTCCCTACTTGTTGATGCCATGAGCAAAAATGGCATTCTCCTTCTTCACTAGAGCTTGATCCTCCACTTGACTCTTCACTTGATTTTTCACATAAGCTTGAGTTGGAGGAGTCACTTGAGCTTGAGTGCCATTTCTCCTTCTTCTTGTATTTATCTTCACACTCTTGCTCAAGAACTGATTCTGATGCTTCCATACTGTATTACTAACTTGCTTACACATGATTGGATATGGCCCATATTTTTATCATGCCTTAGATATGTTTTTATAAAATATATGTGCTTTCTGACAGTAGGTTCGGTCGAGTTTATTCAGGAAGAAACTCGACCGATAGGCACCATAGGTGTTGCTAATAGTTGTTGTCGGTCGAGTTGTCAATACACATAACTCGACCGATAGCACTGTGCACAGAATACACAGTTGGCTGTTTGGATGAGAATTTCCCTCTCAACCATTAGACTTATTCTATGGCACTCCTTTTGGTACCTTTATATGTGCCTCTTTCCATGATTTAAGTCACTTATCTTGCATAAATATCTATCTTTCCAATTGCTATCATTTGGTATTCCACAAGTGGTATTCCTATATTTTTGTAGTTATTCGTCTATCTTGAGCAATTTTGCAAGTTTTTATGATGATCTCTTTGGAACTCCTTGCTATGTCTTAAATTGCTTCCATTGTGCCCTAACTTGTCACATGACCTTGAGGTTCTTAGTGGTGATCATCCTATGGTAAGGATGCATATATGTTAGTGAGTTATATCCTATCATTCTTCTAAAATTGCATTTTATTGTTTTTCTACAACACTTTATCTTGCCATGATCATGACTAGAATTACATCTAGGGTTGTTCATTGAATGCATTAACTTGCTTTATCTACTATGCTTGGACAATACCCTAGTTTTCTCTTCTACTCTCCTTACTATCTTTTGATATCTGTTTTATAACATGTTCTATCTCTTGCTTTATAACAAGCTATGCTTTTTAACCCCCACTTTTTGAAATGACAAAGGGGGAGAAGTACATGTCTTTTGTTAGACAGGGAGAAGGTATATGTGAAGAGAGGTAAAAGGGAGATGACATATATGTAGTAAAAATATGAGTAGAAGACATAGTTTCTATAAATGTTATGAAAGCTAACCATGCAGGAGACATTGCATCAATTAAGGGGGAGTATGAGAATTCCATGCACATCAATTGAGGGGTAGCATATGAGCTCAATCCTATTGAAACCCCTAGGTTTCTCCAAAGACATGATATTACTTAAAATCTTTCAATACATTTATGGAATGGTTTCTCATCTTCAAAAAGGGGGAGAATGTTGACTCAAGGTCAATTAGGTCAATGTTGACTCATGTCTAAATTGACTAAAACCTTGTTTTGATGATGACTAACCATTCCACATATTGGTGTCTAATGTTATTATTACAACCCCAATTTTGGGTTCATTTGCTGAGAAATGTAATTTCTCATATTAAAGATAAATGAACAAATAATGATATCTTTTGATTGAATGCATGAATTTCGTTACAATAGCCTTGATGATTGCTTTGTGGGCTTTATTGGCTATTGGGCCCAATAACAAGGAAATTCAATTAGTAAATGAATAATTAAGTTTTTGAGAAAAGAAAGGTGTGGAAACCTCTAGAAGGAAAATCCAAAGAGGGATTTCGTGCCTCTTGGGTTCCAAGGAATCCAAAGTTGCAAAGATAAAGCAATAAGAAAAGAAAAGATCAATTAGATATTTCTTTATTACGAAAGAAATTTAAAATAATGATAAAATGAAGAAAATAAGTGAAAAGAGGTACAATTGAGTTATCCTTAGTGGATTTTCATATCCAAAGGGTTTCTACTATTAAAAGGAAAATAAAAAGAGAGATAAAAATAGAAATCCTCAAAAAGAGATATTTTAATAAGGAAAATATGTAAAATAGACATAAATAAAAGGATAAAGGCATGCAGATGTTCTCCAATGTGGAAATCCGTGCCTTGAGGATTTCTTGAGGTCCAAGGGACCCAAGATAAAAATATAATGGAAAAGGGAAAAGGATTACTAATTAATTTTGAATTAATTAATGGATATCTTGGGAGAGAATGAAGCCTTCTCATCCATTGTAATTTATTTCCCAAATTTCGTACAAAGCTAGATAATGCCAAGACAAACCTTCCCTTAAAATTTGAGATAGAAAGGAGTTATGGTTTGGGAGAGATCAATTTTGCAAGTTATCTTCAATTTGGGAATTATTTTTGAATTAATGAAATATATCTTTCCTTTGTTTTGAATGCGAGCAATGAGGTCCATTGGATCCTAATCCAATGATGGATGCTCATCATCTATGTCCCAAGTGGACTGGGACTCTGCTGGATATAGGGAGAATTTCCCATCCTTTTTCCTCGTGATCCAGGGACGATGAAAGCCAACTCTTGTTCCCATTGAATTCAGGGGAGAAAAATGAAGGGAAACATCCCTATTTTGTTTACGTTTTGTCGCCAATTCAGGAAACACCCAAACCTCGCGGACCTGACCTCGACCCTATATATAGGGGAGGGTCAAGGAGGGAACCAACATCTCTCTTGGCTATTCCAACCTCTGTGGCAGAGTTCAAGGATCCACCTCACACCTTTAATTGCTCCGTGCACCCTGATCTAGACCCTTGACATCGCAACGAACCTCGTCGGAGTCCGGCGAGTAGGGGACGGCTTTGGCACGTTCCTGGAGAAGAATTGAACCTGCGAACAACTTTGAATGAGGGAGGCGAAGCTCCCTGGCCTATCGCGTGGCTCATAGGTGACCTATGGCCCGGAGTCAACTCCTCAGCTGACCGCTGGGTTGTTGTACCTCGACGCGAGGTTGAAGGCGGAGACTTGTGGTCTTTGACCAAAGTGCCCCTGGCCCCCTTCAGTCACGACGAGGTTAGAATCATATTTTGGTTATTTTTATCGCTAAATAAGGTGTCCACATCCATGGTCGTCAGATCTTCAGTGGATCCGCGGCCCATGGATCGGGCGGTCCTGCTTTTTCCAAAAAAATAGCAAATAAACCATAAAAAGGAGTTTTCTTATAAAAATCGTACCTATTGATAGAAAACTCGTATGAGGGAAGTTAATACTTGAAAAATGATCAGAAAAATACGAGGAATGCATTAAAAATGGTTTGGACACCTAAATCTGTATATTTTTGCAAAAGTACATATTTTGATTAGAAAATGTTTTAATTTGTGGTTAGAAACTCTAATTGTTGATAAAAGATATGTTTAATCTTGCAATTAGGATAATTCAAGCATGGTTAACTTGTTTAATTATTAAGGTGGTTTTTAACCTGTTTTGATGATAGATTTACAAGGTTTAGGGTTTTTAACTCAATATGTTGATTAATATGTTTAGAAAATGTAAATTAGAGGAAAAGAAAAGAAAAGTGCTCATAATCTGAAATTAGGGTTTCCTGTTGCTAAAAGATGAATTTAAAATATTTTGTAAAAGAAAAATGAAATATTTAGGGTTTGTAAGTGACTTTGTGAAATTAGGGTTTAAATTAATAAAGATGAAGTGGAACCCTAATTATGCTCAAAACCCTAAAAAGGGCAAATAACCTAGGAAACAACTAGTATTAATGGATCAAGATAATGTGATTAATGATAGAGAATTGGATGCTTTTTTTAGGATCAACATGTGTGCACTTGTTTGATTTCTTGATTGGTTATTTCTGCATTCAAGTCTGCTTAACAGGTATGTAGTTAATTATGAATAACCGCCTTAGTTTCCCGAGGATTTTTTGGATGGTTAAATAGCATTGAATGCAAATTATCAGTTTGGATGTTCATACTTACAAATCATAAAGTCACTACGATTATCACATTAATAATAGAAGTATGTATTCTCGCACCTACATGCCATCCTGATGGATGATGCCAAAGGTCAGGCCCACATGGATAGACCAATGCACACCATGAGTGGTGACCCCAGGCACCAAGCTCAGGAATGACAAGGTGGCCTATGATATTGAATGACTAACGGGTACTATGAAGGGTGACCCCCAGGCACTAAGCTCGGGATTGAGAAGGTGGCCTTAAGTCATTGGAAAAAGAAACCCTAAGGTTGGTATGCCAGGGTTAGGGCAAAAGTGGTGGAGCATGTCATACTAAAATTTTTAAATTGGCTTATTATTTAACTTGATTGTGATAATTACATTGTTATCCATATGTGCAAACTTTTGGTTGTCCCCACATATCGGCATATTCCTATATGCTGACCGACGTTTTGTTTGTCGGCGTTTTAGGTACAAGCTTGAAAAGGACAAACAGTAAAGTGGCATATGTGAAATTAATTATGAGTTAAAGTACAAAGGAGGATTAGTTAGAGTAGACTCTAGATGCGGATAGATGTAGATATCCCAGTTTTGAAAAAGGTATGCAAAGTTTTATTTTATACCAGTTTTCAGTTTATTTGGTAAAATTTGTTAAGTGTTATTGATTATTTGTCGAACCTTTGATACTTTTAATTGGATAATGGCACCAACCTTTTGGTCTCCCTTAATTGGGGGTTACCGGGAGGTGAGGTCGTTACAACTATCTACTTGAATGTTTTCAAATTAGGTATACAGACACACCAAATACCCTAACATGTGCATCCTAAGTTGGAGAAAAGACAAATCAAAGTCATACAAGTATGCAATTTGGGAAAATGACCCAAATGACCTGAGAAAATTTTTATAATCACTTGTAATGATTGTATGACTTGTAATTAAGCTTAGAAAATTATCAGGGACACTTAATTCCAATGTTTGATTACTAAAAAATCATTTTGTAAAATTCATCACAAGCAGTCTGTCGGTCGAGATACAAACACAACCAATCCATGATGGATTTTGAAAATGAGGTGATTCAGTTGAGTTTACACTTCACAGAACTCGACCGATCGACCATTTGACAAAAACTGATTTTTGTCCATCGGTCGGGTTTTCCTCAGATAACTCAACCAACAAGTGAAATATCAGCTTTGTTGGATAGTGGATCAATTGAGTTACCTTTATTAAAACTCAACTAACTGCACTATACTGGAAACACAAAAAAAGTGTTTTCAACAGTTGGAATGTTGTTGGGACCCAAAATAGATATGTTGCAAGTTGCAAAACGGCTATTTTTCATCCCCAAGTGTTCCCACTTGTTAGAAGGCATCCCCGACTATAAATAGGACCCCTTGGGCTTCATCCCATGGTTAGCCAAGCACTATGATGGTCCCTATCTATAGTTGAGCCTCTCCTTCCACTCTATAAGCTTAATCACTTGCTACATCCATTAGAGTGAGGAGGAGATTTGTAAGAGAGCTCATCCTTCATGTATATCTTGTGAAGCTCTCACTTCTTCCACCCCCAATCTCTCATTTCAAGCATGAAGATGAAGGTTCTCTCTCTTGGTTAAGAGAGGTGAAGAAGAACAAGGGAAGGAGTCCCTTGGTGAAGATCAAGGCTGAAGACTTGGAGCAAGAGTGGGTAAGACCTCGGTGAAGGCAAAAGACTCCTTGCTCAAGTATGTAAGGCCTTGGTGGAAGCTTCTCTGAGTGAAGGTGAAGTCAAAGGATGAAGATACAAGAAGAGTGGCTAATTCCTTGAAGGCTAAAGATTTTAGATATGGAGTAGGTAAGTCCTTGGTAAAGGCGGAAGACTCCTTTCTCAAGTGAGTAAGTCCTTTGGTAGGTTGGAGACTCTTGCTTGAATAGGTAAGTCCTTTGTTAGGGTATCCATGTCTCGTAAAAGGAAGGTCATGTAGTGTATCTCTTATAATGAATATAATGAAGGTACAAGGTTATGAAATCCTAGAGGTTGACCTCTCTAGGTAGTGGACTGACTCACTTCTAGTTTGAAGTGTGGAACCACTCTAAATAGCTTGTGAATTTGTGTATGTTCAATCTCTCTCTGCTTTGCTATGCATGTTTTAGTTGCACTCAAATTTCCTATTTCGCAACCTTATATTGTGATATATCTTGAAGGACTAATGAATTTTGTTTAAGTGCATTCAACTCTATTCACCGCCCTCTAGAGCATCTAATCACCCATCCTAGGATCCAACACTTATACTATACCATATACACCATAGTAATCACTAGTTGTGCAATTTATTCCACCTTCAAGGTTAGTATTACACAAGTAGGAGAAATAAAACATAAAATCATGCTATTCATTCAAGTAATCTCAACAAGTACATCATACACTTGAAATTAGGGTTTAGGTTTTTCATATAGCCGATTAGGATTTCCATTTCAATACTTATCAATAAACCCTAGGCACATCATCTTCCACATTCTTGGAACACATGAGGGTTACACATTATAATCATGGTTAACCAATTATTCCATCATCAACCTGAAATGACCAAACCAAAGTGTAGCAACCAACACCACCACATGTGTAGCAACCACGAGGGTTAATACATGTGTCGACCATATTGCTTAACATGTGCATCAGCTACTAGGGTTAAGGACCCTGTTGCAACCAAACCAGATATGTGTAGTGACCATCCAACTAAAGCATGTGTTATGACCGCAAAAAGACCCCATATAGAGACCATAGTAGTGACCAGACAAGATCAAACATGTGTAGTGACCACCCACTTAGGGTTAGTGTTTGTTGCACCTGCAATTCACCTCAACAAACATGTAGCAAACTCAAGAACCAAGGTAAGTGTAGAGACCTCATGGTCAAGCCACTCCAAACACCACATAACCGAATCCAAAATAGAGAAACACCTCGATCAAAATAGATGATAAACATCCAGGAAACTAAACATCATCACGGGAAAAAAAAATCCATGCAAGGATGAACTACAAAACTCTAAAAACAACCATCACCAATATCAACAATGAATCCATGCAATGAGGGATGAAAACAAATTCCCAACACATGTATACTAGAGTTATAAACCTCCATCCCACACATTACAACCGAACCATAAGAATGGTGATAAAACAATCAATTGGATATGCATGTAAGAAGCAACTCATCCACCGTCACTAGGGTTTTGGGTGCAAGAATTAGGGTTTAGGAGAAAGAGTAATCTATCAGAGAATACTTCAAAATATTAAACCCTATATCATGATAACATACTATAGCATCTTATGATCAAATTTAGAGATAAAACATCAACATGCAAGGAAGAACATGGTGCAATAATAGTAGAGGATAAAGTTATATGACCCGCCTTAAGATGAAGATCAGGATCCAAAGCCACAATCTTCAAGAAAGAGAAATAAGCTCCAACTAGTATTAACTCCATGGACAACAAGGTCACCTCAAGAAGAGAAGAACAACTGAGGTCAAAGGAACACTCAACAAGAATAAAACTGAAGCCCTAGGCCGAACAAGAAATAAGATAGAAGAAAGAAGAAAGAGAAAATCTTCATCTCACTTAGTTACTACCATGGTCAAACCATAGTCTCAACCTCCATGGAGAGAAGTTCCTCAAGATGGCCACCATAGAAGAACCATAGTAATAGCCAACATGAGTAAAGAAGGTAGGGTTTAAAGGAAAAATCAGATCAAGGGTAAGAAACCACTTACTAGAAAGGAAAATTACCAAGGATCACCACAAGGAAGATGATCAAGCTCAAGATCACCACATGCAAGGATGATAGATCACCAAAGCCCACGATCAACACCTTCTCTTGCTCTACCAAGCTCAATGATGAACACAAGGGAGAATAGAGGAAGAAAAAAGATAAAAGAGATACTTGCATGTGAAAGAGAGAACTTATATACGTAAGGGTAGGAGAGAGGTTAAGATCATGAGGTGTCAAGATATAAGAACACAAAAAGGACACTTGTGCTATAAAGGATTGGCCATGCAAGCACTCTAGACATCCATGTAAGAAAGGGTGATAAAAATAAGGTAGTGTAGTGACCACTTAGGTCCACTACACCCCTAGGTCACAACAAAACAACCAACCAAGGTCACAAAACCACCAACTAAGGTCGCAACACATCTCCACATGATCATGACCCTAGCGATCAAAACCAAGGGTAAGACACCTAGGTCACAAAAAAAATCAACCAAGAGAGTGTTGTAGTTGCAACAATACAAAATCCAACATATAAGGTCGAAATATCCATCACGCTCAAGCATCCAACCAAAGCCATGCAAACCCTAATATCATCTCATGATGCCACCTCATCAACCAATGTCCAACAAGGCACACCAAATCATCATTCAATCTATCATGATGATAAAGCACAAGAGGCACAACCTACAAGTGAAAAATTGCAAGACATGCCTTCAACATGGGTAAATTGCAACTTGGTCCACATCAAGCATAACTATCTCAAACACCAACCAAACTGGACCAAATTTAAAATATAATCATGTCACATGTTATTAAGAAATCTCAAGAGATTAGACTAAGCTTAAATCATCTTATTAAGCAAAGGAAACTCAATCAAGAAGTAAGTTAGGTAAGGGGTCTTACAAAAGGCACTAATGTCGAAAACACATCAAGGTGGGTCATTGAAAACCAAACTCAAAGGTCAACACACAAGCAAGGTCAACCTTCTACACAAGGCACCTAAGCAAAACCCTAATCATCCACTCATGATGTCACCTTATCAGAATAAGGCACAACAAGGCATTCCAAGGCACTTCTATATTCAAAATTATGCCAAAGCATAAGAGGCACATCAAACATGTGACAAATTTCAAGATAAACCATAAACGTCGGTAAATTGCAAATTGGCTCAAAATAAGCACACACATAGCATAACTGGCTCAAAAAATACAAACTGGACAAAACCAAAAACATAAGCATGTGGCATGTTATTAAGGCACATCACATGATTAGATTAAGGTTTTAAGCATATTATTATGTTAACCAAGCAAGAACAAAAAAAAGCTAGGTTAGGGGTCTTACAGCTCTGGGTCGAGAACGAGGTGTGTAAAAGTGTTTCCTTGGCATTGTCACATTGTGAGCATACTACATTAAAGTCCTTGTGCCGATGTCATTTTTTAGTATTGGTGAGAAGAGCCCATTCATGAATATAGGAAGATTTTTACATGTTTAGGAACTTTCTTTTGCCACACTTTTTCCAATTTCTAGGAGTGGATTGTTCTTTATTGGCACATATCCATCAATATGTGGATGTCACAGAAAGATTGCCATTTTCTTCAAGAGACCACACCCAGAAGTCTTCACCATTCATTCAATTTGGCAGTGTTATTGAGTTGATATTTGGCCATGTTTTAGGTGGGAGATGCTCATGTATGAATTCCTGATCCCAATCATCACCATTAACCAATGATCCTACAATAAGATCATCAAGTTCAGTAAGATGAGGACATAAGTGGTGAAGACCATCCATAGATGACTCAGACAATCATCTGTCAGACCAAACTCTGGTAGATTGACCATCGTTAATGATTTCGTATGATGTATAACAGATGGTAGGAAAATTTCTTTTGATGAAGCCCTTGCAGAAGAACAAGGGGAGCTTGTAAACTTATTGTTTCAGTAGTATTTTTCCCTCATGACCCTCACCCATGGTTTACCATGTTTGATTTTGATGTTCTAGATGTTTTTCATCATTTGGTTGAAATTTATCACACCCTTCATACCCAAACCACCCAAACCTTTTCTCGTGGTGACCTTCTTTGAGGATAAAATATACATTTTCTTTTCTTCTTTGTTGCCCAACCAAATGAAGTTTTTAACCTATCTATAAATATCAACACAAAGCATAGGAGACAATGAGATGGTTTGCATTGTATATGTCAAGATTGCCTATAATGTGGCCTTTGCCAGAGTGATTTGCCCTACTAGTTAAAGGTGCCTCATAGTCCAACTGTTCATCCTCGTCTTCATTATATCAAGGATGTGAGAGTGAGTGGCTTTTTTGATTATATGGTGGAGTATTGGGACTCCTAGATATCACCCAAGGTCCTCAGTTTGGGGAATACCTAGTTTCCTCGAGATAATTCTTTTCTCTCTTCTAGTGATATTAGTAGAGAAGAAGCATTTAGATTTTTCATAGGATATCTGTTGGCCTAAAACTGTAGAGAATTTCACCATTTTCTTCTACACAATTATAGCCTATGATGTAGTGGATTCCTCCATAAGTATCACGTCATCACTAAAATATACGTGTGCAAATTGGAGTCCTCCTTTATTTAGAATAATGGGTTTCCAGTTACCTTGGTTTTCCTTTTTCTGAATAGCCTAGTTGAGAGTTTCCATATAAAGAACAAACATGTAAGGACATATTGGATTGTCTTGTCTCACACCTTGTGATGCTTTGAAAGGTATAATAGCTTTCTCCTCCCTTTGGATGGAGGTGTCACCCTATGTTATTATCTCCATGGTAATATCAGTGACTTTGGGAGGCAGACTAGCTTTAAGGAGGGTGTCCAAAATGAAGCTCCATCCCATACGTTCAAATTCTTTAGAAAAATAAATTTTAACTACCATCCATTTTGTTTTACATGACTTGTGTCTTATGGGGCGGATAACTTCTTGAACAAGAAGAATTTTGTACCCAATTTGTTGACCTAGAATGAAGCTAGACTGTGTGGGCATGATCCGGTCATTGAGAAAAGGTTTAAGTCACTCTACTAGGACTTTAGAGAACACTTTGAAGCATGATTTTTTTAATGAAATAGGTCGAAAGACACTACATTTTTGAGGGACTTCAACCATAGGAATGATACCCGTATTGGAATTTTCAAGTTTGGTGTCTATTCATCCTTGACGGAAGATGTCAATGATGATTTTTACAATAGAGTGGTTAAAATGATTCCAATGATGTTGAAGAAATTCATTGTACATGCCATCCGTGCATGGAACCTTAGTTGGGTCAAGGAGAAGATGACTTTACAGATTTCCTCAGTGGTGGGTGTGACATTCATGCTGAGAAGAAGATGTTCTTGTTTGGTGTGAAATGTACCTGGGTACTCCACAATGTGAAGGGGATCACAATGTTTTTAGGCAAACAAGAGCTTCAAGAAATAGTTTCTCAGCATGTGTTGGATTTCATTATGGGAAGTAATCCAATCACCCACATCATTTTTGAGATGGGAGACTTTGTTTCCATGGCATTGAGTTTTGATAAAGCTATTGAAATTTTTTGAGTTGCAATCTCCTAGCTTTAACCAGATGATGATTGCTTTCTATTGAACATCCGCCTCTTCTTTAGTAGTGCATTTTTGGAATTTCTCTATAGCTTGTTGACTTTGAGTTAAACATCAATGCTGCCATTGTAGGCCACAAAGTTCTGAACAAGGTTCAACTCATGAAGAATTCTGGATTTCTAGTTTCTATTTTTATTTGAAGAGATGGAATTCCAATTTAAGGTTGAATTTTTTAATACCGCCAAGGCTTGTAGGAAGTGTGTGACATTGTCCCAACATTTGTGGAGGTGTTTGTTGAAGTAAAGTTAGAGATTCTAGTTGGCCTTCATCTTGAAATGGATATAGTGTTGATTTTGCTCCTTCCTATGAATAATAAGAATGGGGTTATGGTTATAGTAAATGTGTGGAAGGATGGATACACTAGACTCAACGTTCATGTCTATCCATGGCTCATTAGCAATAACCCTATCTAGGCATTCATTTAGGCTGCCCTTGTTGAAGTTATAGAACTATCTGTCAACTTTTATATCAGGTAGGTCTCTGGCCACAACCATATCATTGAACTTGGAAGAAGAACTATGATAAAAAATTGCCTCCTTTCTTATTTGATGTACAGAGCATCATGTTAAAGTCACCGAGGACTACCCGGTGGATGGGTACATTGGTAGAAATATCTTGAAGGTGATGCTAGAGAAAAATTCTTTTAGTAGGAGAAGGATTGGAATAGTGTAACGTCCTAGGATTTGAGGCCTAGTATAAAATGATTAAAAGGAATGATTAGACTACCCATATCACCAAGGTGCACCTCCTTTTCAGGGAGCCCAATCACTAAATAACTCCATAGTTAAGCATGCTCATCTTGGAGTAGTACTAGGATGGGTGACTGGAAGTTAATCCTGGCTTGCATGTGAGTGAGGCAAAAGCACACAGTTAAGGCTATTGGTGGTTTGTGGGGCCAGTCGTCATTCTTGAAACTCTACTAGAGCCTTGGGCAACGGGCTCAGGTGTTAGAAATAGACGATTGGAAGGTGCCAACTACAGTTAACTTTAAAATGGATGAACTAATAATGGTTGAGAATGATGTCGATTATGCAACGACGATCTTCTCACATGAGTCATATTCCACCTGAGAACCGGATTGCTTCTACATGATGAGACGAGGAGAAATAAATTTGTTTAACGATTGATTATGAAATGCTCCCATTACATATGAGCTCTATAATGGACAAGATATGCATGTTATTAGATGCTTTTAGAAACTTTAAATATTTGATCTTATCAGAGGATCTAGCTCCTTGGATGTTTCGCAAGACAATATTAATTGATAACAAGATGGGGTTGGAAAGACGATCAAACAATAGTGATGGGTACACATTATTTACATTATCCATATCTAATTGGACCTCCATATCCCCACTACCATCTTCATTGAACTCCAGTGCTTTCTTTGATGTTGTCTCTTCTTCAACATTTATAGGATCGACATAATATTTGTTCTTTTCCTGACCCAATCAGGGCTCAACTGAACATGTTGATAAATGATCATTCTGTTTCCTAATTGCACACTCCTAGATGTCACTACCAGCATTAAAGGATGGTATGTCCTTTAGGGAACTTAATGGGTTCAAAAGCATCAAATACGGTAGATGTCCCTCAACAATTCCATCTTCTACAAGATGTATAGTTATATCTCTTTCCTCATGTGGCCTGGTTGCCGATATTGGTAATCATTGGAATAGTATTGGTAGTTCTTAAGGAACTTTCCCGAGCCTTGTTTTTCTTTTTTAGTTAATGGTAAACACTGATTGGAAGCCTCCAACATATAAATCTACAAAATCTTCTGTTTGTTTCCCCTTGTCCTTGGGTTCCTATTCATAGGCTTAATTCTCCGTGGAGGTTTCCTTGGTTGGGGCTTCCTTGGGCTTTGCTGATCTTTCTTCTAGTTTATTTACATGGATACTTTTGGTGCATGAAGAGATATTATATTGGGTTGTTGAGACACCTTCAATAGGCGTTGGAATGATGTGCATGTAGTTCTCCTCTAGGTGGCCAATGTGGACATACTTCATATATATAGATGACATATTTTCATATTCCAATCTAAAGTTTGACCCATTTATGAGGATGGAAGGGAGAAGTGTTTTGGTCATGTTGACTTCAATAATGATCCTAGAAAACTTTCCCTTGTGCACTTTCACAATGGTAGAGGCAATTTTAATCATCTTCCCAATAGCATTGCCAATTCCTTAAAGAATGCTTATTTGGAAAAGATATAGTGGTATGTTTGGTACTCTTGCCCAGACCACCAATTTCCTTGGTATATCTTTGGTAGGTTGAAACCTAGGAAACCTGGACTGCTCTGTAATATAGTTACCAAACACTGTCCATGGACCTTCAAACATGGCCCAGATGTAATCATCGTTTCTAGACAATTGAACTATATAATAACCATACTCAAGATCAATGATCTTGTAGGGGTTCGTTGGTTTCCAAAGAAACTGGACCAAGATTTCTGTGGATTTATAGCCTAAGATTTTACCCATGGCTTTGACGATGAAAAAAAATCACCATGATATCATTAGAGGAGCCATCACTACTGATTTGATAGTAAAATCTTAGATTTCTCCACTCACATAAACCCTGATGTCCTCTAGCTTTAGGATGTTTGTTGCAAGGATACTCATATTTGTGAGTTCATAAGAAGTGTTCTTTCCCACCACATCCATGTAGGATGACCTATTAGTCTCACATTCTGTATGGATGGATGGATCATCTCCTTGATGTTCTTGAATAGATGGGTGGGGATTAGGATTTCTTTCAGGAGGTCAGTTTCTGTTGGTAGATCCATGGCCTTTTCCTCCACTGTCACCTTTGCTAAACCCTAGCACCATGGCCATGGTTTTAGAATCCACTATAACTATAATTTTTTTGAGTACTAGCTTTCTATCTAGACCCTTAGTAAGGGATCTACAATAATCATTGTAGATTTCACATCCCACAGGTGATATGATTTGTCACCTCATAAACTATTTTTTTGGGTTACCATTATATTGCTTAGCTTTGTCAATGGTTTCTTTATTATCACATAATATATAAATAGGAGGAAATGGTTTATAAACAATTGGTAGATCAATAAGTCAATTTCTAAGCCATTCAGTCTAACAACAAGCTAAATCTAAAGCAATATACTCAACCTCCATGGTGGATCTAGCTCTTTCTTGGATGATTTCCAAGAAACTACTCCTCTAAGGAAAAACTCAACCCACTCGTTGACTTGGTTTCATCTAAATCAGTGATCCAAATTGCATCTATATAACCCTCTAGCATTGGTGATAAACAAATGTAGTGGGAACTATGCTTTGTTGTACCTTTGAGGTGCTTGAACACTCTTACCAAAGATTTTTAGTGGTATGTGTTAGGACAACTTGTGTACCTACTCAATCTACTTACAATATAATAAATATCAGATCTACTGAAGTTAGCTAGATACATCAAGCTTCCTTTTACTCACTCATATCTATGTTGATCAACAACAATACCCTTATGTACGTTATCATGTAAGTTAGGACCAAAAGGTGTAGTAAAAGGAGTAAAATCAAACATCTCAAATTTGTGCAATATTTGATATACATAATGAGTTTGATTAAGTACAAAACCAGAAGTAGATCTACTGAATTTAATACCAATTATTACATCAACAAGTCCTAAACCTTCAATATCAAAATTTCTAGCAAGAAAAGATTTAGTCATACTTAAAGTTTTAGAATTTGTTCCAAACAATGAGATATCATCTACATACAAACACATAATGATGCAAACATCATGAATAATTTTGGAATAAATACAATGATGAGAATCATTGATAATAAATCTAGAAGATAAAATAATTTATCAAACTTAACATTCCATTGCTTAGGTGCTTGTTTAAGTCCATACAAGGATTTGACTAGTCTATAGACTTTGTCTTCTTGTCTAGGTGCTATAAAACATTCTGGATGATCAAATATAATCTCTTCTTCGATATCTTCATTCAACAAGGCTATCCTGTCATCCATTTGATGGATTTCAAGTTTATGGATTCTATCCAAAGAAATAAGGATACGAATGGAAGGGAATTTGGTTAATGAGCATATGCATTAATGTAATCAAATCCTTCCTTTGGATAAATCCTTTGGCTACTAGTCGCCCTTAAACTTATTGATGGAACCATATACCCTCATCTTTTTCCTAAACACCCATTTACATCCAATAGTCTTGCAGCCTCAAGGAAGCTAAGCAAAAATCCAAGTACTATTGCTCATATTTGATTCCATTTCATTATTGACAACTTCCTTCTAAAAACTAGAGTCTATGGATTTCATGGAATCCTCATTGGTAAGTGGGTCTTCTTCTACTAAGAAGGTGTAGGAATTGAGGCCATAGTTTTTTTTTATCAACTTTAGTCCTTTTACCCTACCTAGGTCACAGGGAGATTCATCTACAAGGAGTTCATGTTCTACTTGATATGAAAGAGGAACATGAAGAGGTTCTTGAGGAGAAGTGGAAGAAGGATCTTCACTAACCTATCTAGGAACCTTTTCCTTAAGTGCAAATATGGTTTCATAATAGATATCATATATAGGTCTATTCTCAAGTATAGATTTGACTCTAGTGTCTGAGATATCAAATTTTAATACTAGGAACCTATTGGCATTACTGTTTTCAACATATTATTAAGACAGTATCAACAATTTTGGGTCCTAATTTGCTCTTTTTATTATTAAGGATTTTAATCTTGGCCAAACACCCCCACACTTTTAGGTATTTAAACAAGGGTTTTTTTGTTAAGAAAAAGTTCAAAGGGTAAGATGTCTAAAAGGTGTACGGTTTAGAATGTAGTTGGTTGTATTATGGGCTTCCCTGCATAGTCTGTGACTAAGTCTAGACTTAGATAGAATCGAATTGACCATTTTAATCAATGTTCTATCTTTACTCTCTGCTACTCCATTGGATTGAGAATTGTATGGGGCAATAGTTTCATGGATAAGGTCACGGTCCTCACAAAACTTCTTAAGTTTATTAGAAGTGTATTCACCACCTCTACTATGCCTCACTCTCTTAATGTTCTTATGTAATTGTTTCTCCACTTGGGATTTATAGATTCTAAATTTTTCAAAGTATTCATCCTTAGTTTTCACGAAGGAAATAGAATAGAATTTAGAAAAGCCATCTATAAACATCACACAGTATCTCATACCATCACGATTTAGAACATTATTTAAATCACAAACATAAGTATAAATTAATTCAAGCAAATATGTATTACAATCTACTAATTTAAATGGCTTCTTAGAAAGCTTAGCTTGCACACAAATCTAGTATCTATCAGAAATATCCATATGAGTCTTGGGATCTAAATGAATCATGCATTTCATCATATTCTTATTCACATGATCAAGGTGTGAATGCCAAACATCACTAGTTTCTAAAATTAAAATAGTAGAAGATATATCATTAAAAGAAGATGCATTACATTGAAATAGAAGATAGTTTAATCAGACCATCATAGGTGTAACCAAGACCAAAATAAGAACCATTCTTAGAAATTACAATACAATTTCCTTGACACAGTAAGGTATAACCAGAATTGTTTAAATTAACTTGAATAATCAAATTTCTATGAAAAGAAGGAACATGTTGGATATCATGCAGTCTAAGAGTGTTTCTAGATGTAAAATTTATGTCAACACATTCATAGCCTACAATCATGATGGTGGATGAATGATCATGTAAAATTTACGTCAACACATTCACACTATAAGATTTTGGATGGTAGGAAGTGAAGAGTGATTGGTCAAAGCAAATATGGTAGGTGGCACTAGAGTCCATTTACCAATCAGAAGATAAGTCAACAAAAAGAATAGTTAGATTTTCTAAACATTCTACAGAAGATGAAGGAACCACCCCCACAGTGATCATATTTACTTTAGGATTTTTAGGAGCTGGGACATTCTTCTTTCTCTGACCTTTGCAAAATCTAAATGTATTCACTATGTGGCCATGTTTATCACACACAAAGTAGACACGTTGTTCTCCTTGATCACACTATTATTATTACTCTGATTTTTGTGGTCCTTGCTGCCCTTAAAAGGCAGTTTAGATTTCTAATTGAGATGGGAAGGATTAGGCTTATTGTTGGTTTATCACCTATAACAATATTGAAAGTAGGGTTAGATTTCCTGTCTTGTTCCCTATGTCTATCCTTGATTTTAGGGATTTAACTAAAGATGCCATGGACATATTCCATTGTCTATGTCTAACGGTCTTGGCAAAATCCTTCTAAGAAGGCAGGAATTTCTCTATGAGGGCTACTATTTGAACATTTTCATCAAGATTATAACCCTTGGACATGAATTTTAAACTATGTTTTGGTATTCTAGAATTTGAGCCAAAACAGGTTTATCATCAAACATATTATAATTTATCCATTCAACAAAGGCATAATGCTCAATACAAGTATCTCCTAGACCAAACTTTGAATCTTAAGCAGTCCACAATTCAACAGAAGTTGGGATCTTATGGTAGATATCACAAAGTTCATCACATAAGGCTAAAAGAATCTTGTCGTGACACAAATTATCAGGTTTCTTTGAGACAAGAGTGGGGACAATGGGTGTAGGTACAAAGGATTTAGATTGTTCTTCTCTTTCAAGGAGGTTTGTGGGTTGTGGTTGAGGCACAACAAGAGCAGACTCATCTTAGGGTAATATGGTGGAAACGAGACTAAAATAAGTAAGACAATATCATATTCTCTATTGCCAAAGATGAAATTGGAAACCAGAATATCATTCTGGACGAAGAGAACCAACATCATTAAGTAAAAGCATGGTTTTCAAATACATATCAAACAAACAATCTATTAAGAAATAGATCCAATTAATAACTATTTAAAAATGTATCTTGAAATTGTTGGATAGACTCGATGGAGTGTAAGATCTGTCTTGAAGTTGTTAGATACATATACAAAAGATAATTAGATTAAGGCACACAATTAACCACAAAATATGCAATTGTAGTAGTAACAATTATGGATTCATAGAAAAGAACAATTAGCTCAAGAATGCAAACCCCTAAGCCTGGGATGAAGGTGTATGAAATTATGTCTTCAAGATGGATTCCACTATTCCTAGCATGAGATTTTCTGATGATCTTCCTCCAAGATTGAGCCACCCAACATTGGTATAGCCACTCAGTGGAAGCATGAGGATTGTATCAAAATCATTCCTTTATCCCTTTTCCATAGATAAGAAAGAAGAAAGAGGATGTCATGAAATATCGTTGGTGCAAGAAAATAGAAAACAAAAAAATTGGAGATGAACTGAGGCCATTGTGGTGGTGGAAGGGAACTAGAGCAATCCCGTCAAGAGAAACTAGAACAAAAAAGACTCTCTTTTTACTTTGTGTATGCAACTTTGTTGATCTGTATCTTGTGGTGTCTCCAATGAAGAGTAGACACCTCCTTATAAGGAGAATGTCTCAACCAGCCCCCTCAGTAACAACCTGCATACATTGCACACTTTGCAACTATTGATCTATCCAACGTGCATCTTAATTATTGTGTCTAATGGGCAGATTTAATTGTAGTCAAGAGAGGGTAATTGTTTCTACCTTGTCTTGCAATTGTGGTGTTCCCAATGTGCATCTAAATTTCCATGGTTAATGTGTAGCTTTAATGGTAGTCAAGAGAGGATAATTGCTACTTCCTTAAATATTGTTAAAAACTCAAAAAATGCAAAATGGAAACCAAAAACCTTTTCAGAAAACAATAATAAAATATTAAAAAAATTAGGAACGAAGTTGATGGTTTTCTAATTGATTCTTGGAACAAGAAAATACACAATTTTAAAATTAGTTTTTGGAATAAGAAAATACAATACAATCTGCTAAAGGATTTCCTCTTTCAACAATTTATCCTCTAGTCATCAAAACATTCTCCTGTCATGGCAATACCACCCGTAAGGAATTTCTTTGGTCTCCTCTAGTCATTAAACCATGCTCCTATCATGTCATCACCACCCCCATGTTCTAGGGATTAGTCTTAGTTCAAACTCGGTCTTGACGAGTTTATTTTGTAGGATGTCCTGAGCACGATCCCTATTATGCATCGGTCACATTGACACATGACAGTCTACCTTTTTTCTAATTGGTGAGGGGTAATTTTGGGCACAAATACATTCAGAAGCATGCCATGGTTTGAGTACATTCAATGTTATCATTTCACTACTCCAGTACTTCAGCAACTATAATTTTGTAGTATTTTTTGTGGGCTCTTATCCTTCATCATCTCATTGCACATCCTCCAGTGAAGTTGTTCTTCTCTGTGGCTTTACATCATTTTTTTCTACCGGTGTTATTCCCCAATGGCATTCCAAAATACTTGTGAGAAGTGTCTATTCAACCCCTATTAATAAGAAGTTGATGTTGAAGCAGTTAGGTAGAAAGGTAATACATTCAAAATTATGCAACTGTCAGTTGGAGAGGTAATACCTTCAAACACATACAACCATCAGGAGTACAACATTCTATCAACGGTTCACTTGTAACTAAGCAAGAATGGTTTTGTGATGAGTCTGTAGAAGGATCACCTATAACAGAGCAAACAAGTATTTGAGAGGATTCTATAGCGAGGTAATGATTGTGCACATATGGAATGGAGCCTTGCCATGGGGAATTTGTTAGTAGTACATGTACATTTTGTTCTTATTATTTATACTTATTATTTATCTACTATCATATCTTAGTTCCCATCATATACTCCAATCTCTAAGTCTGATAGTCAGTTTAGTTTCTACATCTAACTAATTTTTGGCCACAAGTATACACCACCCATTGAAAGTTGTTTTGACTGGACAATATACTACTTTGTTTTCCATGAGAAAGTACTTTCAACTTCACAAATAAATAATGTTCATTGGCACAAATATGGAGAATTAAATAGCGTGGGTAACCATTTATGAATTCAATGTTAACCAACATTTGTTTACAAGAATAACTAGTTTGGACTTGTCCACTAACTAGTGTTCATAGGCAATAGTAACTAGTTTCAACATCACAACTAACAAGCACTAATGATGTTAACCAAAATTCAAATCAATAGTTACAAGTAAGATAAGGCTGAATCAAAGTAGACACTTTCCTCCAAATAATTCATAACATGAAAACCATTATTCCCATCAGTGGATATTGTGCATCTTGCAACTTTATAGTTTATTTACCACCTTATTTCTTGATATACTCGAGTACCTTCTAGGAATGAATGACGTTACACATAAATCCTATTTGAAAAATGATGCCATAGTGTTATTGATTTCTATTATGTTGTCACTATTAACACAAATTACTATCGCAATTTCACCTCCACAATTGCAGTGTTGTGTGCTTTCTATTTTTCAGAGGTCTCCTCTCATGTTATTCTTTGATGTTTCCATAATGGATGGATAACAATCAAAAAAGAAAAATATGATCACCGATGATGCTCAGAATGCTTTGAAAAATAAAAGACCATTTCATAGGAGGAATCAATGTTTGTGGAGAGAGACCCTTTTGAAGGATCAATTCTACACAATAAAGAAAAGGCTATGAGTCCTCTTTCTTAGACCCTACTAAGAAGGATTAGTGAGTTTCGTATTAGATATGTTTATTATATATACTTTATAATTATGTATTCTACGGTGTAAAGCTCTACTACAATTGTAGCAACCTCTTCTTTGATGGTTTTTAAAAGACTAAAGGGGGACCATCTTAGATCATTGGATGGCAACAAATGGTTGTTTGATGAGGTCAAGACCCTTATCCACTATCTCAAGAGACGCGATCTTAAGGCTATTGGGGGTAGAGTCAAAAAAACTTTTCCTTACATTTGACATTTCAGTGACTTGGCTCCACAAGGCCATTTTCCTATTTATGTGAACCAGGTTTTGTGGGTATTCAACCTTTCGATTCATGACTCTTGAAATATCAACTTTCCAAAACTTATTCACTACATAAATTTTTACTTGAAGCATAACATCCACATTCTCAAGGGCAAAACTAGAATACGAGATTCAGAGGAGTACGATATTATAAGATTTGTTTAAAATGAATTATTTGACATGTTACCTGAACTTTTGCTACAATGAACATGATTACATTAGTACACTAATTTTCAAATTTGATATGTACACTACATAATAACATCATTAGCATCCTCATTTTTGGTAGTATATGATTTCATATGGAATCAAAATCATCATTTCTACTTCAGCTTGGATTTTCACCAAAGGAGGTAAATATGTGTCAACAACATCCCCTGTCAGGATACATTTGATGTTTTTGCTTACCATGATGTCAAAAAAAATGTGACTATTCGATGAGGTTGTATCTCAACACTACTAAGACCTATTGTTGCTGGACTGACTGGAGGATATTCTGGTGGTTCCCACTCAGGATAATTCAGATAACTACGTCGTGTTCCTACTGTTGATGATGTCACATTGGGTAGGGGCTGTTGTTGGGAAGTATTACCATTATTGGCCTCATCCAAGGTATATCATGGAGTTTAGTAGTAAGGTGGTATCCTGTTAGTGAGGGATGACCATAATATATCGAGGAATCATGTATTTGAGAGGCTAGGTTTTATGTAACTTATATTTTCAAGAAGGTTGGTGGTAGTTTTGTGTAACGTACCTTTTGTGCAAATATAGTCGGTCCCAAGATCGGGTGAAGGTAGAGGGTTTGTGGTACGTTGACAATCAACCATAGAAACTTTATCACTCTTTCTATGACTTGGATCCTTATAAAAAGAATTTTGGAGCGTCCCTACCTAGTGACGTGTTGCATCGACACCCAGGCGCAATGATAAATATGCAAGAAGTTTTGACACAATAATGCTTGGTCATGTTGAAGGACATGAAAGAGTTTCCACACCTTAGACAAGTGCAGGTAAAGAATCTAGTCCTATCCCATCATTTCCCGAATTTAGTTAAAAATGTGCATGGGTTTCCACATCTTGGATGGGTTTAGGTAAATAAGCTTGTCCCACTGCATCATTGCTCGGATGTAGTGTAAAATGTGCAAGGGCAACATTTTCAATGAAGGCAGGTAAACATGCAAGTTTAACAAAAAAGGATTAGAGTTGGATCATAGAATATTATTTCTTTGATAGGGAAATATTTGGAGATAGTTGATACCATGATGAGAAAAAAAGTCAATATAGCTTTCTTGTAGGAAACTAAGTGGACAGAGAGATTGGAGACACATGATACATGTATTGATAAACATAAAATGGTGTAGGTATTATTTTTGATAACATATTGAAGGATGATTTGTCAATATCACTAGGATGGATGTTAGAATCATAGATATCAAGGTTATTCTTGGGGTAAAGTTTTTTTAACGTTATTAGAACTTATGCCCCCAAGTTAGCCTTAGCGAGGAGGCTAAGGAGGATTTTTGGAATGACATGGATAAATTCATACAAGGAATACTGAAAGAGGAGAAGATAATTATTGGGAGTGATTTAAATGACCATGTGGGGATTAGCAATTTTAGATATGAGAGAGTTCGTGGTGGTTTCATATTTGGCAAAAGAAATAGAGATAAAGAGATCATATTATATTGTAAAGTTGCATATGATATGATTTTGACAAACACCCATTTCAAGAAAAGAGAATTTCATAAGGTTACTTCCAAGAGTAGGTCGAATTATAGCAAAATTGATTACCTCCTCACAAGGAGGGTGGATCGGAAAATATGCAAGGATTGCAAAATGATTCATGGCTAAGAACTCACAACTCAACATAGGTTGGTGGTTTTGGATATTAACATCAACATCAATGAAGGCAAACATAACAAAATTTAAGATAGCAATAACAAGTGGTGGAATCTTAAAGGAGAAAAGAAATTGAATTTTCTTGATTGACTCATCAAGGAGGGAACTTGGAATCTGATGCTAATACTATGGGGCATAACACGAGCTCATGCATAACAAAAAATGCCAAAGAGGTTTTGGGGGAGTTCATAGGTTGTGGGACTCCACAAAAAGACACTTGGTGGTGGAATGATGATGTAAAACATTCTATTAAACTAAAAAGGGGGATCTATAGGACATTTTCCAAAATCTTGAAATGATGCAACATTCCAGAGATACAAGCAAGCAAAGAATGAAGGTAAAAATATTGTTCAGGAGGCAAGGTCTAGATACTTTGATGATATTTATAAGAAGTTGGACACAAGAGAAGGGGATATATATATATATATATATATATATATATATATATATATATATATATATATATATATATATATATATAATGGCTCGTATAAGAGAAAGGAAAGGAAAAGACTTGACTCACGTTAAATGCATCAAGAATGAAGATGGTAGTGTGTTTGTGAAGTACGATGATATCAAGAACCAATGGAGAAATTACTTCCATAAGCTTTTCAATGAAGATACTGTAAATCATGTTAGAGACTCGTGTGACATGAATGTAAGAGATATCATTTACACATGATGTGTTTCACTATTTTACCTCAAGAATATTTTGATAAAGATGAAAATGAGAAAGACATACAGACCAGACGGTATTCCCATTGATGTATGGAAGAGTATGGGGTATGAACGAGTTATGTGGTTAAGAAATTTCTTTAATAAGATCATTAAGATCGAGAAGATGGCAGATGAGTGTAGAAATAGTACAAAAGATCCCATATACAAGAATAAAGGTGATGTTTATAGATGCACAACCTACAGATGTATCAAGTTGATGAATCTCATAATGAAGCTTTGAGAGATAATTATTGAGCAGAGGCTAAGAACAATAACACAAATGTCAAATAACCAATTTGGTCATGCCTAGAAGATCAACAAAATATTCTATTTTTCTAATAAGGAGGTTTGTGGAGAAGTTTAGAAAAAGCAAAATAGATCTTCATATGGTTTTTATGATTTGGAAAAGGCTTATGATCAAGTACCCATGGAAGTGTTATGGATGGTTTCAAAGAAAAAGGGTGTGCCAATCCAATACATTGACTTGATTAAAGACATGCGTGATAGCTCTGCTACAAGTGTGAAGAGTCCTGAAGGAGACTCACCAACATTTCCTATCATACACCAAGGATCTACACTCAGCCCAAATTTGTTTATTCTTGTTATGAATGAGTTGACAAAGAATGTCTAGGATGATATTCCTTGGTGTATGTTATTAGCTGATGATATTATCTAGATTGAAGAAACTAAATATGGATTAAATGATAAAGTTGAACTTAGAAGAAAGGTATTGAAATCACATGGATTGATGATTAGTAGGAGAAAAATTGAGTATATGCATTGCATTTTATGCCAATCTCATAGTGTGAATTGTGTAGCCAAGTTGGACGGAGTAGATATACCAAAATGTGATATATTTTTTTACTTGGGTTCTATTATTCAAATGGATGGGGATGTCAAAAATGATGTTTGTCATAGGATCACTGTAGCATGGTTTACATGGAGGAGGAAATTATAGTATTATGTAATCGGAAGATCCCTCTCAGATTAAAAAGAAAGTTTTATAGAAAAATTATACGACCAACCATGCTCTATGGGAGTGAATGTTGAGTGGTGAAGAAATAAGGTATCAATAAGCACTACTATAGAAACAACCTTTGGCGTCGGTTGTTTAACCCCCTTTGGTGACGGTTTTCAAGCGACGCCTATGTGGGCGCCGCTAAAGGTCGAACTCTTCGGCGTCGGTTTTCTAACTGACGCCTATATGACATATAGGCGTCGGTTATATATAGTTGGCCGACATCTATAAGGTTCACGCCACAAAAAAGAGCACCACCTAGGACACTTTCTGCGTCGGTTAACAACTTAACAACCCACGCCATACACCCAGACGACACGGCGAAGCACGGCCGTGCTTCACTGCACGGCCGTGTTTAGTACTATAGGTGTCAGTTTTATACTAATAAGCGACGCCTTTTCCACCACAGTCGTGCTTTTCTGCACGGTTGGGTTGTTTGTCCTATTAGGCGTCAGTTTTTATCAAATAACCGACGATGTAGGCCTTTGATGACGGTGTTCTATAAATAACTGACGCCTATACTTTAATTTTTTTTTCTTATCAGTTTGCAGGCCTGCTGTGGCTGGCCAGCATGATGAGAACGTGCAGTTCAGTTTTCTGAACTGTAGGTTTAAGACATCCATTGATATCAGCCTACAAACAGGCCACAAACCTACAAAATCAACAAATATTTTTTCACACAAGTAGATACATTCAGACATCAATTCAATTCTCACATTCACACATGTAGAAACATTCCAATACATATAGAAACATTCATACATGTATAAACATTCAGAAATATTCATTTACAAAGTATCATTCAACATCGCTATCAACATCCCAATTATATCTTACAATCGCCACTGCTTGTATGGCTTTTGCCCATTCTTCTCTTATTTCATTTAATGCTTCCATCGTATATGGATCATGTAAATTTTTTAAGCGTTTACCTATAGTGTGGTCAGTTTTAAACACCTGCAAAGAGAATGATGTATATATATAAGTAATAATATAAAAATAAGATTGATATATTTCATACTAACTAATGAGATTATATATAATACCTTATGTATGGTATTAATATCCAATGCGGCATGTCGGATAATCATCTGCATAAATCGCATCACATAGTATATGCATGCCCAATCGTTGTCTTGTGTAGCACACTATAAATTGAAACATACAAAATATTAAAAAATACAACTAAGCACAGTTCACATAAATAATATATACATTGGAGTCGGGAACTTACTTTTATGTTGTCCCAAATTATTGGTTGGTTCTTTCTCCTTGGGAAATTTCCTCCAGCATTTTTGAATGCATCTAAACCCCTACATGTTAATGTAACACAGTAAATTGCATAATTAAATAGTAATGTAATAACAGATGTTAACGGATATAAAAATGAAATATTTCTGACCAGAATAATGGCATTCTCAATATGTGTCCAATTTTAGTGTTCAATGTACTTCCCGCAGGATCTAAATAATAAACAGTGAACGTCCCGGGGACAATAACTAGTAACTCCCAATGTCTACCGCTAGAGGTAAAAAAGTTAAAAATAAATAACTCAAATGCACAATAAAAATGGAATTTTCTTAAGTCCAAATTATAAATAAAGTAAACTTACTTGACATTGAATGGAGCTATTATTATCGTCTTCTTTTGCTGACCGAAAATTCTAAAAGCATCTATACAGTATTGTTGAACACTATCAGGGTGTTTAGCTACCATACTAATCAATGATGGAATAAAAAAACCCACATGATCAAATGCAAATTGTTTGCATTGATATTCGACTAAGTAGCTGCAAAACATGTATTATGTATGCATTAATATATAAGAAACCAGATCACCGGATCTTACACAAGGTATATGGATGTATAAACAAGATCTCACCTTATCCATGTCTCTATCATTGATGTATTCAACCAATCATACATAAACATCTCAATAATATCTTGTATAAATAAAGAGCTATCGTTTGATTGACCTGCATAATCTGCTTCTAAAGAAACAATTATAGGGCAATGTATATTATGTGCCCATAGCCAACATGCCATTCCCCTACAAGCAGGACCTAACGGGTATTTTAGGTCAGTTGGAACCCAACTTGGTAATGCAGGAAGTGGAGGTGGAGGCCTAGGTGCTCTGGGTGTATTATTTTTAACCTGTATATATAATTTCAGATCAGTTGACCACATATACACACATTAACAATCTAAAGTAATGTAAATTTATCTTACAATTTTAGTAGTGTAGACGACATATGCTTTGGGCCACAATATCACCCCGCCTTCTGCCTCACCAAGTGTATCAATATCTGGGTGGGCATATGGAAATGCAGCTTCCCTCCGATCGGGTAAGACACATATCGGGCTCACACGAACATAGCCCTGCGGCATTGGACTCCCATGAAACGTTGCCCCAGGAAGGGACTGGTAAGTATTCGCCTCTGCAACAACATAGTCTTGCATTCTTAAGCGGCATGGCTTCAATGCCTACAAATTTACGTAAAGAATGTTATACATATATACATATCACCTTTCGAACATATCATCTTGAAAAGACTAGCTACAATGTCATAAACAATACTTACAGCAGACGTGCTAGGCGATGGGTCTCCAGGATTACTCGCAGTCTGTGCATCAGGAGAAGAGTGGGTCGCCATAGGCTGATTGGAAGCCTGAGATGCCTGCCACCGCACTATTTCTTCCTTGACCTTCTCAGCAACTATATCATTGACCTTCTTAGCAACTATATCCTCGACTCTCTTATTCTCCTATACATGGATAAAAGAAACATTAGCTTCTTATTATTGAATTCCCTTTTGCAGTAAAATTCTAAAAAAAGAATAGGTTACCTTTTCTTGTGAAAGTCCCACTCTGGGTTTGCGCTGGGATGGCCCAAAGAATGCTTTGATGCCCACACCAGCGCCTGCACCCCTAACACGTCCAGGATGCTTTGGGTTACCCAGAGCAACTGTCAATTCATCCTGTGAGCCCTGAGGGATGAACATGCCTTGTTTCCTCTGCTCGTGCAGCTCCCGCTAATCACCATAAACAGAAATTGGTAAGTTAACACCACAAATAATCAATATTCAAATGATTGCTCTAAGAGTTGTATTTTACCATTTTCATAGCCACCTCATTAGTGACGGGCTTCTTTATTTCACCCTTCTTGTTTTGCCTCCCAGCTATCCAGATATCATGGCGAGGCATGGGTGTGGCAGACTCCTGAGTAGGAGCAGACTCCTGAGTAGCCGCAGACTCCGCCTGTAGTCTTTGGCGAGCGCTTGCATAGCCCTTTGGACCCATAGTGTGGTCATGCACATTCAGTGCACGCCTTGCTTTTTGCGCGTCACTGAGGGTCTAGTTAGTATGCACATTAATGATTTGGTTAGTAGCACTAAATGTTAATCTTGAATAGGTGAATACAACATATATTAATTAAATTGGGAGTGACGCCTAATACCTTGAATTCTTCAGATTTTCTTGAAGAAACAAAATTGTCCCAATATTCTTTGTCCAAGAAGTTCCACTGCTCAAGGGTTGACTTCTTCTTCTTATCACCATCTTTTATGTATTCTCTATTCAGATTTGTCCTATAGTTCCTAAGAATCTTTCCAGTGCTTTTCATCACGCTTTTACGATGCAACTTCTCAACCAATGCAAACAGATTTTATAAAATAGAATTCTTATTAACTAGTATCCAAAAATAGAATTGTAAATAATATAGTTTGTAATCTACAAAATAGAATTGCAAATAATAATAACTCACACATAAATCCTTCCATTATCTTCAAACCACTTAGTAAAAGTCTTATTATGCTCTCTAGCAAGCCACATTGAACTTGCTCGAGAATGTTGTCTCTTGATGAAATTGGTATGTTCCTCGATATAAACACTCACTTCGTCCATGTTGTGTAAAATATACAAGTGAGCTTGTTCCAACTGCTCACGGCTGATTAGAGTGTGACAATCATGAGATTTAAGACCTATCAACTTCAGATCTTTCATTGATACCAATCTACAAATGTTGGATGAGTAACCATGTGGAACGTTAACATTTACCAAGCATTCACAAAAAGCTTTCTTCTCCTTTCTAGACAACGTGTAACAAGCGGGAGGTAAGTATGTTCTTTTATTACCCATTTCATGTAATTCTGTTAATTCTGACCTTATTCCCATTTCACATAGGTCCAGTCTGGATTTTATCCCATCTTTAGTCTTACCTAGGATATTTAATAGAGTACCAATGATGCTATCACAGACATTTTTCTCAACGTGCATTACATCGATACAATGTCTGACTGTCAAAGAACTCCAATAAGGAAGATCCCAAAATATTGACTTCTTCTTGAATGAAGAATTGTCACTCAGTGTGGCCATACTACATTGTGATTTCTTACCAAATTCATTGACAATGTCTTTTACTCTTTCATAAACAACATCCCCAGGTATAGGTTTAGGTGCACTCCGTTCATCATTCCATCCATTGAATGCTTTGCGCTTCTTACGATACAGATTAAATTTTGAAAGAAACCTTCGATGACCAAGATATAAAGTATTGCCGCCATGTTTTAGTCTTATTGAATTAGTGTTTTCTTCACATATAGGACGCACTTTAGCTCCTTTGACACTATATCCAGACAAATTCCCATATGCAGGAAAGTCATTAATAGTGCAAAACAACATAGCATGCAAACGAAATGTCTCTCTTCCTGAAGCATCATAGGTCATCACACCTTCAGCCCAAAGTTTCTTTAAGTCATCAATCAGAGGTTCAAGATAAACATCGATATCATTTCTGGGTTGTTTAGGGCCCGATATCAACAATGACAGCATAACATACTTATTTTTCATGCACAGCCAGGGAGGAAGATTGTATATAACAAGCATGACTGGCCAAGTGCTATGTTGGTTGCTCAATGTCCCGTACGGATTCATCCCATCTGTACAAAGCACACGTCTTAGATTCCTATCTTCTTCACTAAATTTGGGGTACAATAGATCAATCTTCTTCCACTGTGGGGAATCAGACGCATGTCATAGGATCCCATCATTATTTTTCTTAACATCTGCATGCCACCTCAAATTCTTCGCATCTTTCGGATTTGCAAACAAGCGTTGAAACCGTGATATTATAGGTAGATACCACAACACCTTGGCAGGAGAACTAGTTTTGGACTCCCCCGAAGTCGTCAATTTATACCGTGACACACCACATTTTGGACAATCTTTCAAATCTACATAGTCCTTTTGAAATAATACACAATCATTCAGGCATGCGGGTATTTTCTTGGCCTCCATTCCCATTGGGCACAACATTTTCTTTACCCGGTACGTTGAGATTGGAAGCTAGTTTCCTTCAGGAAGCATTTCTTTCAACAAAGTCAACAATTCAGTGAAGCTTTTGTCGCTCCATCTATTGTTAGCTTTCAACTTATACAATCTCAACACATCGCTAAGCTTCGTAAACTTAGCACAACCTGTGTATAATGGTATCTCAGCATCATGCACAATGTTTCTAAAGATAGGAGGTGGATCGGTGTGCTCTACCCTACAACTATCCAACATCGCATCAATGATGTCTACTGGAACTGGTTTGTTCACATCTACGTCATCGGATGCAATTTCTTCTTCCACCCAAGCACTGCTATCTACATCTACTAGTTTTGAGTTTAAAATTTCTCCATGCCAGTGCCATTCTGTATAGCCTTCTACAATCCCGTTGCACATGACATGACTTTTGATTTCCTCACCAGTGTTGACTTTCAAGTTGTTACCGTAATGCCTACATGGACAGTAGAACCTATCTGTAGGTTTTTTCCTATGTTCCTCGGCAAATCTAACAAACTGATCAAGACCAGATATAAACTCTGGGGTGCAGCGATTGCGAATGGACATCCATGATCTATCCATTCTATGATCAAAGAGTAAACAAGTATATATTAGGATTAGGGTATACACTTACATCCTATCCAAGATTTACTCCAACAAACACATGTGATGTCATTCTTATATATAATAAATGTGTACCACCTATCCCATCCTTGAACATCTAATCTCATTAGTAAGTGTATAATGTGTATTAGGTTTTCAAGAAAATTTCGGCAGCATTTCCCCGCTGTTCTCTAAGTACATATGTACTTAGAGAACAAACGAGGAAATGCTACCCAAATTTTCTCAAAAACCCAATACACATTATACACTTACATCCTAAGTGAGATTAGGTGTTCAAGAATAGTCCCAAACCGGGGACTATCCAAGATTTACTCCTAATGAGTAAATCTTGGACGGGTTTCTAGGCCAACAAACACAATAATAGATATGTACATGTTAGGGTTTCATCACAATTGATGTTAGGGTTTCATCAATGTTAAGGTTTAATCAAATCAAATTAGGATGCTAGAATGGACAAGTTTAAATCTTATTTCAACATGCATCAAAATTCACTGAATTAGGTCAAGCATTAGGATTAGAAGCACAAATATATGCAAGCAAAAGATTTGTTCGTATCCTAAAATTTACATAAAGCATTACATATAGATTTGTTCATATCCTTACCAACAACAAACACAGCCGTGGCTGTGTTGGCCTACCACGGCCGTGTTGGGCAGCACGGCCGTGGTAGGCCAACATAGCCACGGTCATGTTTGTTGCATGTAGGTAAAAAGCTAGGGAGAAAGGCTACGGCTAATACCTGGAGAGCAGACCGAAGCTAGGCGGCGCGACAGACATGAGCAGGGAGGAAGGAGTGGGCGGCACCGGTGACGCAAGACGAAGCTAGGGCGACAGCGACGCAGGAGAAGCAGAGCAGGTGGCGGGCAGCGGCGGTGACGCAGAGCAGAAGCACCGTCGGCGGCGACGGTGAGGCAAGGCGAGGAAGCATAGGTAGCGTCGGCGATGGCGAGAACCAGCAGGCAGCTAGCGGGTGATCGAGCAGCAGCTAGTGGGCGATCAAGACAATAAAACAGGTACAGGTGCGATCGATCGTGGGTCTCTTAAGTTCGTAAAGGCGTCAATTATTCAATACAAATGACACCTAAAGTCTTCGGTGTCGGTTGATAGTAAAACACCGACGCCCAACTAGACAACCTTTACCCTAAATTTTTTGGCGGGAACCATTATCAGCGTCGGTTATCTAAGGATAAATGACACTGAAAGTGGGACTTTTTGCGCAAATTTTCATTTTAAATAGGCGTCGGTGAATTGTTAAAAAACCGACGTTGTAGGTGACCTAAAATGTTTTCGCACGAAAATTGGATTTCGTGGGCGATTTTAGGCGTCGGTCTTTTATAACCAGCCGATGCTGAATACAAAGCGGTACCCATGTCTAGCTGGTCTTCGAATATAGATGTCAGTTTTTATAAATAACTGACGTCTATTATTATAGGCGTCGATTTTCCTAAATAACTGACGCCCAAAAAAGCGACACTGAACATTGTTTCTATAGTAGTGAAGATGAAAGTGGATGAAATACATATTTTTAGATGGATGTGTGGGAAGACAAGAAAAATCACTTGTTAAATGACGATATCAAGAATAAAGTGGAGTTGGTGAGCATTGAGCACAAGTTGCAAGAGGGCCGACTCAGATGGTATGGAAGTGTACAACATAGACCAACTAATGTGCCTATAAGAAGCAATGTTATTGAGTGAAGAACAATTAGTAGAAGAACATGAAGGCCTAAATTAACCTGGGAAGAGCTTGTAAAGAGAGATTTTGAATCTATGCATCTCGACCAGAATATTACCCATGATCGGGCTAAATGGAAATGAAGGATCCATGTAGGCGAACCCAACATAGTTGGGACTGAGGCTTTAGACGACGACAATGATGATATTTTCAAGATATACATCTGTATGAAGGTTTTTTCATATGTTGCATCTCTTGGTTTGACCAGTTTCTTTATTTAGCATGAGGCTAGAAGAAAGACCAAACTCCGTTTGCTCAATTATGTAATCTATGAGTGTGTGTTATACCTTGGCATAATGTGACCAACTCACCACTTTTTATTACAATAACCAACATTCATGTAGTCCCATAAACATCATTCATGTAATACAATATTTGGTATTTATGTAATACATTAGGCATCATTACTATAACACAACTGACATTCATTAGACACAAAACCAACATTTGTTCAACACAACCATCATTGGATAAATATTATAAGTCACATAATATGAATGACACACAAGCATTAGGCCAATGTATTAAATAATTCCATGAACCTAATAAACCATATATGTCAACCTTTCCAACATTCTTATAAATGATAGATAAACTATTCTACCAACCTTCATAAAATATTCCACCATCCTTCATAAGGTATTCCAATATTGATGTTCTGAGTGAACCACCATGGCACCATATACATGACATTTTAAGTCAATTTTCCATATATTTCCCAACCCTACCTCTACGACTACCCCCTCATATATTGTATTATTTTTTGTGCAACTTGTTATTTTCTTACATCATGGTTTTTGTTGGTCTTCTTGTTGCATTGTACCTCTCCCCGGAAGAACATAATCTTCTTATACGAGATCAACTACTATCAAAATAGGAAAATGAAACCATAGAGGAAGGATCAGAGCAAACATGCTCTTCTTCTTCAAAGATATCAAGATACAAACATTTCGTGATATCTAATCCCATTGTGAATTCAAACCTCTGCCCACAACAAAATGTTCTTGTGACATTTGCATGGTATCTCGTAGTGATAGAGTAAGTTTATAATGTGTTTCTGAGTAAGTTTACAATGTGTTTTTGTTAAGTTATGTACTACATTCTAATTTATCTTGTATTTTGCATATTTTATACCATGTTTGACAATGGATACATCGAACTCCAACAAAGGGATATGAGATCGTTGTTGGGAAATAGGATGACCAAGGATAGATTCATCACCACATATGCCCACATGCTTAAAAAGCTGTCCCGCGGTAAGGGAACTGTAAAAAAAGCTTTGTCTTCAATTCAACATTGGTGTGTGTGGCATAGCATGTGTCTCCTTCCTTCCATTATAGTTGTTTATCTGACCTTGTTTTTCTATTATTTTTTGTTTCATGTTACATAAATTTACCAACACCTTTATTTGAACCACATATCAATAAACCTTGCTTTGTATATGCAACAGAACTCCAAAATGAACTTAGGAAAAATTGTGGATCCTTCTAATGGCTGGAATTTCATTGATTCCATTTTTCAAACTGACTATGTTACATCAAAACCTCATTTCACCATCCACAAGTGTGACTTCATAAGTTATCTATAGTATTTATTTTCTCTTTAACAATAAAACATCTAGTTTAGTACTATATCCCATTTATCAATATTTTCAATACATGATTCCATTTGTGGAGAATGTCATTATATCATGTACTGCATCGACTTTCATAGTAGGAGGTTCCTTTGTATTAGTAGTGTTGCATGTGAGGAAACCTTCAATGCTCTTTATAGGTCGGTCTGGGAGGTGGTTATGACAAGCACGAAGTTTTACCTAGAGACAACTAGGGACCCAATTGGGGATCTACTAAACATGAAGAATAGGCATCAGGAAGTTTTGACTATTCCTGTTAAACCTGAAGCGAATGATTGTGGCTTGTTTCTGATGTTGATGATGGAAAGTGAAATGTGCACATTCTACATAAATGTTTTGAGCCATGGCCTGGTCTAGCATTCATCAAAGAGTTTGAGTGAAGGTCATCGCACAACTTCTTGAAGCCAGACATAAGAAGCTACAACTCTGGGTTTTCAATGACAAATTAGAAGTATGTTACGATTTCTATATTCCTAGATAAGGAAATGTTACCAAAAGATAACACGTGGACAATGGAGATTTTATATGTATTTTATCTTGAACCTCTATCTTCATTGCAATGATATAATATCAGTCTATGTTACCAGGTTTTAGTTTCAAATAAGGTTTGACAAACAATGAGTTGGGATAAATTAACATATGAACTATGATTCATGATGCACTATATATATATCTCTTTTTTAGGTTTCACTCTTTAATTAAACAAGGATTCACTCTTTACAGACCAGTATATAAAAATGATTTGACAACACCCTCGCATAGAATTAGGATTTTATTGACCAATTTTAAGATAACATATTATAGAAGAACATATTATGCAAATTATAACAATGTCCCTCACTTCAACCTAGTGCTTCCAAATCTAATCATATTAACCAATGTGCATGCTATAGGTTCCTTTGTTCACTAATAAATACAATGTTGATCACCTTCTCAAGGCACAATCCACACCTAGAGGCAAAATGAATGACACAAGAATTCAATATCTCTTGTTCGTAAAAACTACATTCACTCTGATTGCATTACCACAATCAATATGCATGATTGATGTTTTAAAAACCAGAATAATGATTCAGTTCGGCGATCTATGATTATAACATGTTTGGATCAGGATTCACCATTTAGAGGAAACTATATCCACTCATTGTTGTCATGGTTTTAATGATATCTATCCCAATATTCACTATCTACTGAACTGATATATACCACTCATTGTTGTCAAGGTTTTAATAATATCTATCCCAATATTCACTATCTACTGAACCAATATATACCAATATCCTGACTAGGATTCTGTCACTCGTATTCTCAAAAATGATATCTCCATATTAATAACCATATTAAACTTAGAATAGATTAATAGTCCTATCCAAAATACATTAAAACAATACACGTTGAATTTCATACAACAGTTTACAAAAAGATAGTAAAATCTATTGACAACATTTGTGTGAAAATTTTTAGCTGTTAAGGTCATCTGAGTTAACATCCAGTATTGTGTACGGATCTTTTGGTGAAAATAATGGAGATTCACAGCTGATCCACCTAAGTTCATCATGGGGAGAAATAGTAGAACGAGCATGGAGGCCTCTACACATAGTAAACAAAGCACGATACATCAGACCACTTTATATTTCACGGTAACATGGTGCAAATCAGGGAGGAGAACTGGCTCCAGTATAGGAGTCCGGATCAACCGGTTGAAGAGTAGTTAAGTACGAATCAGTTGGTACTAGATCACAATAGGGAGGAACTACAATGGGCCCTTATATACACTGCACTCTCCTGGCGTGTTCCTCCACCTGTCAACTTCCTCTAGTTTCCCGTACAGTTCCCGCACACCCAACCGAGACTGCAAAGCTGATCAGGGCCTCCGCATTCTAGAAGCAGATAATTACCCTATCAGGGTATGGAAGCAATAAGGATGTGATAGAGGTAGTTGGTAGTTTTGACTGTTCGTCGACATCACATAATTAGACATGAAGATTGAAGCGCAAGACCCAATCAAGATATCTAACGTCCCATAAACAATTCTGATGTTTTGACAAAACCTTCCCACCCTTCATGCCAATCTAGTGGAGTCATATCAGAGGTGTACGGTGAAGTAGCCAACGAGATGGAGGCAGTCTATCCGACCAATGTGTTGCTCTGAGATGCGTAGGATCCAATCCTGTGGGAAAAGGACAAGATTGTGGTAGATCCTTGGGTGGAATGTTTCGCTGAAGGTGCACATACCAACTAACATGATGATTGGAGATTATGGGATATGCAGTAACTTTGAGTTCGCGCAGATGGAAAATGCATTGTCTATGATTAAGTATCAGTAACACATGAACCAGTGATCAACCTTAGTTTGTGGTATTTTGTATATTGGCACGCTAGGAAAAATCTTTCCAACACCCTAGAACTGAAAGTCAACATGACCATGACATCATTAGAGTCGCTAGTTCCCAACATATTTGATAGATACTGATATGGACATATGTCATGATACTTTTCCAATGAATGCTACCACCAACACAAGTCGTTAAGAAATCTACTATTTTAAGTTAATTAAAAACTTATCCTATGTTCTTTACATGGTGAGCATAGAAGAGGGGACATTTTTTCTGTTATTTGTATTTTTTAAATATACTTGATTCTCACCCCATCCACTCTGGTATTGAGAGGAGTGGCTGAAAATTCACTCAAATAGATAATGAGTTAAGAAGTTGTTAAGGAACGAGATTTATATAGAGAAAATCGGATAATGAAATATTATGTACTCAATAAACAATTGTCCATTTTTTAAACACACCAAGCACTATTATTGATGTATTTGTTGAACAAATATTAATCCATATACAAAACATGTATTCATGTAAGGAGAAAAACTAAATAAATCATGATCCTAAATGTCGAAATAAAATAATGTTTGTGGGTTTTTAAGTAAAATAAATAATGCGTCTGTATGGAAGTTTCAGTGTGTAGTTTCTTAGGTTTTTTGAAAAGACCTTATCCATGATTGTTACTGAAGTTTAAAAGCTTATTCTAGGTCCAGAAGATTTTGAAATCTACTTCCATTAGACCTCATCAGTTGCAATGGAGTGGTTGGTACTTTGATTCCTTGATCTCTCTACCATAACTCTCTTGAGGGCGTCAATATTTCAACACAGGTGTAGAGTCGCCCACATTGCTGAGATCAATGAAACCATTCACATAGAAAAGTAGTTTCCTTCTATCAGAGAGGTACTACAACAAGTTGGGTTTGATGTACAATTAGAGTTGATATAAAAACCATGTCTCTAGATTTTGTAAAGTTTCGGCACACTTCATTTTATATGGAGACAAGCACCTGGCCATGTGTGAATGGAAAGTAGTTGGACATTACAACAGTTGATGCTTCAAGAGAGTATGGTATTCTGAAAGGCAAGATCTAAATTGATCTTTAGGATGGCATAAGAGGATGAAAATCACATTTAACAAATTTAGCCGACAAAATAGGATTATAGTCCAATCCAAAGGGTTGTGTCTACCTTGAAGATATTAAACCAACTATTTCAAGCTTAATTGGTGCACATGTCATTGCAGAAATGTACATCATACACATGATAGGGAACCTTATCACACCATCTAATTCTGATCTTCTTGCATTCAACTATGAAATGTACAAAGAAAACTTACCCAACATGAGGAACTACAATTTGGTCGACTATGATGTCGACTACCTGCTTGAAGGAATGTCTAACTATAAGGAAAATGATTGTAAAGATGTGAGATATACACTAATGTTGGTGAGAGACTAACCTACAATATTACTTTAATTATTGACATTCAATAGTAGATTTACCATATACATCAAATGGGTCATTTGAAAGTTAATAGTGGTCAATGCAAATGGATTTACACATAATTTTAGGTCTAATGCATATTTGAATAATGGTTCCATACAAGTATATAATTGGATATCTTTAAAATAAATGTTGGTACTGTTAGGAATTGTGTAGGTGACAATGAAAAAAAAATTCTCCACAAATCCTACAAGTAGATCTCGTCAACAAAGACATATTCGAAAAGAGAGACCACAAGGTATACCTCTTTATAGAGCAACTCCAATGGTGCCCCCTTCATGCGGTTATGTGCATCACTCCTCATGTATATGGGAGAGTCTCATCGATGTCCTCCTGAATGAATTCGTACAGTGCATGCATATCTACGTAGTCCACATGGATGGATTGGAACTCCTCATCGTGCTTCTTGAGATGAATGGAAGGAGAAACATCTCGCATCATGATATGCTAGCATCATAGTCTCCCTCCTTCTCTGTCTCTCTCTCATTCTCATGAGGATGATCATGGCTAGGGTTCACATACTAATCATATCTGTGTGATCCAATCATTATGCCCCTTTAAATAGGAAAGGAAAGGAAGTAGGGTTTCCAAAAACTATGAGGAATAAAAGTTTGTGGCTGCATTTTAAGTGAGCCACTCGTGGAATGCCATATAAGAAATTAGAATATTCTGGAATCAAGTCATTAATTAACTAATCAATTAATCATATTAATTGATTTATTAATTTTTCTGTTACCCTACTATCAACTCTAAATGATCTATGGGTTATCCGCTCGACTTATCATATAAGTAAATAATTTAAATCTAATTAGTTCTATTTGAATACCTAAATATTTTAGTAATCAATTTGACTTGAAATTTTTTCCAATCACATCCATAGTTATACTACTATTCTAATTCATTTTATGCATGTGACCCTATAGGCTACAAATTACATTGGTAGTGACATTCATAATCAAATTATGACTTCACAAGCAATGATTGGTATCTAGAAAAACTTCATTTCCACCCAAGTAATTGGAGGAATTGGTGAGCAACTTAAACTAGTATTATGACTATGTTATAGTGATTATATAATCCCTTTGTCTCTGATATACAGATTGTATCTGAGGTATGGAAACATCATAATCTCAATATTCAGTTTTGTTCCTTGATCTAGCATAGACTAATTGAGATACACATGAGATCAAAATCATATATTGACTCACATGAGCATGACCATGCATTTCATAGTCTTACTCATCAAGTGGTCAGAATATAACTCGAATGGGAGGAGAAAATTCCCTCTACATCACTTACAATAGTCCACATGTGTCACAATGCACCTAAGCACTACTTGTATAGCAACCCTTTTCAATGTCACGTTGGGTAGTGATAAAGTACATTAAACAATACACAATCATTGTAGTGACTTCAAGTTTAACACCAAAAACACCACTGTCATATTGATATGTGATTCAAACTACCATAATTGGCTTCCATGTATCAGGATCAAAGTGGATCTCTCCAGTACACTTGTTCACAACAAGTACCTATTATTTGATTTGTTATTCAATATAATTAATAATGAGATGTATTCATCAATCAACACACATATTGGTCTTAATGTATCATTGTTGTCCTAATTTCCACAATAGTATCTAACCAAGGACTTAGACAATAATGAATACTCTTAACATACACATGATCTCATATTCAAGTCATCAATCTGAAATCACGTGGCATTGAGTCATACATTCTAATGACACTATCATATTTGTTCATTATTCCATACTGAAACAAGCATAATAATTGGAATTGCATTTATCAATAATCAAATCAATTATAGTATGTTCCATTACAATCATCATATTATTGTCTCTCAGGGCATATTACCAACATGTACCATACATGCCGACTTAGATTGTATATAAATAATGTTGTATTTATTGCGGGTATACTACATAGACATCATTGTAGTGAGGGAAGGTTGGTACCTCCCCAATATGTTGTATGTGGGATTTTGTTTCAAATACTCATACAATGAAAGCACTAATGGATGGAATAGAACTTCTTATACCTAATGAAGTGAGTAAGGATGTCATTGATGAAGTGGGTTTATTCTCTAATATCCACATGCCTGAAGATGTTCTAGCCAAAGAAAAATAACCAGAAATAAGGATTGCCAAGTTGCAAATCCTACATCAAGAGTATAATAGAATGGTGAACTATTACAACAAGAAGTTGGATGTAGTGGATAAGGGGCTAACAAATGTGCCTACTTGAAGAACAAATGCAACATTAACTTACATGTAAAGGTCGTGGGTGACTTCTCATCGTTGAAGGTGTTAGAGGAAGATGAATCCCAACAAGAATCCAAACTAGCATATAAAATCGATATCTCATAAGTGGACATCCCATAAAAAGACATTTAAAAAAAATCATGCATGAAGGCATTCATTAAAAATGATGGATAATTTAGGTGCCTACAATTACGGTTGGTTGATGGTAAGGAATAGTCAATGATTTATATTTTATTTGGTGCCATGTATGATGATTATTCTGATGGGAAAATACAGGTTGCCTGTCAACTTTCAAAAGACGTGAATAACAACAATGATGAATTTAGATTGTTGGAGAGATTAAGGAGACAATGATAGTTTGTGACATATACAATACAATGGATAAGTTAATGCTGACAGAGAAGGTAGACAATAAGCATAATGAGGTCCATGACTCCGATGGAGGGAATCAAGAGGAGAAGGATGGTGAACGTCAGTAGAAGGCTCGAAAGTAGATTTAGGATGAATATAAGGCCAATAAGGAGGAGTAATTTGAGGTCATGAGGAGGGAGGTTGTTGAGGACAAGAAGATGGAAGAAGTAGAGTTGAAGAGGAGGGAGGTTTTGAGGCCAAATAGATGGAAGAAGTTGAGGCCAATAAATAGGAAGAAGCCAAGATCATAAAGAAGGAATAAAATGGCCAAGAAGAAGGAAGAAGTTGAGGCAAAGAAGAAGAAAGATGATATGGTAAAGAAGAAGGAAGAATCCAAGGACTAGAAGAAGGAAGATGCCAAGGTCAATATGAAGGAATAAGATGAGGCCTAGAGGAGGGAGGAATTAGAGGTAAAGAGGAGGGACGAATTTGAGACAAAGACGATGAAGGAATTCATGGAAAATAGGATGGAGGAAGCTGAGATAGGAGGGAGGTTGTTGAGGCCAAGAAGAAGGAAGAAGTTGAGTAAAATAGGAGGAAGGAAGATGAGAAAAAGAAGAAGGAAGAAGTCAAGTCCAAGACGAAGTAAGAAGCTAAGGCCAACAGGAGGGAGGAAGTTGAATGTAAAGAAGAAGGAAGAAGCTATAGCCAAGAGGATGGAGGAAGTCAAGGCAAAAAAGAAGGAAGAAGTTGAGGCAAAGAGGATGGAGGAAATGAGGATGGAGGATGTTGGGATTAGAAAGAAGGTTGAAGTTCAGTGTAAGATGAAGAAAGATGTCGATGCTAAGAGGAAAAAGGACAATGCCTCCAAGAGGAAGGAGGCTGCCAAGGCCAGAATGAGGGAGGGTGTTGAGGACAAGAGGAATATGGACAATAATGAAGAGGATAAGGCAAGCATGTTGACCAGGAAGGATGACAACAAGGAGGAGGAGGCAAAATGCATGACATTGTAGGGGAACATGGGATAGGGGAAAAGGATTATGAATTTCATTTGTTTGCCTGTCCTCCCAAGGGGTGATTTAGATATACCTTACAAGAGAATTACAAGACAAACAAGTCAACTAGACCAAGATCACCATGAGATCATCGAGGATGACCAATCCATAAAAAGAAAGGTATTTGAGGAGTTTGCAACAGTAACAAGAAAGGAAGCAAATGGCCTTAATAGAAAATATAATTGTTAAATTAGATTTCAACCACAAAGCTTTAGAGTGAGTATCATTATCATTTACCATATGTTTGAGGATATATAACTGATGAACTTGTCGTTGCTAATAGTGACATATCATATCATAATGGGTACCATATGTATACTGATGGAATGATTATATTAAAAGAACTTGATTTCAATATGATTGGTGGAACTCAATGGCTAGCATACAACACTATAAGAGCCTAAATCCATGATATCAATAGAAAATAATTGTCAGTCACAATTGGTGATGTTAAAAGAATATACTTCCCATTTGTAATATTGGTACATAAATCATATTACAAGTTCTTTGAATGATGGTTTAGTATGGTTTGAATGATGGTTTAGTATGACATGGATGATGGTTTGGTATGACCTGAATGATGGTTTAGTATGACCTGAATGATGGTATAGTATCACTTGAATGATGGTTTAGTATGACTTGATGGATCGTTGTCCCATAACAATAAACATACACAAATGGGTTTTCATTTCAATGATGAGGCATTTTCTTGTTAATGTTGGTACATAATTCATTTAATAGTTGTTCTTCATAACAACAATAATGCTCTGAACAACACTGTTATCGTCATTTTTGGTAGAAAAACAACACCATAGACCTTAACAAACTATGTTACCAATCAAATCTTAAACATGATGAGGCATTTCATCTTATGGAGGATGTATTTGATATAGACAATTTTAATTGAAATAAAGATTTTGGCCATACCAAATGTGATTTTTTAAGTCAAGTTTGTACATTTTACTTTCATATACAAATTTCTTTTTTGACAATCAATGTTTACCTATAGTATTTCTTCATAATCATCAAATCAACTCATTTCTCTATATACCCCATGGATTATAGTTCAAAATAATACCTATGCCTAAACAACTTATCATGCCAACTTAAGTTTGATTCCTACTATAAAGATCTTGAGGATCCAATGATCAGTATTTCAAAGAATTATTTTGTGGTCACAAGAATGCCCTCTCTAAGGATGAATGGAAATGAGATATTCCATCTGTATGTATACAACTTGATGTTCACATATGTGAATTGTTTGTTTGACTAGTGATGCAATATTTGATATGGAATATTTTGGAAAAATGTTTTGTTCAACACCATATTGTCATTTCTCACAAAGCTTCATGTAGAGTTGGCAGGATAGCTTTTTTCTATCAGATGCTACTACCCTTAGGGAAAAGGTTGTAGACTAGGTGTCTTCGAGATTATTTCCTATTTTACAACCATGATAACGTAAGAATAGGCTTCTAGTGTAATGAGTCAACAACCAAATCTAATTATATTAAAACATTTTTGTAACCATTATATGTATTTAACTGACACCATCATTTGCTTGAATTGTGTTTCATTTATTGTTTGATATATTGTGATGCATGCATCAAATAATCATAGAATTTCCTATAATCACATGTACTGTTTCTATAATTCTTTGTCGGGCATGATATTCAAAAAGACAAAAATATCATATCACATTATAATAGAAGGTGTCCAATAATGTGTGTAATTATACATTGATGTGGGATCTATACTTCATACACACTGCATGCCTGTCACCATGAGAAGACAGTGGGAAAGTTTTCGTTAGGCACATTTACCAAAATGGGTGTGGGTTACCTTATAACACCCCAAACGAGCACAAATAGAACAAAAATCACAACAATGAGATGTTTAGGAAGTGATTTCTTCACTAGTTAAACCCATGTATGCATCTTAAATATTTTCTTCATTAATTTCAAAGTTTACAAACCTCAAAGTGTCAAATACTTCACTATCGTCATCATTGTCATAGTTATTTTCATCTTCATCTTTAGGTATGGATGACTTGTTGTGGATATAGGCAGCACCTAATTACGTTGATGTTTCCCATATCACATCAATCTTCAATTTCCCTTTTAGATCAGCTTGTTGTGCTTTGTCTTCCTTTTCATCTGCTTTGCTAGTATCTCTTATTTTGGTTTTATCCTTCCCTTTGATGTATGCCTTGGCTAGTGTAAGAATATTTTTAGTCATGGACATGAGGTCCGAGATTCATAACTCATTCCAAAAGGTTCTTAGATCAAGATCTCTAAATGTAGGTGGTAGAACAATGTAAATATCATCATTGTTAAGTTGAGGAAGGGGATCGTAGACATATCCTACTTTGATAAAGAGGCCCATCATGTTCTTTTTGTTATCTATTGGAGTTAGTGAGAAGAGGTGTTCCCTCTTCACCTTTAGGTCTTAGATAAGTTGTTTCCAACCCCAGACATACATTATATGGTCATTACAATGCCAAAGGAACAAATATGCATGCGACATTGTCTAATGCAGATCTGAACCGATCCTAGACATATCTATGGTTTATGGATTTGCCAAATTCAAGGGAGAAAAACATTCCTTCTAGTGGCTCTTTTAATCCCATGCTGAAGACAAAGATCAACAACAATCATTACTTAGCAATTACTAGATTTAAGTTTTTTCTCTATGTTTTTTTGTATCTCGAGCTTGTTTTTATATATCTCCTTATAAGAGTTATGATGAGGAATTTGGCCAAATTGGTTATGTGAGAAAATAGCACAACTGACGATGAGTACCTTATGGAGTTTGAGTGGAATTTAAGATTGATATACAAAATCATCATAAATTGGAGTGGACCAAAGTCATGAGGGAAGATGGGAAGGATTTAAAGTAGCAACCCCTCATTCAAAGGTCCATTAATTATCGAGACCTAACCTACAAAAATGAAATAAATATTTAAATATATTGTTAGGATTCCAAGCATCAGTTGTTAATCTATGTAGGTCAACAATGGTTCAAAAACATTGGAAAAGATGACAACTGTGTATACTTGGTAATTTACATGTATGACCAATATAAAGTTGACTTATCATATTCAATATGGGTTACAGAATATTGGATATATTGAATAGTGATGAATATAATACTGGGTAAAATACATAGAGGTATAGTATGAAGAACTATTTAAGAATGATTAGAACCGATGTGCAAATCCAATAAGATCCATTATTAGCAATAGGATGTTTCCATTATATATATCAGACATGCATATCTGACATGTAAAATCCAATTCATAAATATCAGTAGAGGTGCATAAATATAGTTTTACATATGCCCACCTAGAAATAATGTAGCTAAATAACAACAAAATGGGGTTAGGTTCCCCCTAGACATCCCATAATATCAAAAAAGAACGTTGCAAGTAGGATACGTTAAGACAATGTGTTGCTACAAGAAGATGCCATGTCCATGAATTCCTCAGGTTCAAAAACTTCATCGTCATTGTCATATTCATCGTCATCAGTTGTGGATTATGCATGCATGCAGAGAGATGAGGAGGGTTCCCCTACTACTATCATTGGTGTTTTCCCAACTTAATCAAATACTCTTTTTCCCTTTTTCTTGTAGTTCCCTCATAGGTTAGTTACTACAAAATCATTATTATTCATTACAGTCAAGACAACACTTTTTACCTATTCCCACAAGTCTATCCGACTGAGACCTCCAAATACATGTGGAAAATAATCATTGTTGCGATTTATAGGGGGTCATAGCCATGCACAACTTTGTCAAAGAGGAGCATTAGGATTTTGATGTTATCAGTAAGAGTTTGGGAGAAGTGGTGTTCATATTTCTTCTTTAGGTATTTAATAAGTTGTTTATGATCCCAGACAGATAAAACATTGTGGTTCAAGTGTCAAGTTAACAACACATACATGTGACATTGTCCATGTTGATCTGAACCCAACCTACTACCTATAGTCTAAGGCTATACTATAGGGGAGGGAGAAAATCTATACTTCTATTAGTTTTTGCATCTCACACTGATTACACAGATCAATGGGAAACATTTTTTTGTTTGGGGAATAGATATTAGGTTAAGGGTTTCTATCTGTGGTTCTGGGCACGTTCTCATGGTTTCTTTTATATAGCAAAGAGTATGCATTGATGAAGGGGCTCTTGTCCAAAGTGATTAGGTGGGAAGAAAATTACCATCTTACGTTTGGTGTTTGTGTGATATTTAAGACGTATCAAATCCAATCATTGATCCCAGTCATCCCAATAATGAGTTTTTCAGTATAAAAATATTGGTTATAAACAAGATACTCTGAATCTAAATGTTTGAATGATCGAGAATGCCAATCTTTAACAATACCTAAAATTGATTGGACTACAATTTGAATGAAAATCTTCTAAAGTAATTTTAACTAATTTCACTATGTTTATTTGGCCCATTCCAGTCATGCAAAAGAATAGAATATAAGGAAAAAGGTGTGCAAGATCCTAGAGAATTATGGATAGGATAGAAAAGAATCATCATGAACAATAATGGCTTATGGAAGGAAGAAGTTGTGCAAAATCATGGTTAGTAATTGAGAGGATGGAAAAAATAAGAAAACTTCCATTTCAAAGAGATGAATGTACCTCTTTTATACCAAGACTTTAATGGTAAAGAAACTCTATCAGAGGTCTGAAACAAAATCCCATATTTTTATTATGGGTCTCACAAGAGGTAGACAACTATTCATCACCTAAATATTTGATCTTGTAGTTTCTAGAAGTGGGGAAGCTATTTATGACCTAAAAATTTCACCTTGCAGGAGAGTGGGTTGCGGAGGAAGTGAGATGAGGTAATATATATGTCTAACATTGGTCTGTCCTGAGGTGAAGACATTCAATCTTTCTGGTGAGCTATATCAGATCAGAAGCAGAAGATGACAATCCATGAAATTGTTGCATACCCAAGATACCCCCATATAAATTGGACCACTGAATTTTAAAGTAATAAATTGGATGAAGGGTAATGCTTTCAACACGTCCTGGGAAAAGACCCCATCAAGATTAGATTTCACTCTTGTTGGATCCTACTTTCCTTTTTCTACTAGAAAGTGATATGTGCAGACTCCTTTTTGATGTCCACATGATTGAGAAAGAAAGGGGAATGAATTGGGAATGTGAAGAAGATAGAGGATTGCATTCCTACCTTTGAGTGTTCCCTATGAAAGGCTAAACCAGAGTGTGAGGGTGTATAATAAGGGATCACGTTTCCGCATATGGCGCCAATTGAAAATTTATAGTTTGAGGGGATCCTAATATATTTCATGGACCGACATAAATTTCAATGATTTTCTCATGGACTATAAAATTACTTATCATGGATTCTCCTTCATAAATATCACCTGTTTGCTCATGATTTTTAACCCACATCTCTACTTTGTTTTGTTGTAGTGAGTATTATTGTATTGATTCTTTAATAGCGATAAAGACCTTGAGTCAAAGGAAGGCTAATAAGAGTATGAGTTCTAGTTTTCTCAAGATGTGAATGTATTGGGAAAGAATTTTTAGAGCCTATTGTTTAAACATGTAAAACAATATGGTAATCAGGTAGCTCAGCTACTAGATAATAAAGCAACAGAGATGTGACATAGATATTATTGTATTGAAAACATTGGTGATGTGTACATGTTGTATGCAAATCACAATCTACAGAATGAATAAAATTTCTTTATTACCCCTTTGCAAAAACCTTTTCAAACTAAGATGTTTTGAAAAAGAAATGGAATTGAAAGTAAAATTACATATAATCCTTGTTATTTGGCTTAAAAATAATCTTTCCTTGAAGTATATTTCCCTTTAGATAAGAAGCTAACTTAAAATGTCAAAAAATTTTGACAGTCAACATATTTCTATGTAGGTAGTGGGACAATCAAAGAATGAAAAGTTAACCAATAAAATTTATGGTATGCCAAAGAAGTGATTTCCAAAGAAGGAAAGACATATTTTAGTGTTTAACACTTAGTCAACGCTTAGTCAATTTCCTACATCTTGAACTAGCTTAACTTTTAACACTAGCTATGTGAAATTTTATTTATTTACCTATAATTCCTTTATTCCATAGTGACCAATCTCTTTCCTAGTGAATTTCCAAGTCTATAGAAGTTTTTTCTCCAAGCTTTGTTTCTAATTTTTCTCATGCACCAGATTGGATTTCTAGATATGAACATGAGTCAACATATCCCTAAACACCCTCATATGAAGGAGTAGGGTTCACAATACTTTAAGTTCATGTGATACTCATAGTGTATTTATGATTAAACTAGAATAAAATGCATTAAATAAAACTTTGGGAGATCCCAATAAAAAAACTTACCAGGTAGGTTGATGGAATTTCACATAATCTACCTACATACCTGATTTGGATAAGGAAGTATCTATGTATGCATTTGTCAAAAAATTCAATATGAATTAACAATATTTACTAAAGTGTTATTATCAAAATCATACAAAACCTATTATAGGGTTCTAAGGTCAACAATGACCTAGGGTTAGGGTACGTTAGGGATTGAAATTGATTCTAGGGTTTCCATACTTTGAGTCCTACTTTGGGGGAAACCTTAATCATACATATATTCATCAATAAGTTCTTCACCAATGATTACTATACAAGCATCAAGTGAAAGAAAATTTGATTTGGTTAACTACAATGCCATCTTCATTGTGAAAATAACTTTTATTAACATAATCAGGCATAAAGGTAGAAGAGTTTTTTTCATGATGTAATAGCTATGTTCTATCCCTAACTAGGGTTCTTCATCTAAATCAATGTAAGATGAGACATAAAAACTAATTTTTAAACTAGGAACCAAAATAGGCTTTTCAACTTGTTGAATATTGTATTATTCCTCACTTCCTAATCAGAATGATATACAATATGATTATATTTTGATCTATTTATAAATTACTAAAATTATTGCAAACCTAACTTTATTCTAAAATTTGAGTAGGCCACATGTTTTAATTAGATCGTCCAACTCAAAGCATCTTAGATTTATTGAATATAAGGGTCATATGACCTCAGTGCCCATGTTTCCCATTATTGGTTCTTTACAGAACCTTGGGAACTTGAGTCGAAATGACCCAAGGATTATTTCTACCCTACCTCACACTTCATCGCACCAAACATTGAAGGTCAACTCAAGGGTTGACTCTTTTTTTCTCATGTAAGTTGAAGAAATCAATACCTATATTTTCTATGCCATGCCCCAAAAACCGTGGCAAGGCCCTGGTCATCATAAGGAGTGGCCTAATATGGGGTTTTCCTAGGTTGGGTTCATGAGAAACAACCAAAGATTGGGATGCAGGAATTACCTTAGTGTTTAGAAGTTTGGAGAGTGGTTGAGGATCGTGTATAGACGAGGAAATTTTGTCACAAGAAATAAGAGCTAGAGGTGATTGGAGTAGTAGTTTTGATTATAAATTAGAGGTAGAAATATGTGGCCATTAGGAAATGTTCTTGGACATCCACACATACAACTAAGGATAATTGCACCTCTTGCTGCTCCACTTTGTAGTCCACACTATGTGAATTGACCAGAGGGAATAAGGTTTAGCAGGGCAATAAGATGTTGTATAGAGATGGGTTTTAAACTTGGGGTTAATTGAGTGGATTTCCCTTGGTCAATTTGTAAATAGGTGTGATCACCTCCATATGAAAATATAAAGGAAATGCAAAATATCCCCATTTTTCAAGAATAATAGACATTGTGGAATGCATGTTTAGTAATCCAAGTAAATAAGCATGTTTCAGATACATGTAAAATGTCAATAGCAACGAAAAGGAAACCAAGTTATTACATTTCTCTATGAACTCTGTTCACTACATGAGTTTCTTGAAATGAAAAAACTAAAATGAAATTAATGGGATCTAGCAATAATAAACCTAGTCACCCTTGATAGAAAAACTAGAATCTACTCAAGAACTTGATCTCCTTGGCCTTATTCAACACATTTATCAAACCTTGGGTGGTTGGGAAAGCACCCATAAAACAGAGAAGCAAGTTATGTGTCAGAGTTAATGAATAAGAATGAAAGATAAGAAATATCATGGAAATAAAGGCTAAGATTTCAGCATTAGATGAAGATGGTCTAATGTATGAGGCATAATCGAATAGATGCTTACCATTACAAGTAAAATAATAAAAGGTGTGCATGCATGATTTATATTGACTACCTTAACTATGTAGGGTTGGGGCACCTACTAGACCTCAACCAAATAGGAGAGGAAGAGTAACACATACCAGTCACCTATCAAATATTTTTATATTGAGGAGAGTAACACATTCATGTGGGTGAATTTACACATGCCCGGTCTATGTGTGGTTGTAAAAAAGTACCACTACACCAGTTAAATAGTCTAATACAATGAACATGCTATAATAACTATGGAAAGTATAAGCAATCAAATAATAGAAACATGGATGTGGGGTATAAGACCCAAGAAATAAATATCAAAACTAATTTTTGAGGAAAGGAGATAGTAATAGAGAGATTAGGGTTTAATAAGTGCCTCATTAGGGAAATTAGGCTAGGTTTTTAAATATTCCCAAATAAAGGTGTAAGGATGCACATACCTCTCTTAATGAATTCAATTACTCACTTTCACCACTTTAATTTAGTCCAAGGCCCACTTTTCCTATTTTCAATGTATAATCATGTATTAGGGTTTTTTTTGGTAACCCAAGAGACTCGTAAGGCTTGCGCCGAGCCCAACCTGGGAAGCTCAACCCCATCCCGTAAGAAGCATAGCCCATTAAGTCACACAGAGGCTGGCTGCGCTATGGGAGAAACAATTCCGAACAGCACCACCAGGGAGATTCAAACCCGGGACCCTTCATGAGGGGCCCCCGTGCTGCGACCACCTGAGCTACTGCTCGGCGGCATGAATTAGTGTTTTTCATATGCATTAATGTAAAGAAACCCTAAATATTAGTCTTTTTAAACTAAACCTTGATTTAGACTCAGACACCATTAATATTATTAGGTTCTCCTTATTAAAAAAACATATAATTTTATCAATTTTGGAGTTATTATGATGAATGTGTATTTTTGGTGATTTTTATGTATTAAAATTATTTTTAGAAAAACCTTTCAATAAAACTCAAAACCAAACCTCAAAAGTATTTGTATTAGAAATATTACATTTTTATAATTCCAAAACATATTTACTTTTAATTTTTGAACAAAGGAATCAAAAGATATGATTTTTCCAATATGGACCAAATCATAAAATTACAAAAATAAATTTAAGCGATGAAATTTGTGAGAAAAGGAGAAGAGAAAGGCCCAATACACAAACTTGGCCCAATCAGAGCTGGATAAGTCATGGGTCAAAGGTGCATATTTGACTCACTCAAAGCAAAGAAGATGATGGAAAAAAGACAATTTTACCCCTAAGCGAAAAACAAAGGAAAACTGAAAGCAGGAAGGGTAAGAGGAGGAAACGCACATGGGATTCATCCTCTTCATTAGGCAACACCATGGCCAACAACTAGAAGCTCGAGGAGGTTGGGAAAATTGACAACTAGAAAAAATTCGTGAAAGAAACAACATAGAAAGAAAGAGGGGAGTAGTATGAACCTATCGAACCAAAGAATTTGAAATAAGTCATCAAGGAGAGGAAGAAACACCCTCCATAAAGCCTGGATCAAAACTCAAGCATCGACAAGTCAATGCACAAGCTCACGAGCAATTGGAGGGAAAGAGTAGTTGTAAGGGGGCTAGGGAAGACTCAGGTATAGGTATTTATAGGCGAGGTTGAGAAATAATGTGAGATGGATTATGTGTAAACTTTCTTGGAGAGAAAGGTTTGGGGATTTACATGGTACTCCATGAAATCATGAAAATAGGGGATCATTATGAGTGGAATCCATTTTAGAAATAGTTGGAGGAGGTTTCATGCGATTTGGTTGAGAAACGAGAGAGTAATCAACAAAACAAAATCAGTTATTTTTGGCGTCTGTTTTCAAATTAGTGAGTCCATGATGTCGACTCATGATCCATTGGATCACGGATTCAATGGTAATGATCACATGGGTAAACAAAATTAAAAAGCCAATTATGTGACACATTAAGTCAAATCCTAATCAAATTGGAATACAGTTTGTATACATTAATTTTTCTATTTCTCTCTCCTCATTTGAGGGGGAAAACATGCTCCAAATTAGTTGAAAATTGATAACTAGCCTATGTTAATATGAGAAATATGAATATGCAATTAGATTTTCATTTTGAGATGTTTTGATGTGTTAAATAAATGAAATCTTATTTTCTCTTTCTTCCATCTTTAATGGTTATACGATTCTCTAAATTTGATGAAACTTCACTTGTAAGTCACATTATGTGCCTTGGACAAAAATTTGCCATCAATTTTACATGTTGAAGTTGTTTGTACATTAATTTAATATTTTGAAGGTTCTACACACTTTCTATATCCTGATTTCACCTTTTAATCAAATATTCTCTAAATTGAGTGAAAATGAAGACATATTTTAATGTCTACGTCACAAATTAGGTATTACTTGTTTCTTTTGGAGTCGTTAATGATTTTATTTTATATTTCGGAGTATATTCCCATTCAATGAATGCAATTATACTTACCATTTTTCCAAAAGTTGTGAAACTTATCACTCAAGAAAACTTGTACTCATAGAAAATTATTTTGGATTTAAAATTATCTTTTCAGTTCCCCTTTTATGGATTTTAGGAAATTTACTCTTATTTTCACTTAATTGTAAGATCAATTCACTTAATGTTACATTATCTTAGTTTAGGATTTTCTTTTCTTTTTCTTCATGAAAAAAATCCATAGAAACTTCTAGATCAATTTTATTTTATTCTTATCCCTCTTAAGTGGATGTTTTGTAAATTAAATCCTTTTGTAAACTTTTACTAAGGCATTTGTGCATAAATCCTTATAATGTCAAATATAGGGAACAAATGTACATCAATCCTTTATAATTTCCACCAATTCAACATCAAGGACAAAAAATGAGAGGAAAAGCTTAGGATAAGGCTACACTAAGACTATACATGGATTTCAGTTTGTTAAAACACTCCACCCATTAAAAGGGATTTTGTCCCCAAAATGTCATACAAAAAGACAAAGATGATTACACAAAATCTCATCTCTAAGCTCCCAAGTGGTTTCTTCCAAACCATGATACTGCCATAAGACTTTCACCAACTCAATCTCCTTGTTCTTCTACTGGTTAACTCGAGAGTCAAGAATCTTTGCAGGTAACTCTTCATAAGTCAGATTCTCTTAAATATTTAAAGGTTCGATCATGAGTACATGAGAAGGGTCCTTCGCATACTTTCTTAGCACAAAGACATGAAACACATTTTGGATGTTGTCGTAGGTAGGAGGAAGAGCTAAATGGTATGCATAGTCTACAACCTTATCCAAGATATCAAATGATCCAACATAGTGGGTACTAAGCTTGCCTTTAACTTTAGATCTTGCAATAGAACATATATGCTTGATCTTCAAGAAGGCATAGTCACATACTTGGAAACTCACATCAGACCTCTTCTTGTCTTCATACATCTTTTTTTGATCTTGGTGCAACTTTTATATGCTTCTTGATCAACTGAACCTTCTCTATCATCATCTACATATCATCAAACTTCACTAGAGCACATTTTCCCACATCATCCTTGTGTAATGGAGAATGAAAAGGTCTTCCATACAAAGCTTCATAAGGTGTCATACCAATACTATATTGGTATCTATTATTGTATGCAAACTCAGCCAATGGAAGATACTTATCCCATCCACCTCCTAAATCCATAACACAGGCATGAAGAAAATCTTTTAGAATTTGCATCATCCTTTCAGATTGACCATCTGCTTGTGGATGATAGGTCGTACTAAAATGTAAGTCAATTCCAATCTCTTCTTGAATTTGACTCCACAAACAAGTACTCCATGTAGATGAATGATCCAATCCATATACAATTGAACCATCTCATCAACCTTGTAAGTGGACTTGAATGACAAAAAGTGGGCAGACTTGGTAAGCTGATCAATCACTACCCACACGACATCATAACCTTTCCTGATCTTAGGGAAACTAGTGATGAATTCAATAGTAATCTTCCCCCATTTCCATTCTAAAATCTCATGCCGATGTAGAAGACCACCAGGTCATTGATGCTCTATCTTGACTTGCTGACAAGTCAAACACTTTGCAACAAACAGAGAGATATCCTTCTTCATGTTCTTCCACTAAAAGCTTTGTTGTAGGTACGTGTACATCTTGGTAGTACCAGGGTGTATAGTGTACTTATACCCATTGGCTTCTCTCAAAACCTTCTGTCGTAGGTTCCAACTTCAAGTATCCACAACCTTTGTCAGAAACAAACAACACCATCCACTCCAATGGAAAAGTCAGATTGTGTCTTCTCAGCTAAGGCCTTCATCTCATCAAGCTCAAAACTTTCTAACTTTGTAGCAACAACTTCCAAGATCCAAGATGGTGTAATGGACAGAATATCCATGTGAACACACAACTTCTCGGCATCTTCTTTATCATCTGGATGTGGTTGCCAACAGGAAATGTACTCCAGATTCATACCATCACAGACTGCATCCTTCTTCTGACTTAGAGCATCAACAACTGTGTTTACTTTACCAGGATTATAAGTTATGGTAAAGTCATAGTCCTTAAGGTACTCCATCCATTTTTTGTACCCCAAATTCAGATCCTTCTACATCAAAAAATATCTCAAACTTTTATGATCTGAGAAAACTTCAAACATCACTCCATACATATAGTATCGCCAGAGTTTTAAAGCATGCATGATAGTGGCTAGCTCTAAATCATGTGTAGCCCAGTTCACTTCATTAGGTTTCAACTGATGCGAAGCATAGGTGATCACTCAATCTTCTTTCATCAAGACACATATGAATCCTTCCTTAGAAGCATCAGTGAAAATGATGTATGGTTTTCCTTCAATAGGTAGTGCAAGAATAGGAGTAGATGTCAAACATCCCTTCATCTTCTAAAAATTGTCCTCACATTCTGGTGTTCATACAAACTTGACTTCTTTTTGTGTCAACTTTGTTAGAGGGAGAGCTAACTAGGAGAAACTCTTGATAAACCTCTGATAGTAACCTGCTAAATTGAGGAAACTACAAATCTCAGACAGAGTCTTCAGAGCTTTCCACTTGGTCACAACTTCTACCTTTGTGGGATTAATGGCAATATGTCTCGGAGAAATTACATGACTTAGAAACATCACTTCTTTTATCTAGAACTCACACTTTGAGAATTTAGCATAAAGTTTATTTTATCTCAATTTGTTCAGTACAATCCGTAGATATTCACAATGTTGTTCTTCATACTCAGAGTAGACCAAAACATCATCCATGAACACCACAACAAATTGATCAAGGCAATGATAAAACATTCGATTCGTCAAGTCCATGAAAGTAGTAGGGGCATTTGTCATGCCGAAAGAAATGACCAGAAACTCATAATGCCCATAACATGTTTTGAAAGCTATCTTCAGGGCATCTTCATCTTTCACTCACATCTGGTAGTAGCCACTTTGTAGATCCATCTTCGAGAACATAGTGGTTGTTATCATCTAGTTGAACAGGTCATCGATGTGAGGCAATGGATAACGATTCTTTGTTGTCACTTGATTAAGCATATGATAATCCATGCACATATGCAATGAAAAATCCTTATTCACAAACAAGATAGGGGCTCCCCAAGGTGAAATACTAGGGCACACAAAGCCCATGTCGAAAGCTCATGAAGCTGCTTTTTAAGCTTAACGTGTTATGTAGGGGCCAATAGATAAGGTGGCTTAGGAAACATTGCACGTACTCAGAGATGCTCATGCTTCCTTGTCGCAGACTATAGAACTCTAGTTTCTTTCTCTTTAGATAGGCAGGACAAATTTACTTCTCACATAACAATTTGAGAAACTGCTCCCAATTCAAGCTTGAAGTATCGCGAGTATGAGCCATACCCGTCCACTAGACCCGTATTGGCCCATCTAGCACATACATTGCACATGAAATGCCCTACGTGTTGGGTTTTAGAGGAGGCAGAGAAGCAGCGGAAACAAAAATTTTCTCCCCAAAACCCATAACAAAAGGACTCGCGTCAACGTCTATACAAAAGGAAAAATGGTTTGTGGATGCATACCCTGTCCCGAGGCTTGCTCGGTGACAGTACCTCGCGCATTGCACGGTCTTCACCTCCAGTCTTAGACGGTGTCTGTGCAGCTCCTGGTTGCACCGAGACTGAAGACTCCTGGTCTCACCGGGACTGTCGGGATTGACAGTTGTCCTCCGAGCGATAGAGGTCTCCCGCCTCTACAGTCATACACACGGACTGCCTGGAACTCCGAACTCCTTGTCGCACAAGGAATCGGAAGGAGTCACACCCTCTTGTTGGCATACTAGTCGCCAACACACTCTCCTGCCACCAGTCGCTTTCTGCAGTTGTCTTTCCCTTATTGTGCCTCCCTTATCGGGTAGCACTTGCTCGGGCTCTCTCTCGGTTACCAAAACCAGAGAGAACGACAAGTTCACAGAGCAACAAGTTGCACTAGGTTGTACTTTGAGAAGCCCCCAATACCCCTATATATAGGAGGGTCATGGGATAGGGTTCTCTATCCCGGGCAATGCGGGACTAAAGCAGGAGTAGAAGGGTTCGAGATTTTTCCACAAAAACAACCAACTTGCAACCTGAACAAATCATTTCATAAATGAAATGGTCAGTTGGGGATCTGAGCCGGTCGGTTGACACCCCAACCGATCAGTTGGGACCCATGAACAGGTCAGTCACTTCTGAATCGGTCGGTTCGTGGTCCTGATCAGTTCCCGATTGACTTTCCTTCTTTTGTTTCCAATTGGTATCGAATACCAATCCTTGTTCCAATCGAATTGGGCAAGTGAAATGAAAAGAAATTTCTCACCAATCTTACTTTCCCAACTTGCCCGATTGCAACAGTTGAACTGATCGTTTCAACACTTGTAGTAATCGTTCACCTTGTTCATGACCCGATCGACTCACCACCTGATCGGTTCACCAAGCTGAGCCGATCGGTTGGGAGTGCACATTGTGCATAATCAGTCAATTGTGGTTTCAATCAATCCGATACTCTAATCAATCAGTCCAACACCTTGAACACTATGATACTGAGCTATCGATTAATTGAGTGTTTAATTGAACTACTCAACTCCTTTAGTAATCAATCTAAACAGTGTTTGTGGACAAAACTCCTCTTCCAGGTTAAATCCTATGTGTGTGACCCTGCAGGTCCATTTCACGTTGACAGTGAAAGTCCATAACACTTATGACTTCACAAGAAAAGAGCGGTGCCTAGTCACACATCAGTGCTACCCAAGTGAAATAGAAAGTTGGAGAACAACTTTCAATCCTACAATCCATGAATGGTGTTACAGTGAATGTATAATTCCTTTGTCGCTGATATCCAGAATGAACTCGAGGCATGGAACAGTCATCCTGTCAACATTCATTCATTTCTTTGATCTCAGAGTAGATTGGGTGAGATGTGTGTGACATCAATATCACATACTGATTCACACGTGGATGCGCATGCCTTTCTCAATCCTACTCATCAAGTGGCCAAGGATATCAAATTCCCTCAGGAGGGACAAATCCCATATCTATCACTCACCCCTTAAAAGCCCCATGTGTCAAAGCCACCCAATCATCACCTTTATAACAACCCATGTTTCAGGACTGCGTTTGATGATGTCAAAGTGTACCTAACGACATGTGTTGAGTGTAGTGATTTGAGGTCTAAGAATCACACTCACCACCATCACTGTGAGAGTTGACGGTGACTACCAAGCCATGGTTCCATGTGTCACTCTCACGGTGGGTCTGTCCGGTACCTTGTTCTCTAACAAGTACCTAGGTGCTTGGTTTGATATCACTATATCATGACTAATGAGATTTTGTCATCAACCAACACACAATCTAGTCTTCAGTGTTATTGATGTCTATGGTTATTTCCACAATAACAACCAACTAGGGACTAAACAAGAATGTATACTCTTAACATCTGTATGATTTCATCGTTTAGGTCATGAACCTAAAAGCATACGTCATTGAGTAAAACCATTCTTTAGACATCTATCATGTTACACCATCATCTCAGAAACAGTTTAAACATATAGATCGGAAATTGCCTTGTATTATTATTATTCAAATCATTTACAAAGTATCCCATTACAATCATCATATGACTTTATCTATGGGTATACATACCAACAGACTCCCACTTGCACTTAGAGCCAGTCACCAAGGAACGTCAGTCCTTGTGACCTAGCATGACCATCATGCTTCTGCTGAGAAAGGGCCTTAGTGAGTGGATCATCTATGTTGTCTTCAGTTGGTACTTTGCAAATCTTCACATCTCCTTGTTGTACGATCTCTCGTATGAGATGGAAGTGCCGCAGTATGTGCTTGGACTGCTGATGTGATCTAGGTTCCTTATCTTGTGCAGTAGCTCCATTATTTTCACAATAAAGCTCAATTGCATCACAGCTACTGGGAACTACACCAAGTTCAGAGATGAACTTCCTGATCCACACAACCTCCTTTGCTGCATGTAAAGCAGCAATATACTCGACCTTTATAGTAGAATCAACAACTATTTCTTGCTTGGAACTCTTCCAGCTCACAGCTCCATTATTAAGGCAAAATACAAATCCTGACTGCGATCTGTAATCATCTTTATCGGTTTGGAAGCTTGCATCGGTGTAACCCTTTACAACCAGCTCTTCCTTGCCGCCGTAAATAAGAAACTGATCCTTAGTCCTTCGTATGTACTTGAGGATGTTCTTCACGGCTGTCCAGTGAGAATCCTCGGGATCTGACGGGTACCTGCTCGTCATGCTGAGAGCATACGAGACATCTGGGCATGTGCACAACATAGTGTACATGATGGATCTGATGGCTGATGCATATGGGATCTCATTCATACGCTCCCTCTCTTCACAAGATTGGGGACATTGAGCTCTAGAGACGGTGACTCCATGTAGCATGGGGATGTTGCCTCTCTTTGAGTTCTCCATGCTGAACTGCTTCAACACTTTGTCGATGTACGTGCTCTGACTTAGTCTGAGAAGCCTTCTAGATCTATCTCTATAGATCTTAATTCCTAGAATATAGGATGCTTCTCGTAAGTACTTCATTAAGAAAGTATTCCCAAGCCAAGTCTCTACCTTCTCTAAAGCTAAGACATCATTCCCCATCAAAAGTATGTCATCCACATACAATAGGAGGAATGTGATCGAGCTCCCACTAACCTACTTGTACACACAAGGTTCATCTTCATTTTGAATAAAGCTAAACACTTTGACTTCCTCATCAAATCAAAGATTCCAACTCCGATATGCTTGCTTCAATCCATAGATTGACCTTTGCAGCTTACAGACTTTATTGGCATTCTTTAGATCTACAAAACCTTCAGGCAGTGTCATGTACACATCCTCACTTATATTCTCATTAAGGAATGCAGTTTTAACATCTATCTGCCAAATCTCATAGTCATAATAAGCTGCAATAGCAAGCATGATAATGATGGACTTAATCATGGCAACTGGAGAAAATGTTTCGTCATAGTCAACACCTTGAACTTGTCGAAATCCCTTCGCAACCAATTTGCCTTTATAAGTTTGCACATTTCCATCCATTTCGGTCTTTTTCTTAAAGACCCACTTGCACCCTATGGGTTTTACCCCTTCGGGTGGTTCCACCAAAGTCCATACTTTGTTGGAGTACATGGATTCCATCTTGGATCTCATGGCTTCAAGCCATTTCTCAAAATTTGGTCCCTCCATAGCCTCTACGTAGGTAGTTGGATCATCATCTATGATCAACTCTCCACCTTCCTGAGTCACAAGGTATCCAAACCTCTCAGGTTCAAGGTGGGTCCTACTATATCTACAAGGTCCTTGTGTTACCTGAGGAGACTGAGATTCCACAACACCTTGTGAATCTACATTTTCCTCTAGTACATCTACCGGTTCAATGTTTTCTTGTTGGGCTCAAACCTCTTCAAGCTCTATATTCCTCCCACTGCTTCCTTTGGAAATAAATTCCCTTTCTAGGAATACAGCATCCCTGGCAACAAACACTTTGTTGTCAGTAGGGTGGTATAAGTAATATCCCCTCGTTTCCTTGGGATATCCAACAAAATAACATTTATTGGATTTGGGTCCAAGCTTATCCGGAAACATTTTCTTGACGTAAGCCTCACAACCCCAAATCTTCATAAAAGACAAATTGGGACGCTTCCCATACCATATTTCATATGGTGTCTTTTGAACCGATTTAGATGGCACACGGTTAAGTATAAACGCGGTGGTTTCAAGAGCATGACCCCAGAAGGAAATCGGAAGATCAGCAAAACTCATCATTGATCACACCATATCCAACAATGTGTGATTCCTTCTTTCAGACACACCGTTATGTTGTGGTGTTGCAGGTGGAGTCCATTGTGATACAATACCACGAGCTCGCAGAAGGTCCTCAAACTCCTGGCTTAAGTATTCTCCACCTCGATCGCATCGAAGTGCCTTAATACTTTTAGCAAGTTGGTTTTGTACTTCATTCATGAAATTCTTGAACCTTTCAAGGGTTTATGACTTATGCTTCATCAGGTACACATAGCCATACCTACTGAAATCATCAGTGAAGGTAATGAAGTACTGACACCCATTTCTGGCATTAGTTCTAAAAGGCCCACATACATCAGTATGTATGAGTCCTAATAGATCACTAGCTCTCTCACCTTTACCTGAAAAGGGAGTCTTGGTCATCTTGCCCAATAAACAAGATTTGCATGTCTCTATTGATTCATAATCAAAAGAATCTACATAACCATCTTTATGGAATCTAGAAATGCGCTTCTCATTTATGTGCCCTAGACGACAATGCCAAAGATATGTTTTGTTTGAGTCGTTGAGTTTTTGCTTTTTGGTGTTTACGTTGTATACACTTGTCTCCAAGTCTATCAAGTATAGACCATAAGACATTGGGGCACTGCCATAAAAGATCCCATCTTTAGAAATGAAACATTTTCCATTCTTAATAAGAAATTCAAATCCATCCTTGTCCAAACAAAAGACGGAAATGATATTCCTTTTTATGGCAGGTACATAATAGCAGTTCTTCACTCTATTATTAGCCCATTCGGTAGAGTTAACTCATAGGTTCCTACAGTACTGGCGGCAACCCTTTCCCCATTGGCAACACATAGTTCAACCTCGCCTTTCCCCAAAGGCCTACTTCTCTTAAGATCCTTCAGATTTGAACAAATGTGAGATCCGCATCCGGTATCAAGTACCCATGACAAAGAAGTAGTAAAGTTAATCACTATCACATATACACCAGACGTAGAGATCTCTATCTCTGACTTCTTCTTCCATCGTTCCTTCCATCCTCTCCATGTAGAAGAAATTGGTTTGGCGAGAGAACCCTTCTCTCCCTTACCTTTCGTTCCATTGATCTCTATCAATGAACTTTCTTTCTTCTTCACCAACACATTAAGCGTACATAGAGTGGATTCAAAGGCTCCTGGTATATCTGGATTGTGAAGAACACTTCTCGCAGTTCTCAACCAGATATGGAATTTGTTCTCAATTAATTTTCCCATTTTAAAAGATGATTATTTTGCCATTCTACAAGAGAAAATTGTATTTGTCAAAACTCCTTTTGATTTGAGTAAAATTTGATGATAGTTAATTAGGCCTTTAATTAATTACCGCTCCCACTATTTTGACTCAAATTGATAGCCCTCACCATCAATTCGGAAGATTGTAGTGTACAATATTCTAGTGGGTCAAGATCCTGAAATCCTCTGAGCCATGGACCAGCTAGGGTTGTCACTCGCAACTCAGATCTCCCAGGTAGGAAACTCTTGCCAATTGCATCATATGCAACTCTTGAAAGATGTCATATGCAACTCTTTGCCATGATCATCTCCATGCCTCAAGGTACTAGATCCCATCCAGATCACCTTGTTAAGTCCAACCCAAAGCCAACACGATGAATATGCACCCTGCTAGGGCAGACCCACACATTCATCCTTCACGCTTCCACGAGATAGATGGTTCACCACGCTAGGGCGTGCCCACACTTGATCGATCAAGCTTTTCACGTGTGTCCCATTTGGAAGGCATCTAAAACTTAATATTTAATGAGGGATTTGGTTTTTATATACATATACATATCCAATCACCACTATATATAGTATGTATCATATACATGCTATATCCCACAGAAAACATGCAAAACGATAAAAGCAATGATTATGGCCATCCTATTGTGATTCCTCGAGCCAAGAGGAATCATGGTCATCTAGGTCTACATCACATGCAACTTGTACAAGATGAAATCTATGCCTGCCTTTCTGGGTTTGATCAGCTTATCTCCATGACTGATCGGCTCCCCATCAGTTTGGTTGTTCAGGTGCCACCAACTGATCGACTGGCGCCTCCAGCCGATCGGTTCACCGGTCATCATGCATCTCCTCAGATCACCACCCGCTCGTCTCGTTCCTCGAACCGGTCGTCTGGAACACTAACCGATCAGTTCACGCCTTGAACCGATCGTCTCAGGTCGTCCACCATTCTTTGACATAACAAGAAATAAAATCTATCCTATTTACAATTGAATTGTGAAACCCCGAGTTACATTCGGGGGGAGCAAAGGTAGGAAAAGAAATCTTGAATTATTTCGAGTTACATCAGGAATGAGAGAAAGGGAATCAGTGCGCAGACCGAGATGCAAGCAACCACATACAACCACACACAAATATAGGGTTTATAGGCCATAACCATGCTACACATCCACCACAAAACTCGATTAAGGGCGACATGTATCGAGTGCATTAATATTACATATCATATATGTATATTTGGGATTTGTGGATTGGACATGCATAAAGCCAATTTTATTCGCATCATGTGCAATAAATAAAGGCAACAAACCAAAATCGATCATATCAATAATCCTAAAATATAGAGCAGTTGACGTGGCTCTCATACCACTATTGGGTTTTAGAGGAGGCAGAGAAGCAGCGGAAACAAAAATTTTCTTCCCAAAACCCAGAACAAAAGGAATCGCGTCAACGTCTATACAATAGGAAAGATGGTTTGTGGATGCATACCTTGTCCCGAGGCTTGCTCGGCGATAGTACCTCACACTTTGCGCGGTCTTCACCTTCGGTCTTGGACGGTGTTTGTGCAGCTCCTGGTCGCACTAGGACTGAATACTACTGGTCTCACCGGGACTGTCAAGATTGATAGTTGTCCTCCGAGCGACAGAGGTGTCCCGCCTCTACAGTCATCCACACAGACTGCCTAGAACTCCGAACTCCTTGTCGCACAAGGAATCGAAAGGAGTCACACCCTCCTATTGGCGTACTAGTCGCCAACACACTCTCCTATCACTGGTCGCTTTCTGCAGTTGTCTTTACCTTGTTGTGCCTCCCTTATCGGGTAGCACTTGCTCGGGCTCTCTCTGGGTTACCAAAACCAGAGAGAACGACAACTTCACAGAGCAACTGGTTGCACTTGGTTGTACTTTGAGAAGCCCCCAATACCCCTATATATAGGAGGGTCATGGGACAGGGTTCTCTATCCCGGGCAATGCGGGACTAAAGCAGGAGTAGAAGGGTTTGAGATTTTTCCACAAAAACAACCAACTCACAACCTGAACCGATCGTTTCATAAATGAAACAGTCATTTGGGGATCTGAGTCGGTCGGTTGACACCTCAACCGATCGGTTGGGACCCAGGTACCGGTCGGTTCACTTCTAAACCGGTCGAATCGTGGTCCTGATCAGTTCCCGGTTGACTTTCCTTCTTTTGTTTCCTATTGGTATTGAATACCAATCCTTGTTCCAATCAAAAACTCAATTGTCATGGAAGTTTGTGTTGGCTTCTTCAATTCCAACTTTTGAAAAGTGGCAAGTGGCATAAGATTAATGCTTGCCCCTGAGTCACACTGTGCTTGTGGAAAATTTTGGCCACCTATGGAACATGGGATGTAGAAACATCCTGGATCTTTCCTCTTCTTTGGAAGACTTCCTTGGATTATAGAACTCACTGTTTCATCAACACACACAACATCTATATCTTTGATCCGCCGTTTCTTATTGATGATGTATTTCATGAATCTTCAATATGATGGAATTTTCTCTATAGCCTCCACCAATGGAATGTTAATGTGAAGCTTCCGGAAGATCTCAAGAAATTTCTTGAAGTGCCTTTGCTCTTTCCTTAGCTTTAAACTATCTGGGAATGGAACGCTTGGCTCCTTTATACACTTGTGTGGTGGCACATATGGGCTACTCAGGGTCTCCTCCCCTAAGCTAGCTTCAATGTCACCCTCTGGCGTAGGCTTTGGCACGTTATTCATGGTTGGTGTGGCTCATGGCTGCTCATCCTTCTCGGTGGTAGTATCTCCATTACAAAGTATGGCCTTCACCTTCTCCTCTTGCCTAGGTGTGGGCACAACTGTGATGGGTTCTTAGTGGGATTTGCTAAACGTGCGACATCCTCCTGGTAGTCCATATAAGCTATTGGGGTATGCAACATGGGGCTTAGCCTACGTTTCCAAATGCATTTTTCCCTTTTCATGGACCTCCCCCACCAGGGGTTCTATCTCCTTAATCACAGATATATACTTAACTTGATGATGTGATTCAGTAGTCTTTGCATTACGAGGTGGTCCTTGTTGATTTTGATGCTTCATGGTCACAACTTCATTGGCAATTTGGGCCAAAGTCATCTCCAATGCCCTCATCTGCACTCCATGACTTTGCAACATCTGCCCAAATTTATTCAAAATCTTGCCCTAAGACTGTAACTGCTTAGCGAACATATTCATCAACTCTTGATTTTGTGTCACTACTTGGCTGAGAAATTCAGTGCTTTTGTCCTCTGTAGTGGGTTGTGGCTTTGCATCCGGGTCTTGTAGGAAGTTGTTTAGATCCTTCCATGAGAATTTTCCATCCTTTCTCCAAGAGTAATCATTTCTCCTGTAACCCTGTTGTTGAATGAATTTAACTTGGGCCTCCTCATCAGACTCTTCCTCTTTCTCTACAAGTTTCTTGGCTATGAGATCCATTTTGGCTTTCAATTCTTTAATTGCCTTTGATTCCCCTACAGCTCTGGCTTGTTCCGGTGCATCTCTATCACCCCATGACTGCTTTTTAGCCATGTTTTTCAGAATTTCCTAACACCTTATATTAGTGTTATTCAGGAAGAACCCCGATCCTGCTAAATCTAGATTGCTTCTATCATGCTCAGAAAGAGTAAAATAGAAAATCTTGACCTACTTTTCTTTGTCTAGCCCATGATGTGGGCATATCCTTAGCATTATCTGGAATCTCTCCCAACTCTCAGAATATGTTTCACCAGCTTTCTAACTGAAATTGTGGATTTTTCTTATGAGATCATTTGTCTTCTCAGGCTGGAAAAATCTCTCGAAGAAAATTTCAACCATGTGGTTTTAAGATTCCACATACTCTTCATCCAGATTATGTGGCCATTCTCGAGTATTTCCCGCTAGAGAACTGGGAAATAACTTCAAGTAGAGCATCTCTTGTGGAAACTGGTGTATCTTGACCATATCACATTTCTCCACGAACTGGCTTATCTGGGTCACCGAATCTTCATTTTTTACCCCGTGAAACGCATTAGACTTGACCAAATTGATTAGGCCTGGGTCAATTTTGTAGTCAGGAATGTTGTTGGCCTGCTTCTTAATTGGCCATTTAGATGCAGAAGAGGACGACGCCTTGATTTTCTCCCAAATTATTTGTTCCTCAGCCATTGCTTCGGGTTCAGAATCTGGATTCTTGTTCTCGAGTTGATTTTTGGTGTCGTTCTCCTCGTAGTCTGATCCCAAAAATGGGACTTCTGGCAATGACTGTGCGTAGTCTGTGCTATGCGTACTCATAGCACACACCATGTACTAGTACCTCACAGTAATAAATTTAATTAGGCACAGTTCTAGACGATTACAAATTATGAAAGATAGACGATTAATTTCTAGAATTTTTTTTTAAATGTGGCCTAGAGTGGCCGCTTGCAACCCTCGTAGTGCCGAAAATTGCCGTTCCCCGACAATGGCACCAAAAACATGACATGATTTTACCATGTGTATAATGCAAGTGCACACGTCAATGTAATACATGCCTTGTGAGGCCTGAGTCAAACTCAGGGAACAGATTTTTGGTAGACTACTACTAACTGTTCGCAATCAGCTAGACTGATTAAAATGGTTTGAGAGTTGATTGAAAAAGAAAAGAAAAATAAAAGAAAGCAAAACAATCGATTAAATGGTTGGTTTAATCAATTAAAGATGGAATCTTTAGGTTTGTGGTTTCACCAGAGGTTCTCGTTGTACTAATTCCTACACAATTATCCTAATTCGTCTCCTATTCCACGTAGTGTCCTGTAGTCAGAATTGTTCGCTGTCATGATACAATTCACTACCTAAATCTAGGTCGGTTCCACAGTCGTAGTAACCTATACCCTAAACTAGGTGCATGAAGATCATACTCTGGGTTTCCACCATTAACTGGACATCGTCTTGTTCAATGGATTTATTAGTTAATGTGATCATCGTCTCTTTTCAACCATTAATTCTTCTTTCAAAGTAATTAAAGGCATTAGATTATAATTAGGGTGATCAATCATAATGATATAATTGAGAAAATGACATCATACCACGGATTTAAGAGACAAATTATGATAAACTATGTAAAAAGTATCATACAATGATTACCCGGGCTACTCCTAGTCCTAAAGATAAAGGGGATTAGCCCAACATGTTCATCTCAATGAAAGACAAGATGAGAGAGAGGGAAAACATATGGAAAACGTGAATAGATGTAATGTAAACCCCTAAATGGAGGATATTCAGGCATTCCTTGGTGCGGGGTGAACATTCTACAACCTTTCGACGGTGGAAAACGTCTTCTATGACTCTCGGAATGATCGAGGCATAGCTCTCAGCTCTGTTCTTCTCTCCTCTCCTTCTTAAGACTTGTCCGGTGACTAATGACGTGATCCCTTGCTTAGGGTCATCTTAATTAGGTATATGCACCACTTTAGGTCACCCAAAGATCACCACTGTATGATTAGACACGATCTTTAGCAAAAATGGATCTGACGACGTCAATACCATCGATGTGGGTCGATGGTATTGACCTGCATGAGGCACCGACGCTTGCACAATTCTTGGGGTTCTCTCTGATGTTGCCTCGATACCATCGACGGTGTATCGATGGTATCGACACCTTAGGCATCGCTTTTCTCTAGAATCTGACATTGAAGCTGATTTTGCTGAGGCAAGGTCGATAGTATCGAATTTGCGACATCTGGAAATCTGGCTTGCTGACACTCTCTCGATACCATCAACAGTTCCATCGATGGTATCGACTTCTGATTGCTCTTCTCTGGCAATGCACTGTGACCAGGTCGATGATATCGACCATCCGTCGATGGTATCGACATATTCAGATATTCAACTTGCCTGAAGTGAAGAGAAGAACAGCAATCAAATCCAACAAATATGATCTTTTATACCAAATAAGGTGAAACAAGGTAAATTTGATGCATTTTGAGATCATAGACTAAGAAAAGTGAATCATGTGATATTAACTACAAATATGACTAATAAACGCATAAAATGAATGTAAAACTAGCCTATAAAATCGATTCAAAATCCTCACATCAACACACTATGGTCCTTTTCTGACCTTTGTGAGGTCCATCCACCAACATCATCGTAATGAAGTGGTGACCGACACAACCTCTCTTACAGAGGTTCTTTACATCCCGATACAAGCTATGGTGGTTATCATCACATCTTATATAGGATAAGAACTGTCTCTAGGTATCACCCTTAATGAGCACACATGCTCTCATCAGACCCTCTAGTCTGGATCATTCTAACCATCAGTTAGGGGTGATAAGCGGTACTAACATCGAGTCCTTCATGCACCTACTTCCACCGCATGGAAGTGAATCTTTACATTAAACTCAAGAACTTGCATCATGGTGTAGTTGAACCATCTCATATGTAGTTCAACAGGATCTGTCCCTTGATAGTATTCTCTCTTTCTCATGTCATCTAGGTAAGGCAATATACCATAACCCAAATTGCATCTTAAACTTCTATGGGAAACTTACTACACATTCATATTGATGAACTCCCATTATCTCTCGGGGACTCTTTATCCTCTATATCAACTCATTGGGTTACCTGTGTTCGTCCTTCACCTCCTGTCATGCATGGCAACATGCCTTATGCAACATTATCTTAGGATAGGGAGTAGAGAAATCCCACCACCACCTAAGTGGATTGGGAGTAATGATGCCAAATCCTTGATTAAACGTCCTTCCTTAGACACTTCAGTTCATTCCACTTACATAGTGATCTTATTCTTCATTAATTGGTGTGTTATAATTTTTTGAGTAGAATTAATTCCACCTGAGTTTCTACTTCTATCTTAGGTTGATAAGGATAGAAATGATAGGGATGGTTATAAACTATTTTCCTATGTTCTAGGTGTGCTATTATGTAATCCTATTTCCATTAGATAAGCATGAGTGCCGACTGTATGTAGATGTGATAGCATGTTATACAGATCCAATTTGTACTATATTTAAAAAAAATGTCAAAATAGATAAAACGATAGTCTTACATTAATTATTTGCAAAAAGTTCATGGAAGCATATATGTAGAGACTACAACATTAAAATCCTAAAAACCATCTACTCTTCAATCCACATAGTACATCGCATGCATCTCTCATCTATCTCTTTTTTGTTTCACAAGTCCATGAATTTCTGTACAGAATAAATTCACACATGGGCCAACAAAAGGTGTGGCTCAAAAAAGGTAGTACTAAATATTTATTATTGAGATATTTAAATAAATATGTACAAGAGGAGATCCAATGAATTTAGAAAATTAATTAAGAACTATTTGGTTGACTAAGATCAAGAAGGTAAGGATTTTAAGGATACATGTTTGTAAGATATGACTCACAAGAGTATTCAAAGTACCAAATTTATAAGAGTATTCACAAAATAAGATGTACTCAAGAGTATCAACCATTCCATATATCAAGATATCAAAGTATTCAAAATGCAATGCTTTATCAATTGGCACATTCCATCTCATATTTTTCTTAACCACGTCTAGGTATTATAACATATCAAAACCTAGCATCTTGACTCTAGAAACCAAGTTCCCATATTAGTTGTTTCATATGCTTGGTTCTTTAGATTTTAATTAAAAAGGATGGATTTATATCCTAATATAGTTTCAATGCATGTAACATTAATAAATCAACGATAAACTCTAACATGGATGGGCTTGAAAACATATTAAGTAGCATTAGGTTCTATAATAAACATCAAATATCATGATCCACTCATATTAATCTAATCGCCTTATTTTGTGTTAATATGCAAGAGAGTTCGTGAAATATGCCACATATGTTTCCTTTGCCAATTAATATACACATAATTGCTAAATATGTCTAGTGGAAGTATAATGTGCTTAATACATGAATTCATATAATAGTTGGAATTTTAATGACTATATATCTTAATAATGTTCCATTATCGAAATTGATATTAAATTAATGGACTTAATATGTTAGATAATTAAAATATGGAAATTCTTGCAACATAATATAATGTAACTCTTTTGGTAACAAAGTGAAGACAGTAATACTCAATATATTGAAAGTTAATAATAATAATGTGATATTAATTAAAATACCATGGTTATGAACTAAAAAAATTGTATTAGAACTCAAAAAATCAAACTTCATAATGAAAGTCTAACATCAAAATTGTGATTCTTGGGTTCCAATTAGCTTCTATGCCTAGTTTCACATAAATTGTACACTCCTAGATACCTTTATTTCATTTAGAAAGGAAATTATAGCTTGTCTAAAATATAAACAAAATATTGCATGACCTCAAAAGAGAAATCTAATAGAAAAATTGTTTTCCTTATTTTACAAATATCTTGGGTGACAAGTTTGTTGTTAACTGCATAATCCTATCCATCCTAATTTGAAAAAGGAAAGAAATGCACTTCAAAAAATTTAGTATATTAGTTATTTAATCAATCCATTCTAACTTAATAAAGTTTTCTTTAATTTCTTGTGACATGTCTGATTTAATGATTTCTCTAAGTTTCCTTGTCAATATTTACTTCCTTTTTTTTCTCAGACATAGGATCAGTGCTGACTGTCTGATCTTTGATCAGACGGTGCACAATTTGTCTTCTACCCCAAGCCAAGTTCTTTTTTTCCATGTGTAGTACTCTCACCAACCTCCTACTTTACTTCACATATTTGTGGCCCTTCTCTTGATCTTTCTTTGAGAATTTTCATGCATTAAATTTTTGATAAGATTCCACATCTAACCATACCTTTTTGAACCCTAGTTTTCCAAAACTAGGAAATGTCCGATTCAAGGTTTTGGCCTCTCCTTCCCATGACTTGCAAATCATGCATCATTGACACCTATGTATATCTAAGAATCTATAAACCATAACCCACTCGTTTAAGACCTCTATCTAATATCAATTTGGTCTGAGGGAGTGTGTCATGTTGCAAACTTGAATTTCACCATTGTCCACCTAGTCACCTACAGGGCATCTCCGACCATCAAGACCCAATTAAAAATATTGTAAGACTTCCTAAACTCTACACTTCCTTTGGAGACAAGTATCCTTCTGTGGTTTTGTGACATATTCTTTTCCCTTGAACTCAAACTTTTTGCTTTATTTTTCGGCTTAAGAACTCTTGGTTTTAAGTGTGTTACTAGTCTGTTGAACCTAGAGATAATGCCCCTTATTTCACCACAATTTTATTTCATTGTCTCCCATGTGTTGCTCTTATTTTTAGCTTATTACTCACTTTTTTCTCTAATTTTTCTTCCTTTAGCTATCATGTCAGGGAACCCTAACAAGAGCTTCACCATGTTCCTTGCCTTGGGTTTGGGTTCACTAAGTTTTGATTGTTCTACAAAACTTGATGGCACCATAATCTTCCAGGGATTTCTCTTAAACATTAGAGTTTGATCGATAGTTTGAGTCTCTAGGTCATTAGCTCCAAGCTTTTCCTGACAAAGAACAATAACACACATGTTCTTTCATTTTTGACCTTTGGTGTTGAATCCCACTTTGCCTTAAAACCCGAGGGTATTTTGATATTCTCCTTAAATCTAGCAATGCGCCTCTCTAGTTGTACGCTCAGGCCACTTGGATGATTCCTATAGGGACATCTCAGCAGGACCCATCCTCCCTCTTGTGGATACTGTTTTCCGTGTGTGGATTTTCTCTATGGTCTGATTGGTTAATTATTCAAAAAATTTATAACTAACTATGTAATCATCAGAAAACTACACAAAAATACTCTTTGGATTCATTAAAATATTATCTATATAAATAGATATATTTCATAAACTAAATCAAAGAATAATAAAGAGTTCATCATCTAGGTTTTATGATATCCATACTAATTAATAATTTCTATATATAATTCAGTACTAGGTGAAGAACCAAAATTGGATATACATTTTAGACTTTCACAAATTGACATACTTCTTGAGGTATGTTGCATTATGTCAAACTATATTGTTAAATTAATGCAATTTCACTCTCTTGATATATGTTGCATATCTTGTATTCTATGTTGTGCATTTGACCTAATTTTCTCTCACTTAATGTATGTTGCATCCCCTTATCAATTATATTGAGCAATAAATTTATTTTTCTATCTTTTGGGCCTCTTTGGGGTACTTTACTAATGAATTTTTTCTTTCTTTACTTGATGACCTATTTAGGTCTAATAGTAATGAATTTGAGTTCCTAATATTCTTGAACTATCTATAATTCATGTGGAACTCCAAAATTGTACATTACTTCAAGATGGAACCCTTATTGCGGAATTATACTAAATTGTTCCTTATTATAATATGTAACCCTAACTTTCCCACTTTTTTGGTAGACACCTCATATTATCCAATTTTTGTGACAGAAATCTCACAAATTCTATTTTTATATCCATAATTTCACTTATCTCTACATTTATCCATGCTTTGTGATTTAGTATCCCTAGATATTTTTATGTGATTTCATTTTCGAGTTATGTTCCTATGTTATCTATTAGAATTGAGGTTATGTGCCCCATACCTAGGTTACGTGCCCAATTTATATATTGGGGAGTTTGTTTATGTGCCATGGTGTGTCAGGTCTTGGTTTATGTGCCCTAGCCACCAATGCAATTATTTATATTTCACTACTACTATGTTTTTCTCAATTGCATGCAACTTGATTATTATTGATGATTGGTTATGTGCCCTAAAATATTTATGTGTTCTTTGTAATATCTTGTTTTGTATAATGACATGTGTAACTATTGATTATCATCTTATTAAAATTTATATTCTTTTGATATCCACTTGAATGGTACTTTCCTCTTGAATGGGAAGCCTTGTTATATACATGGTCCTTTTTCTAAACATTGTTCAATCCTTATCAATATGCTCATACCGACATTTTATGCTGACAATATCCAATTTGTCTTCTCTTATGGGGTATGCTTCCAACCCCTTAGGTGGAGAGCAAGGAGGAGTAGACTAAAGTTGATCAGGACTTACTCAAGTGTAGTTGATCTCTCTGGGAAGATATATTCAAGGTTGTTAGATAACCCTCTTCTAGTCTTATGCTATACATTAGGTTTCTAATGTATCACCCTACACCGTGAAGCATTATGATGGAATCAAACATTATAATATTTAGATAGTTTATGTTCTCTTGCTACATTTTGGTATATGAAACATTATTTTGAATAAATTGGATTGTCATCCATTTGCAAAATGTTGGTTGTGTGTTTGGAAGATGTGTTGTTTCCTTTTATTTGATTTAGTGAGGAGTAGATCCCATCTTTGGTTCCACTCCTTGTGGTATGGTTTCAAAGCAAAAAAGTGGTCAGTTAATCAAAATATTTCAATCTTATCTTTGTTGGATGTTTACATCTTACACATGTTTCTTATATCTAGAACCCTTGACTTGTACAAACATACCATTGTGGTTGGAGATAACTCATTTATCAATATCCTAACTTGTTTTGTGACACCCAAAGTACCTACTTCCAATGATGGATCCTCCTTTTACCCTTCAATATCTCAAGTTACCCCTACTATAAGGAATGAGGGGGAGCCACTCTACTTCCTTGAAATGTGAATAATAGAAAATAATACAATGCCAAACAAGAGAATATTTTTTCATAAATGATGATATATTATAATTCATGTATGTAATCTATCAAATACCAAAAAATGTTATAGTAGGAGATACAAATATAACTATTACAATATTCATGTTTATCAATGTTATTCGCCAGGCAGGGTGTACCTAAAAGAAAACTATAGGAACTAAAGTATAGAGGGTAAATCAAATACTTCAATCTACCTCCCAAGAAAGATCAACTAACTCTTGGATAGTTTTGTTCAACTTTAGTCAACTCCTCCTTGCTCTTTACCTAAGGGGTTGGAAGTATACCCCACAAAAGAAGATAAAGTGGATGTTGTCAGCATAACAATGCCAATATGTGCATATAAATAGTGATTGAGCAAGTATATGAGAAAAGGGACGACATATATAACAAGGGTTCCTAGAGAAAGAGGGAAAGGAACCGTCCAAGTGGATATCAAAAGAAACATCACAATAACATGAAAATAAATAGATTTACTTGTCATTAGTTAAAGCAAAGTACACCTCAAAAGTTTAAGATGATAAATTAGGGCACATGACCCATCAACATTAATATATAAATAATCAACATGGATGTGAGATAGTCTTAGTAATATTGAACTAGTAAACTAATGGTAACTAGAGAACATAACCCTAACACGATAGAACATAACACATAACCATACTGCCAAATATATAAATGTGGGCACAAAACCCCAGTGTGGGGCTTATAACCGCCATCCCAAAATAAAATAAAGGGACACATAGCTCAAAAACCAAATCATATTATAAAAAACATAGTACTACTTAATCAACGGGAATGCAAAAATAGACAAAAGTAAGGTTTAGTTATGGTATTCAACAAGATTGTCTAACTAAACGTGGAACATCAGATCATAAAAATCTATCATGAGTAAATTAGGGTTTCATTGCAGAAATATCACAATAGAGATCAAATCCACAAATTAGGTTTCAATTAGAGATAGAAAGAACATGATTATAAATCATAGATTTGAAGTACAATATCAATAAAGAACTTCAACATCAGAGTCTCGTAATAATTTAAATAAATCTCAAAGAAGTGATTTCACAAATGTCCTTCAAATTATGTTAAAAGACAAAGGAAGTCTAGTTATTTCTTAATATAGACTCAGAGAGATGCAACATAATAATGATGTGTGTTTAAGATTTGGGTCCAAAATCTAGACCTAATTAGTGTATTAATCCCGCTATTAACATATCAGATATAAATAATAAATTAATGATTGTATTACAAGCCCTAGAAATATTGAATTTTAACTAGATTGGTTTTAGGTAATGAAACCTATACCATCAAGTAGAGTTTATTTTTTTTATTACAAAACATATTTTTAATTATTTTTTCAGTATGCATGTGTTATGATTTATGCAATATAAATCCATGTACTGAAGTTCTCAAAAAATAAATAATTTGAAAAGACCAAAATGCCCCAACATTAACCGTAAGGACTTTAACCACATGATAGGGTAGACTCATAAACCCAAACTCTTAAATAAAGCACAATAGATAATAAAATGAATTTTGAAAAGACTTAAAATGCCATGAACAATGTGATAGAATGAAATGAAAACTTGGGTGAGATTTAAATTGGCAGGTTGTCATCTTCTTTGTTGCTCAGAAGTTGCAATGAAGCAGACTGAACATAGAGATTTCAAGGTCCAAAGCGGTGAGTGAAGTTCAAACACCATGAGAGAAATCAGAAGACTTCCACCACCAATGAGTTCCTCACACTCCTGGGGACTCAATAGGCCCATGCATGGGTCATGCAATGGTAAGTGTGCCAATCTATAGTTTTTGCCCTAAGGGAAGCCGAGAAAGGCAGCAAGGAAACCCACAAAATAGTAACCTTAGAACAAATCAAAACCTCAGGAGAAAATTTGGGACCACAACGCAGACAACAACCTAAAGCTGTCAATAAATCAGGGATGAATCACACCTATGGCACAATAATGGAGAAAGAAGGAGAAGAAGCTCACAATTAGGGAAATAGAAACAATAACTCAAAGTTATGAATTTGAGGCATAAGCAACTTCACACAGACACTAAGAACTTATTCCAACAGTTAGACATGCCCAAGGTCTTCCTCAAGCAGGTAGCAAACTAGATCTCAGTGGATGTAGAAGAAGGAGGTGGGAAAGACATCTACATGCCAATGAATGATAAATTGAGGATTCGAAGAGATAATTTAGGGCTTTACAAATTATTAGAGAGCATCTTATATAGGTCCAAAACATTAGTGTGATCAGGAGTACCAAACAAAATTGAAATAGGGAAAAAGTAGAACCCCTTGCCAACTAGGAGGTTGGGGAGAGGAAACCCAGCAAGGTTAGGGCTCATCTGAGTTGGCAACACGTAAGGAATGCAGTGAGAGGAAAAACTTAGGGTGAGCAGGAGATAAGGTGAGAGGACAATCAAGAAAAGAAGAGACAAGGGTGGAACCTGACTATAGAGTCTAGATGATGGTAGATGTGAGGAAGGAGAAAAGCAAAAAACCACTAGATGTGAATCCAATGACTCATAAAGAGCACAAAATTTCTAAAACTAGAAAGGGTCGTGTGACTCTAGGACTTTAGGTGAAAATGAGATATACATTGCATGGCATAGAAAAAAAAAATAGAATTCGGGATTAATAAAACTAAGCATAGCCCGACTTAGATAAGGACATTACATTTAAATGAATTATCTTCTTTGATCAATCTTGGATAGCTATAATTATCCATATACATTGAAACTTTCCAATTAGACTAACTAGGATCTAAAAAATCCATTTTTGGGATCAAATATAGGTTTTGAGATTATCTTGTACAAGTTCCATTACACTTAGGGTCTAAGTCAATTATCTCAATATTTATTATTGTATATTATCATTACCTTCCATATGTATTTTTTAGTGTCCAACTATCATTTTCTTACTAAAAATAAGTTTCAAGATATTATCTTCCATGAATTTTGTAATAATTCCATTAATGTCAATATTAATTTACATAATGTCACATTAATCATTCCCACTTACACTAAGCATCCAATTAGTGTTACATTAAATATATTAGTATTATTATTGTGCAAATGAATCAATTATTCATATTTATTCACTTATTTTTATGAAATATGCACATTTAGTGACACATTAGACATTTATTTATATTTATGTAAATTAGATTACTTGTTAACCATATTTGAGTCATTTGATGCATATTAGTGATTAAAGTGAAACATATTGTATATTCATGATTTGATTTTCATATTAAACCATGATTATATGATTAGAGAAGCAAATGTCTATAGTGATTATACCTGATACCAAGGATGCATTTATTATGGTTAGTAAACCTCAACTTAGGGTTTCAGTCAATATGATCACCACACCACACACCCCTTATCAACATGCAGGAAGTCTGGGGTTAGGTTCAATATATCCAAAACATCATATGATTAGAGTTCACATATCAAAATCATGGTTAGGGTTACATGCATGCATAACTACACTTAAATGGGATCATGTGGATTAAATGATCATCAGGGTACAACCTAGCATACCAGAGTATAATTCTAACCTTATTTGGTCAATTCAAAGGATTTGAACACACTAACCTCCTATTCATGGAATTATGGTTTCTATTGTTAGGATAGACAAGATTCGGTATGTTACAAGACTCTTCCTCTTATATCCTCACTTTTGGTGAAATTGAATATAGAGAATATGAGGCTTTACTGATAAGTAATTCCTTAAAGTATTTTAATAGAATAACATGGGTTTGACCCATGGCCCATGTAAGGCCCAATATTTTGGTTGGTTGCAAATAAATCTTTGTGGCACAAAATGAAAGGAATTCATATATGAATAAATAATGATGGCCTTTTGATATGATAAATAAAATATAAGATAGTTGTCAAGTCTTTATAAGAAAGTAAGGTACACAATGGTTTAGATAACTAAAAGAGTAAGCATCAAACTAGTTTGGAAACACATTCCTTGAGACATTAATAAGTATTATTTTGATCTAACTTTTGGTATACTTGACAATAATAAGGAAAAGAAGAGAATTCTAGAATTTGGGAGAAAAAGGATGCTCCATGGGATAATGGTAGTATTTTAAATAATATTTAGATGGACAAGTTTTGTATGGGAAAGGAACGAAATTAGATCCCAACATTGAATATACATCAGAAAAGGCATTACAAGTTTACCCAAAGTGAGAATAATTGATTTGGAGAAATATATCAAAGATAGAGATAAAAGGAACTATCTAGATCCCAAATTAAAAGTGCTTCCTTAAAAGATGAAGGACCAATTGGTGAGATATGCTTACATTCTCTTCCCAATGGATTTTGGTGTGTCAACCAAGTAAAATATGGATATTTGATTTCAAAATTGTACCGAGGAAGGATAAAGAGAGATATAATGATAATGTATTATATTTCCTAAGACCATTCAAAATGGTTTAGGACACATTGTTAAGAAAGTTGGCCAGTCTCCTTTATAAGGAGTTTTATTGTGACTCATGGGAAATATGCTTTGGCCCTAAGTAATTTCCTATTCAAATCATACGTCATTGTTATGGTAGAAGAAGGAAAAGGAGAGTTGGTGAGATATTATTATCCACAATAAAAAAAATTAGAAAGGGAGTGAGATCAATGAATAGTTTTCCCAAGTGCTGACTATATTTATATGTGACAGTCCCTATCCTGCTCAATGTACCCTCTCCTAACCATCCTTAATGGTCTACAAGTAGATCGGATCAAGGCTTGGTGCCTCACCTATCCTTCCCTCTTAGCAAGAGTTGTCTTGGCTCTACAATGTTGATGCCCTAGTTTCCTAAAGACCAAGGGAAACAGTCGTATTAGGGAAAATAGGTGGTAACTAGGATGTTGAGGATGATTAGAGCGGTCTGCATCGAGGTGATGCCGAGTAGTAACCCACTGACCCACTCAATCCTGGATATACTTACCTCCAAAAAAACCTTCAATGGAGGTGGAGTCATGACCGACTAGGGTGTCACTAGGGATGCTCGATGCAAGGGAGGATATTGGAGATAGAAATCATGGTAGGTGAATGATGTTCTATCATCAACTTGGGTGGCAGGAAGAAGGAAGATGGAGGTTGGGAGCATGGAGTCATAGGGATTCCTGGGTCAGCTATGCGGTAGTGGAGAGGAGAGAATGATTGTTTGACACCATGGATGACTATGCACCTGGGATGGCACCGACTGTAGCATCATAGGAAGACACCTACATTGAGGGGGATACTCTCATGTGAGAACAAAAATGGAATGGGTCAGGAATCAAGTGATAGTGGACCAGTTGGCTTTGGTCCGTACCAGACCCTGAGTCTGCGCTCAATGCCTAGGAGACCACTAACACATATGGAAATAGGTAAGTGGTGACATGGCAGTATTTCATAGGTAGATCAATGTTAATAATGCAATATTTCTACTGAATTTTTGGTAACTTAGGGCATAATGATATTATATACATTTTTGATCGAGGAACGAGAGGAATACAAATAAAATATGATTTAGTTTTAATTGTGATTCGTATTCCTAAAGTGCCTTGTATACTTGTTTAAGTAATGATTAGTGAATGAAAACCTTAAAATTTTTGATATAGGAGTTAAATACCTTAAATGATTTTTATTCATGTTGTAAACTGATAATGTGAAATATAATGGTGAATTAACATCATTATGACCATAATGATGATAATTGGAATTTCTACTATGAATAATTATGCATATGAAGAATTAGGGTTAAAGGTCCTAACTTTCTATGTTGTTAATGAAAATAATTGAATCAAAGCGATCATAGTGAAATGACATGTTGGATATAGCATTAAAGTTTCAAAGAATGACTCTAATGATAAATCGATAACAAGGAAACCCTAAAACCCTAGATTGGGACCCAAGTAGGGTTTAATATGTTGATATCACTTTCGGATTTGCAGACATGTAGATTAAATGTTGGTTGTTCAATTTACTCACTTTCTTGGATAATATTCTTAAAATATGACTGCATCATCTACATGGTTCTACAAAATACATGTGGTTACAATTATGTCTACCCGCAATAGTTTTCTGGTGTTTTTTGAGTGTTTCTTGAGGATTAACAACTAAAATGATGGATCTTTATTTACATTATGCCGATTATAATACCACTATGAATATCACATAAAGAAATATTATGTAATAAAGTGATAGTTCTTATTTGCAAGTAATTGATTGTTATATGTTGTTATGAACTTGGAAATTTTTGCATGCACCCCACTTACATAATATATTTTGATATGCTGATCTTTGATTTTGCTTCATGACATTTTAGGTGCATCTATATAAGAAGATTTTAAGACATGATGAAATTTGATAAAGGAATTAAGCTAATTAAGGAGGATTAGATAGATACCTCTTTTGATGTGTATTATTCTAATGACAAAAATTCATGTAACTCCTTAGTGGACCATCTTGTAAATGATATTTGAATTAATGGAAATTATTTCCTATTATTTGTTATTTGGTTAAGTCTGGATCCTTGTAAATGTTAGGTAATGGCTCTCAACTTTTTTGGTCTTTCCATAATTGAGGGATTCTAAAAGGTGAAGTTGTTAAGTTTCATAGTCGAGCCCCATATTTTTCAAATAATATTTAATATTTTACAATTTCACGTATATAGAAATATAAAGGAATTATTAGGGCATTTTATAAATACGATGGTGTCTAGACGAACCACAACTCAGGGGTTGGAAAAACTTTTATTTGCACCACTAGTTGTCTTACGAGGACATCCGGGCCAGTCCTTCCTTCTTGGCCAAAGTCAAACTATTTTGCCCGAAGTAAAATAGCTTTAGGTTTTCTTCTCATCTTGATTGGTCAAATTCTCATCCACTTGTTGAATAAATGCTAAAATGAACTTCCCTCCTCATATGAAGATAGTGTTTTTGAGAATAAGTAGGATTAATGCATCCTATACCAATTAATGTTCATGTAATATGAAAATAATAAAGTACACGCAACATGGAAATAATGATAAAGAAAACCAAAATGTTTTATGGATTTTTCCTTAGGAGGGTAACCCTGGTGGGAACTAGGGTTAGTTTTAGAAAACCTTAGTGGGTCAAGGGACACAAAAACCCTAAGACACAAGGTGTAGGTTGAGTAGTCCCTAACCCCAATCTAAAACCCTAATCCTAGGAAACGGGAGTAGTGCGGGTAATAGAGTAACCCTACCCATATGAACCCTAATTAGGGTGAAAAGGAATAAGAAAAATATAAATGAGTTAGCTAACTCAGTCTCCCATTTAGCTGCACATGTGGGGTAAGGAATTAATGAGAAAAGGTTTAAGAAACATATGCAACCTACGAAGTACTCATTTTATGGATATAACTTGCTCAAACATTAAATGAAATACCTATTCAAAGTTAAAGAGCATGAGGTGAAAGAAAATCATTATAGAAATGATAGGTGATCAAGTTTGGAAAATCACCGCAAGCCATGCCCAGATCAGAGAAGGCCTATGAACAAAGCCAAGCTCGGGTGAAGGATGGTTTTGAGAGCCCATATTAGGGTGTAAAACCCTTAGAGTGGCATCCCCATAATGAAGCTCCCCTAAATTAAGGGTCTCATCGTGATAGAAAAAGGATAAGGGTTGATATGTTGTAACAAAAAATGTACGTTCCAAAACATGAAAACCACAATTCAACTGTTAGGGTTGGTGTCCTGACCTGGGGTGGGTCAACCAAAGAGTGGGGAAAAGGGACCTATGGGGAGGCAAACCCTAAGACCTTGGGTTCAGGTAGTGGCTAGAGAGCCTAACCTCCTCCTGTGAGCCAAGAAGGCACCCTAGGTTAGGACCTTCCCTAAAATGGTGATATGCTAAATCAATTTAGAGATAGAGGAAACCATGAATGTCACCTAAAGTATTAAGGATTAAGGATATAAAATAGGAAAGAACATACTTACTTTGAACCCAAGTATGCCATCTCTCAGGACACAAGTGGTCAAGACCCATATTGGGAAGACCAGTATGGAACCACGCCCCAAATAGGGAAGGTGTCATGAGTTCATAGTGTGGATGACCAATCTCTAGATAGGTAAGGTCATGAATTAGTCAATCCTAGACTGGAAAGAATGATATGAAATCAAGACCTAGAGAGGGAAGGTGGCCTGAGCCCAATGTTGGGGCATAAAATGGATAATGTGTACCTGAAAGAAAGAGATGAAGAAAATTTGGGTTAAAGAACTACATAAGAGGATAATGTGCTTGAAAATGGTTAAATGGTGATATATTAGTAAACCCTTAAGGTAAGGTAGAGCCTAAGTGACTAATGTGGTCCAATATGGAGTATTAAAGGTACATAAGACCATGGAATTAGGAGCTAATTATGCCCTGAATGGATAAGACCTTAGGGCTGGGAAGTGACAGCTATGTTTGCTGGAGTCCCATGACTCAGGAGATTGGCCACCTTCATGAGTTTGTGAGGTGCATGGGTGAATTTTAGAGGCACTCCCTAGATGCATATGGATGAGATCACTCCAGAAGTACATGTACCCCTAGAGACCTTGAGGAAGTGGCTAGGGCTCATAATACATGAGGTGTAAATATAAAGCATACAAGAAGTCATGTAATAATGAAAGGAGTTGTGTACAAACTCAAGACAGAGAAAGACACTTGAGTTCATGAAATATAAGAAATTTGTGTAATTAAAAGGTATGTATGGTTTAAAGTTATTTTTAGTATGATTCAACCTAAAATGTGAAATTTTAAAATAGTATGTTTATACACCATATCTGCTCTTGGAATGTGATGAACGTTGTTTTTGGAATGGAGTCAAATTGTTATTTCATATCATTAAGAGAGAGATTACGTTATCCTTATGAAATAATAAATGAATAACATGTTTGAAATCGAGGTGAAAAGGTAGTCACCAAGTGAAATTGAAATTCACAAAGGAAAATATAATCACTAAGAGATGATATCATATATATACTAGAGATATGGATATACCCTGAATTGAAATTTGTGGTATCAAACTTATTAGTAATACGAGTAATTTTTATATTAATAATAGATGTTAAAGGTATCTAAGTAGGGTTCTAACCCTAAGTTGTAAAATTAAAATGAGTTATCATTCACATAAACCTCACTAGGTTCGAATTTTGTGGACATAATTATTTTTAAGGAAGGGTGAATGATATATCCTCAATTTTGGTGAAATTTATTGAATTATATAAATATGCGGTTGGACTAATAAGTATTTCATTAATTGTATTTTGATAGAATAACATTGGTTTGACTCATGGCCCAAGTAAGGACCAAGGAATTGGTTTCTTTGCAAATAAATCTTTGTGACAAAAATGAAAGGAACTCATACATGAATAACAAATGATGGCCTTTTGATATGGTAAATAAATATAAGATAGTTGTCAAGTCTCAAAACTAAAGTAAGGTACACAATGTTTAAGATAATTGAATGAGTAAGTATCTAACCAGATTTCCAATGCATGCCTTCAGACGTCAATTAGTATTATTTTGATTTCACTTTTGATATACTTGAAAATAATAAGGAAAAGAAGATAATTATAGAATATGGGACAAAAAGGATATTCAAAGGGACAGTGGTATTGTTTTAAATAATGTTTAAATGAAGCAAGTTTTGTATGGTAAAGATACCCCATTAGATCCCAAACATGAATATACATTGGAAAAGGGATTATGACTTTCCTTGAAGTGAGGATAATTGATTTGGGGAAATATATAAATAGTAATTATAAGTTCTTCCAAAAAAGAATAATGACCAATTGGTATTATATGTTTACATGCTCTCCCAATGGCTTTTGGTGTGTCAACCCACTAAAATATGGATATGTAATTTAGGAATTGTATTGAATAAAGATAAAGAGACAAATAGTGATAAGGTGTTAGAATTTCCAAGATCTTTCTAAATGGTTTAGGACACATTGTTTGGAAATTTGGCCAGTCACCTTTATAAGGAGTTTCATTGTGACTAGTGGGAACTAAGCTTTGGCCCTGATTAACCACCAATTCAGCTCTTACATTGTTGTCATGGTTACACAAGGAAAGGAGAATTGGTGAGATATTATTATACATAATAACAAACAAATCGAAAACAGATCAAGACCAACTGATTGTTTACCAAGTGCATACTATATGTGATTGTGGTAGTCCCTATCCTTCCCCGTGTACCCTCTCATAACCATCATTAATGGTCTGCAAGTAGATAGGAGTAAGGCTGGATTCCTCCCCTAGATTTCCCTCTTAGCCATCATTATTTTGGATCTGCGGTGTTGATGCCCTAGTTTCCAGAAGACCAAGGGCAACAATCGAGTTATGACAAACTGGTGGTAATGAGGAGGTTGAAGATGATCTAAGCAGTCTGCATCCAGGTGTCGTCTAGAAATAACCCATTGACCCCACTCAAACTAGGCTCTACTTGCCTCTAAGAAAACATTCAATGGGAGGTGGAGTCGAGGCCGACTAGGGTGCCACTAGGGATGCTCAATGTAAGGGAGGTTGTTGGAGATAGAAATCATGGTGGGGGAATGATGTTATATCATCATCCCTGGCGGGAGAAATAAGGAAAATGAAGGTTGGGAGAATGGAGTCAAAGGGATGCTTGGGTTAGCTATGTGAAATTAGAGAGGAGAGCATGTTTGTTCAAAATCTTGGATGATTGGGTGTCAAGAATGGCGCTAGATGCATCGACAGAGGAAGATGCCTGAATGCAGGGGGATACCCTCATGCAAGAATGAAGACAAAAATGGTTAGGAATTAAGTGACTCTGGACCGGATGACTCAAGTTTAGATTGGAGTGCGAGTTTGCTGTGAATGCCCAACTGACCACGAACACATATGTCAATAGGTAAACATGATGTGGAAATATTTCATAGGTCGATCAATGTTATTAATGCTATATTTCTAATTAATTATTGGTAAATCAGAACATAATGATATTATATATCATTTTTATCGGTGAAATGAGAGGAACACAAATAAAATATAATTGAGACTTAAGTGTGCTTTCGATTCCAAAAGTGACTTTGATACTTGTTTAAGTAGTGATTAGTGAATGGAAACCCTAAAATTTATGATACATGTGTTAATTGCCTTAAATGCTTTTTATTCATGTTGTAAACTAATAATGTGGAATGTAATGGTGATTTGACATGATTATGTCCATAATGATGATAATTAGAATTTCTAATGTGAATAATCAAGTATATGAAGAATTAGGGTTAAACATGCTATGCTATTAATGAAACTAATCAAATCAAATTGATCATAATGAAATGATATGTTTGATATAGCTATTATGGTTTAGAAGCATAAATCTAATGATAAGTAGATAACAAGGAAACCCTAAAACCCTAAGTTAGGACTTGAGTAGGGTTTAATGTTTAATCTAAGGATGACACTTTAGGATTTACATACATGCAGATTAAATACTATTTTCTAGATTTACTTGCTTGATTGGATAATATTCTTATTATAGGACTGCAAGATCTGCATGGTTCTACAAAAGGTATGTGGTTACAGTACTCGCAATAGTTTGCTAATATTTTCTAAGTGTTTCTAGAGGATTGAACAACTAAATTGTTTTATGTTTATTTATGTTATGTTCAATTATAATCCACTGTGAGAATCACATAAAGAAAGATTATGTGAAGAAAATGACATTCTTATTTTCAAGTAATTGATTGTTATATGTTGTTATGAACTTGCACACTTTTGCATGTTCCTCAAATATACATCACATTTTGATATGTCGATTTGTGCTTTTATTTCACTTTTTAGGTACATGCTAAATAATAAGATTTTAAGACATGATGAAATTACATGAAGGCATTAAACTAAATAAGGAGGATTAGATAGATACTTCTTCTCATGTATACAATTCTAATGATAAAAATCATGTTACTCCTTAATAGAGCATCTTGTAAATGATATTTGATTTAATGGAAATTATTTGCTATTATTTGTTATTTTGTTAAATTTGGATCCTTGGGAATGTTAGGTAATGGATCTCAACTTTTTGGGTCTTTCCTTAATTGAAGGATTCTGAAAAGTGAGGTCGTTACAATTGGTATTAGAGCCCCAAAATTTTCAAATAATATATAATAGTTTATAGTTTCAAGTACTCAATAGAAATATGAGGGAATTATTGGGGAATGTTCTAAAGATGACGGTGTCTAGAAGGTACCACGGCCTGAGGAATAGAAAAAAAATTTTGTGCACCACTAGTTAGCTTACGAGGACTCCCAGGCCCGTGTATCCTACCTGGCCAAAGTTGGAATATTTTTCCTTAAGTAAAATACCTTTAGGTTTTCATGTCATCTTGATTCGTCCAATTCTTATCCTCTTTCTTAATAAACCCTAAAACAAACTTCCCTCCTAATATGAAGATAGGTTTTTTGAAAATAAGTAGGATTAAGGCATCCTCCACCAATTATTGTACATGTAATGTGGAAATAATGATAAAGAAAGCAAAAATGTTTTATGGATTTTTCCTTATGAGGGTAACCTTAGAGGGAACTAGGTTTAGTTTGGGAAAACCCTAGTAGGTCAAGGGACATAGAAACCCTAAGACACAAGGTGTAGGTTGAGTAGTCCCTAACTCTATCCCAATACCCTACTAGAGTAGTATGGGTAATAGAGTAACCCTACCCATATGAACCCTAATTAGGGTGAAAAGGAGCAAAACAATATAGATGATTTAGGTGATTCAGTCTCCTATGTAGCTATGCATGTGGAGCAAGGCACTACTAAGAAAAGGTTTAAGAAACATAAGGTACGTATGAACAAATAAATTTATGGATATAACTTGCACAAAAATTAAATGAAATACCTATGCTAAGTTAAAGAGAATGGGGTGAAAGAAAGTCATTATGGGAATGACACGTGATCAAGTTCAAAAAATCACCTCAACCCATGCCCAACTGAGGGAAGACCTATGAACACAACAAATCCCAAGTGAGGGAAGGTTTTGAGAGACCATTATTGGGTCTAAAACCCTTAAAGAGGGTTCCCCATAAAGAGTCCCCCCTAAAGGGAGGGGTTCACTATGAGAGAAAAATGAGAAGGGTCGATAAGTTGTGATCGAAAATTTACGTTTGAAAACATGAAACCCACAATTCAACTATTAGGGTTGGTGTCCCGACCTGGGGTGGGTCAACCCAAGAGTGGGGAAAAGGGACCTATTGGGGAGATAAAATACTAAGACCTTGGGTTCAGGCTGTGGCTAAAGAGCCTGACCTCCTCCTGTGAGCCAAAAAGGCACCCTTGGTTAGTACCTTCCCTAAGAGGGTGATATGCTAAATCAATTTAAAGATTGAGGTTACCATGAATGTCACCTAAAGTATTAAGGATTAATGATTTAAAATAGGAAAGGACATACTTTCTTTGAACCCAAGTATACCATATCTCAGGGACACAGGTGGTCAAGACCTAGACTGGGAAGACTAGTATGGCACCAAGCCCCAAATAGGGAAGATGGCATAAATTCATAGTGTGGATGACCAAGCCCCATATATGGAAGTTCATGAAGTGGTCAAGCTCAGACTGGGAAGACTGGTATGGCACCAAGCCCCAGATAGGGAAGGTGGCCTGAGCCCAATTCTAGGACATAAAATGGAAAATGTGTACCCAAAAGTGAGAGATGAAGGAAATTCGGGTTAAAGAATTACATAAGAGTATAATGTGCTTGAAAAGGTTAAATTGGTGATATCTTAGTAAACCCTTAAGGTAGGGTAGAGACTAAGTCACTATTGTGGTCAGGTAGGGAGTATTAAAGGTACATAAAACCATAGGATTAGGAGCTAATTGTGCCCTGAATGGATAAGACCTTATGGTCGGGATGTAACAACTATGTTTGCCTAAGGCCCATGACTAAGGATAATGGACACCTTCATGAGTTCATGAGGCTGAATGGGTGAATGTCAGAGGCGCTCCCTAGATGCATAAGGATGAGATCACTCTAGAAGTACATCTACCGTAGAGACCTCAATGAAGTGGATAAGGCTCATAATACATGTTGTGTAAATATAAAGGATACAAGAAGTCATGTAATTATGAAAGGATTTGTGTACAAACTCAAGAGTGAGAAAGATAGTTGACTTCATGAAATAAAATAAATTTGTGAAATTAAAATGTATGTCTGGTATAAAGTCATGTTGGGAATGATTCAACCTTAAATGTGACATTTTAGTATAATATGTGTATACATCATTTTTTCTCTTGGAACATGATGCATTTTGTTTTTGGGCTGTAGTCAAATGCTTATTTCATCTCATTATGAGTGAGACAGATTGGGGTAGATATATATTATACTCAAAATTGGCATATGAGAATGAATACCTTAATTTGAACTTAATGACATGACCTAGGGTTTGAGGTGTTACCTCACCCTTATGAAATAATAAATGAATAACATGTTGGAAACCTAGGTGAAAAGGTAGTCACTAAGTGAAATTAAAATTCAAAAAGGAAATTGTAATCACTAAGAGTTGATATGATGTAGATACTAGATATGTGGATATACCCTAAATTAAAATTTGGGATATCAAACTTAGTAGTAATGTGAGGAATTTACATATTAATAAAATATGGTATGCTATCTAAGTAGGGTGCTAACCCTAAGTCATGAAATTAAGATGATTTATCATTCACCTATACCTTACTAGGTTTGAATTTTGAGGAAAAATTTCTTTTTAAGGAGGGGTGAATATTATATCCTCAATTTTGGTGAAATTTAATTACATAAATATGAGGCTTGGGCTATAAGTATATCCTTAATTGTAGTTTGACAGAATAATATGGGTCTGAACCAGGCCGCAAGTAACACTCAAGTAATTGTTTGCTTTGCAAATTAATCTTTATGGCACAAAATTAAAGGAATAGTATATGAATAAATAATGATGGCATTTTGATACATTAAATAAAATATAAGATAGTTGTCAAGTATCAGAAAGAAAGTACGGTACATGGTGTTTTAGATAGTTGAAAGAGTAAGTATCTAACAAGTTTTGAAACACATGCCTTAAGACATCAATTAGTATTATTTTGATCTAAATTTAGGTATACTTGAAAATAATAAGGAAAATAAGATAATTCTAAAATTTGGGAGAAAAAGAATATTCCATGGGACAATGGTATTGTTGTAAATAATATTTTAATGGAGCAAGTTTTGTATGGGAAATATACCTAATTAGCTCCCACACATTGAATATACATTGGAACTAACATTATGAGTTTCCCTAAAGTGAGGATAATTGATTTGAGGAAATATATCAAAGATAGAGATAAAGGGAACTATCTAGATCCGAAATTATAAGTGCTTCCTAAAAATATTAATGACCAATTGGTGACATATGCTTACATGCTCTCCCCAATGCTTTTTGGTGTGTCAGCCAAGTAAAATATGGATATTTGATTTAGGTATTTATAGATGAAATATAAAGAGAGAAATAGAGAAAAGGTATTAGATTTCTGAAGACCTTTCTATATAGTTTAGGACACAGTGTTACAAAAGTTGGTTAGTCACCTTTATAAGGAGTTTTATTGTGACTCGTGGCACTATTCTTTGGCCCTAAGTGACCATCAATTCATATCTTATGTTGTTGTTATGTAAACATAAGGAAAAGGAGAGTTGGTGATATAGTATTGTCTATAATAAGAAACAAATTAAAATGGGGATGAGATTAGTGGACAATTTTATGAAGTGTAGACCATATATATGAGGAAGTCACTACAAATATCCCTTTACCCTCTCCTAACCATCATTAATGGCCTACAAGTAGATCGGGGCAAGGATTGATGCATTTATTGTCCTTCCCTCTTAGCTGCAGTTGTCTTGGCTCTATAATATGGATTCCCTATCTTCCTAAAGACCAAGGGAAGTGGCTGTATTAGGGAAGACGAGGGGTAACAAGGAGGTTGAAGACAATCAGAGTAGTCTCCATCGAGGTGCCGTTGAGAAATAATCCACTGACCTCACTCGACCTTGGTTGTGCTTGCGTCTAAGAAAACCTTCCTGGGAGGTGAAGTTGCGACTAACCAGAGCGCCACTGGGGATGCTCAGTGTAGGGGAGTCTATTAGAGATGGAAATTATGGTGGGGAAATGATGTTCTGTCATCAGGCATAGTAGGAGAAAGAAGGAAGATTGAGGTTGGGAGCATGGAGTCAAAGGTATGTTTGGGTCGGCTATGTGACATCAGAGAGGAGAGCCTAATTGTTTGACACCTTATAAGACTGAGCCCTGGGAATGGCACCGACTAAAACATCGAAGGAAGATGCCTATCCAGAGGGGGATACCCTCATGTGAGAACAAAGACATAACATGTCAAGAATCAAGTGAATCTAGACCGAGCAAATCTAGTCTGGAATGGAGGGTGAGTCCACCCTTATCACCCAATCGATCACTTGCCAATATGGCAATAGGTAAGCATTGACATGCAAGTATTTTAGAGGTCGATCAATGTTTATAATGCACTATTTCTAATTAATTTTTGGTAACAAATAACATAATGATATTATATTTCATTTTTATGGGGGAAACCAAAGGAACACAAATAAAATATGATTAAGACTTAATTGTTCTTCTTGTTCCTAAAGTGCCATAGATACTTCTTTAAGTAGTGATTAGTGAAAGAAAACTCTAAAATTGATGAGATAAGTGTTAAATACCTTAAATACTTTTTATTTATGTTGTAAACTAATAATGTGCAACATAATGGTGATTTGACATGATTATGAGCATAATGATAATAATTAAAAAATTTAATGTGAATAATCATGCATATGTTGTTAACGAAATGAATTGAATCAAAGTGATCACAATGAAATGATTTGTTTAATGTGATGATGACACTTTAGGATTACATACATGCAGATTAAATGTTGGTTGCTTGATTTTCTTGCTTGATTGGATAATATGTTTAAACTGTGACTGCAAGATCTACATGGTTCTTTAAAAGGTACGTGGTTATGATTATGACTACCCTCAATAGTTTTCGGGTGTTTTCTAAGTGTTTCTTGAGGATTGAACAACTAAATTATGGGACATTTATTTACATTATGTTCAATTATAATGCCACTATGAGTATCACATAAAGAAAGATTATGTGAAGAAAATGACAATTCTTAATTACAACTAATTGATTCTTATATGTTGTTATGTACTTGCATACTTTTGTGTGCACCCCACGTACAAGATATATTTCGATATGCTAATTTGTGCTTTTGTTTCACAACATTTTAGGTTCATGATAGATAAGAATATTTCAAGACATGATGAAATTACATGAAGACATTACGCTAATTAAGGAGGATTAAAAAGATACCGGTTCTCATATGTACAATTCTGATGATAGAAATTTATCTAACTCCTTAGTGGAGCATCTTGAAAACAATATCTGAATTAATGGAAATTATTTGCGATTATTTGTTATTTGGTTATATCTGGATCATAGGTGATGGCTCTCACATTTTTGTGTCTTTTCTTAATTGGGAGATGCTAAAAACTAAGCTCGTTACACAACCCCTTAAATGAATTTCATCCTCTAAATGAGCATATTTATAAAATACAAGATACTAATACTACCCCTCCATCCCTTAAAAAGGTTTGACCTAATAAGTCAAACAAAAACTAGAGGTAAAAGGGAGAGTCTATATTAAACCATGTCTAACATCTATCAGCTCATCACTTACTCATTAATATCACAAAACATCAAAGTCTAAGTTTGAAGATTGTCTAACCACACATATGGTTCTACTTACTCATCATCATCCTCGTCACATAATTCTATTATTAAGTCAGATCTTATAGCTTTAGAGCATAAACATGGGTATCAAACTTAATACCATAAGGGAATTAGGCACAAGTTATTCAAACTAACCACATAAGGTTAACTGACTTAAGAATAGAATAAAAATTTATTAGATTCCATACCTTTCTACCATCCTAATGAAGATAGTTACTAATGCTTGTGTCTCACCTAGGGAGTTCACAAAAGATAATGATCCTATAAGGAAACTATGTGAGAGGAAAAACCTAATGGAGATAGTATTTAAATAGTTAGATAAATAAATGCTCTGGATTTGATACCATACTCGTAAGGAGTGGGACATGAGAGGGGATCCACTCAAATTACTCCAAAGAATAATAGAAAACCAACCAATGCCAAACTAGGGAATATTTTTTTGTAAAGTATGATATACTATAATTCAAGTATGTAATGTATCAAATACAAAATGTGTTGCAATGGAAGATGAAAATCTAACTATTACTACATTCATGTTTATCATTGTTCTTCACCAAGCAAGGTGTACACAAAATAAAACTATAGGAACTGAACTGTAGAGGGAAAATCAACCACTTCAATCTACCTCCCAAGAAATATCAGCTAACTCTTGGATAGTCTTGGTCAACTTTAGTCAACTCTTCCTTTCTATCTACCTAAGGGATTGGAAGCATACTAAACAAGAGAAGATAAAGTGGATGTTGTCAGCATAACAATGTCGCTATCTGCATACAAGTAGTGATTGAGAAACTATATGGGACAAGGGACAATATATATAACAAGGCTTTCCAGAGAAAATGGGAAAGGAACCATCTAAGTGGATATCAAAAGAAACATCAGAATAATATGAAAAAATAGATGTATTTTCCATGAATTAAAATATATTATGCCTAAAAAATATAAGCATATTAATTACGACACATGACCCATCAACATTAATAAATAAACCATCATCATGCATGTGAGATAAGTGTAGTACTATTGAATTATAATAAAGCAATGGCAGGTACAACACATAACCCAAAACTGATAGAGCATAACACATAGACATAGTCCAAAATATATATATGTGGGCACAAAACCCATGCACGGGGCTTATAACCCCCATCCTAAAATAACATAAACTAGCACATAACCTAAAACCAATGCATATTGTAAAAATCATAGTACTATTGAATCAAGAAGCATGCAATGCAGGGGGAAAGTAAAGTTGAGTCATGGAATTAAACAAGTTTATCGAACTAAAAGTGGAAATTCAAATCATAAAAATCTATCTTGAGTAAATTAGTGTTTCATTGCACAAATAGCACCATAGAGATCAATTCCACAAATTAGGGTTTGATTAGAAATAGCATGAGAAATATTACAAAACTTAGATTCCAAAGTGCAATATCTAAAGAGATGTTCAACATCAGAGTCTCAAAAGAATCCAAATAAATCTTAAATAAGGTATTTCACATATAACCTTCAAATTATATTAAGAGAGAGAGAAAATATATTATTGCTCAATATACACTCAGAGGGATGCAACATACCTCAATGATGTGCCTATAAGGTTAGGGTCCAAACTCTTGATCTGACCAGAGTATTTCTCCACATATTATCATATTAGATATAAATATTAACTAATGATTATATAACAAGCCCTAGAAATAAAGACTTTTAATGAGATTGGTTTTTGGTAATGAAACTTATACCCCAACGGGTAGAGTTTGTTTTTTTATTACAGAACATATTTTTACTTTTTTTTTAATAAATGATGCATTAGTTATAATTTATTTCATATAGATCAATGTACTAAAATTCTCAAAAAAATAACTAAATTAAAAAACCAAAATTCCCCTGCATCAGCCACAAGGACTATAATCGTGTGACAAGGAAAAATCATAAACCCATATACTTCGTTCAATCATGATCAATAATTATATGAAATTGTAAAAGACTTAAAAGCCCATGATTGGTGTGACATAATGAAATCAAAACTAGGACGAGATTGTAAGCTGACCGACAATCATCTTCTTTGTTGCTCAAAAGTTGCGATGAAGCAAAAAAAACATAGAGCTTTCAAAATCCAAAATTGGTGAGTGAATCTGTATCACCATTAGAGAAATCATAAGACTTACACAACCGATGAGTTCCTTATGTGCCTATGGACTCAACAGACACAAACATGGCTCCTGCGATGGTAGGTGAGCCAATCTACAATTGTTGTCCTAAGGGCAGACATGAAAGGCATAAGTGAAATCCACAAACTAGTAACCTTAGAACAAAAAAACCTTAAGAAGATTCCTTGGAGATAAATGCAGACAATGATACAAAGCAGTCAATAAAATAGGGATGAATCACACCTATGTCACAACGTTGACAAAAATAGAAGAAGAAGCTCACAATTAGAAAAACAAAAATGGTACCTCAAAAATACTAATTTGAGGCAAAAGTAGCTTACCACAAACACAAAGAACTGATTCTAATGGTTGGCTCAAGGTCTTCCCCAATTAAGCAACAAACTAGATCTCATCGACTGTAGAAGGAAGAGGTTTGAAATACATCCATAGGTCTATGGATGATAAATCGAGGCTTCAAAGAGATTTTTTAGGGCTTTCAGGATGATCAGACAACATATAGTTAGGTCTCAAGTTGGGGTGAATAGGAGTCCCAAATAAAATGAAAATAGGGAAAAGGATTACCCCTTGCAAACTAGGAGGTTGGGGAGTGGTAATCTGACCAGGTTACATCTCATCCACATTGGTAGCATGTGAGGAATGCGGTGAGAGGAAAAACTTGAGGCATGTGGGAGATAAGGTCAAAGGATGATCATGAAAAGACAAGATAGGGGAGGAACCTGACTGTAGAGTCCATATGCTAGTAGACACGAGGAAGGAGAAAAGCAGACAACCACTAAATGTGAATCCAATGGCTTAGAAAGAACCTATAATTTCTAGAACTAGGAAGGGTCGCCTAACTCTAGGACTTTAGGAAAAAATGAGATATATGTTGTATGTCATAGAAACCAAATGTCAAGATTTATAAATTAAGCATATCCCAACTTAGATAAGGACATTACATTTAAATGAATTACATTCTTTAATCAAATTGGGATAGCTATAGTTATCCAAATATGTTTAAACTTTCCCTTTAGACTAACTAGGACCCTAAGAATCTATTTTTGGGATTTGATTTAGGTTTTTAAATTATCTTGTACACTTTTATTTTCTTATGGAATAGTACACTACTTTCCACATGGTATCAGAGTGATGTGTTAGCCCTAAATCCTCCCTATATTTTCATCTACCCTGCCTCCCTCTATCTTTCTCTTTTCCTGGTGATGGCCGTGGCAGGCCTTGAGAGTTTAGATCTGGCATATGGATTGAGATTAGATGAAGCATAGATCATGATCTAGATTTCATTGCATGAAGGTTAATTTCTATGAACTTTCGATGACTATGATCTCTTTTGATAATTATTCCTTGTTTTTGATAAGGAAGTATTCTTGATCGTGTTGTCAATGGTCACTCTTTTTGTGGAGCAGTGTTGCTCATAGTCATTATGGATCCAAGAATCAGTTCTACTGATTGCATTCAACATGTGTTATAAAGAAAAGGCTTATTTCAAATAATTAATTCTATTTATTTCTTGGAGTAGTATTGACGGCCTCTCCTTCTCAATTAGCAGCATCCTTCTACTAATTGCATGTGTTCTTGATTGCAACACATAGTCAAAACTTTTCTTTTCTTTTTTAAATTCCAAATCAGAATTGTTGGCTCTTGAGTAAAGAAATGAACAAAAGAGTCAAAACAAAAGACCATGTGTTAAATTATAAAGCACTAAAAAAAGAAAAAAGGGGGCACAAATTTTATTCTGCTTCCTCTCCATGTGGTTCCCATAATCCACATGGAATAGTGCTTTTATTAAAATTGGGAACATTATTTCCTTGTATCCTACCATGCAATTAATTCAGTAGCGCTTTTTTTCCTAGCGAGATCCATTCCTTTAGTGTCACTCCTCTTTCTATCGAGTTCCATTCTAGTAGTACTACTTTCTTCCTGCAAAGTTCCATTCAGGTAGTGCTAATCCTCTTTCTACCAAGTTTAAATTCCGGTAGTAATTCTAATCTGTTTTTTTCTTTGTACCATGCTACATTCTAGTACCTTTACTTTCAATTTTCTACTTTGCTATATTCTGGTATTTTTATTTAATTTTGGAATGTCCTACTTCCGGTACTTTTCTTTCTATTTGTACAGTGCCACTATATCTTGTACTTTACTCACCTTATCATGGGTGATGTTACTAAGCCAACAATCATTTACAATGATATGTCACACATATCTACCGTTAAACTTTACAATGACAAGTTTCATTTATGGATGAATGCTATAAAAACATTTCTAGAGTCCCACGCTAAACTTAAATTTGTCATTGATGACTCACTGGTGGTTCCTGACGATGCCTGGGTTATGGGAAATAGTCAAGTGTTATCATGGCTCTGGGCATGCATGGAGCCATAGATGGTTGTCAAGTACATCTGGCACTACAACACCAAGACTATGCGAGAGAAGATAAAGTAGTCCTTCACTCAGGAGGACAATTGTCTATGCATGTACAATATTATGGACAAGATCTTATATGAACAACAAGGAGAGTGACCCTTGCCCAAATACTTTAACACCATGAAGGCCCTAGCAAACTAGCTAAACTTCTTCTCTCCTATGAAGTTACAGGTGTCACAAAGGAGCCGAAGACTCTCCTCACTAGGTGCTTCCTCAACAGTCTTTATCCTCTCCTTGCTTATGTTCGACAACTATTCCTAGTTGGTGCGATCCTTCCATATATGGACTAGGCATATAAACACCTATCCCAGATTGAAATTCTTACTCTTCAAATTTCTCCTATTGTTGAATCTGAGCCTCAATCAGCAATGGCTGTGGTAGGCAGAGGTCATGGTCATGAACGAGGCCAATGCCCAAAGTTTACTTATGGTGGCAAGTTGGGCCACACGAAAGATGTATGTGACTCAAAGCATGGATATCAAGAACAGTATGATACAGGACGGGACAGAGGCTCTACCCATGTTGCTCAAGAACCTACCCACATTAGTCAAGCATCTATTTAGAAAATTGGTCATTTACCTCCTCCACCACCGACATCTTGTCAAGCTTCTCATGTCTCATTATCTCATGAGGAATATGAATGTCTTTGCCAAGCTGCCTAATATTGTGGGGATTCTCCCCTCTACAACAATATTACTGCTTCTACATCATTAGATTGGAAAGTTAGGGATTTGCCTACTTCTAATTCTTCTACCCATCTAGCCACCAATTCTCTAGGTAACTTTGGGACGTCCATGCTTGCTTCCAGTTCTAACTGGAATATGGATTCGGGTGAGACTCAACATATGACTAGTATGCCCCATATTTTAACCACATCTGATTCATTTATTTATCACTCCTCTGTCACCATAGAAGATGGGTTAGTTAAACAAGTAAATCTGTGTGGTACTATTCCTATCTCTTCTAAAGTCAAGTTGACTGATGTTTACTTTGTTCCAAACTTTCCATAGAATTTGATATTTGTAGAAAAAACTATTGATTCTATCAAATGTATTGTAACTTTTGGTCCATCTGGTTTTTGTTTTATAGGATTGGAGGAATTTGGTAATGATTGGGTAGGGAGTACGCTCTGGTGATTTCTATTAATTATTTGCCCCACCCTCAAGTAGACCACAATCCCTTCTTACCTCCATTCCACTTTAGTTGCATCTACGTCATGGCCATTTACCTTTAGGCAAGATTAAACTCTTAGATAGTTTTTTATCTTCTTATTTTTCCATTCAGTGAAATACTTGCCAGCTATGGAAATACCATTGTGTGTCCTTCGCAGCCCGTATATGTAAATAATCATCTCCTATGTTTGACATAGTACATAGTAATGTATGTGGTTCATTTAGGATTACTAGTTATGATGGATATAGCTATTTTCTTACATTTGTGGATGTTGTTTCTAGAATTACATGGCTTTACTCACTTCACACTCATGATGAAGTATTTACATAAATTTGTGAGTTTCACAAGTTAGTTTCTGTTCAATTTTCAACATCTATTAAGATTCTTCAAACCGAAAATGCCGTTGGATATACCTAAAAGGTTGTCACCAACTTTTTTTGTGACATAAGGATTATTTATCAACACTCATATGCATAATCACCACAACAAAATGCCATTTCCAAGCATAAAAATAGTCATTTACTTGACACTATACACTCTCTTATCATTCATGCCAACTCGCCTAAGTCTTTTTTGCCTGATGCGGTTGTCACTGCTTTCTTTTTTATTAATTTCCAACCTTCCTCTATTCTCAGGAAGCACACCCCTTTCTCCATTGTTTACCCTTAATACACATTGTTCTCTCTACTTCCTTGGGTTTTCGGTTGTGTCACCTTCATTCATAATTTTGATCCCAACGCTGAAAAGCTTTCCCCCTGAGGTATTCGAACAACATTTCTCAATTATCCTCATTCTCAAAAAGGTCAATTCCACTTTGGGGCTACCCCTGACTCTACCATTATTATAGGGGTATGAGGTTCGAGACAAAGAAAGATCCAACAAGCATATTAATTTTTCCTATATACTTTACTTGGACCCATTTTTATGCTATTACCTATTTTGTTGATTCTTATCCAAATAGGAACCAATGACTTACATATATTATTAACCACAAAATTTATTGAGAGGCACCAAATCTTTCTATGGATTGCTTTTTTCACCTCTTTTGCTAAGAAAGTGCCTACGGTACCAGTTCATATTTGGTTACCCAAAGACCATTTGGAGGCACCTATAGATACGAATGTCTTGAGCCTGACTCTGGGAGAATCTATATCTCTACGTATGTCACCTTTCATGAGGATGAAATGTTCTTTTTATCCATCTTAGCCCCCATTGATCATACTGATACTATGGTGTTGCTGACTGATCCATTCATCCCACTGACCCCACCACCATATTTGCTATCCACAACACAAGATCAGTGCATGGAAGATGAGTTAACGGCTGAACTTTCTTCATCATTGTCAGCTTCAAACCAATCCAATCTACCAGTGGTACCATGAAAAGGTATACACTCTTGCAGTATCAATCATTCCATTTCCAACACTTGTTGTCTAGCACATCTTTCTCCTTCAACCTCATCTTTTTCTACTGCCTTAGACACAACATATGTTCCTAAGTGTCAAGAATGTGCTCTATGCCATCCTAGATGAAAACCTATCATGATGGAAGAATACGGGTTCTCCATGTTAACAAGACATGGGATCTTATCTCCCCACCTGTAGGAAAAAACATTATATGATTTTGAAGGCTTTTCTCTCTAAAGCATATGTTCGATGGTTCTGTTGAATGACTCAAGGTGGACCTAGTTGATAAAGGATTCACCCAAACTTTTGGCATAGATTATTTTGAGACATTCTCTCAAATGTCTAGGATTGCATCTATCCACATCCTCATCTTCCTTGCAGCTCGCCTTGATTGGCCTCTTTACCGGCTTGACATCAAGAATGCATTTCTTCACAGAGATTTGTTGGAGGAAGTCTACATGCAGGAACCGCCCAGGTTTGTTGTTGAGGGGGTGTCTTCCCACAAAGTATGTCATCTCCTACTATATTTTTACGGTCTCAAGAAGTCTCTAAGGGCCTGGTTCAAAAAGTTAATTGATGTCCTAACTCAACTTAACTTTTAGAGATCAGCCACAAACCACTACTTGTTCTTCTGCAAGTCCTCCCAAGGCCATGCTCTTGTCAATGTCAACGTTGATGACATTGTCATCATTGGTGATGATATGATGGAGATATCCCATCTCAAGAAGTACATGCATGCACATTTCCATACAAAATACTTGGGTACCCTATGATACTCTATCAGAATTGAAGTTCTCCGCTCACCCTTAGGGATAAGTCTTTCACAATGATGTTATGTCTTGGACCTACACCAAGAGGCTAACATGGAAGAAGCCAAACTAGTCTCTACTCTGATGGACTATCATACATGTCCTATGCATTAAGGAGAACTCTTTTCTGATCTAGACAAGTATCATTGAATAGTTGGGATGTCTATTTACATAACTATTACTCGAATAGATATTAGCTACGGTGTTGGGGTAGTCAACCAACCCATGAATGCACTGATTCAGGTCCACTGGTCCAACTTTTGACACATTCCTTGTTATTTAAATAAAGCTCAAGGATGAGGATTTCTCTACAGACATCCTAATTCCAAGGTAATCTCCATCTTTGGGTATGCAGATGCAGATTGGGTTGGTGATTCTAAAGACCGACGATCCACTTCTGACTATTGTTTCATGATTGGCACTCACCCTATTTTTTTGTGAATTAAAAAGCAGGATGTGGTAGCTCGCTCCAACATCAAGGAAGAATATCAAGCCATGCATCATGCATTTTTTGATTTATAATGGGCCCAGTCCATCCTAACTGAGTTTGGAATTCCTTCTCAAACTCTAGCTACTCTATATTTTGACAACCAGGCAACTATACACATAGATAATAATCCACTCTTCCATGAGCACACAAACACATTAAAGTTGACTTCCATTTTGTGTGGGACCTAGTCATAACCAAAAAGATCATCACTCCTCACACTAGGACAGGTGATCAAGTTGTAGACATCCTTACCAAACCACTTCCTCCTTCTTTATTCAAGTATATGGGCATCAAGTTGGGACTTTAGAATGTTTACTTTCCAACTTTAGGGGGTGTCTTAGTATACATGACTAGTTGGGCTTAGGCCCATTGTATTTCCCTTTTCTCTATCTAACCATGTAATTTGTGACTCCTATACATAGGAGACCTAACACTCCTTTTTTCTTATAGAATAGAATACTACTTTGCATAGGTTCCATATATCCAAACATCCTTTGATTAGATATCTCTTCTATGTCTTGGATGTAATTCTTGGTTATCATATGTAAGACGTATATCTCATATATTTCTCTAAGGTAGAAGGAAGAAAAGTTTTACTGTATATACCCAATTTTTAAGATCGAATATTTACAATATTGCATCAAAAAGTATAAACAAATATTTTTACAAAACATGCCTTACATATGATCCACAATAGCTTTATATAAGAATAAAACATTAGAAATTGATTCCAATCTACTCTTCAACAAGGGACAACTCTTGCATGTCTCTTCTAGGTCTTTTTTAATCACCTATCATAAATTCCCGAGGGAGCAAAACCATACTTGAACCCCAAGAAGGGAAATATGGGTCAATCAAATGACTGGTACAAAATTGATAACTAGAAAGTTAAAATATGAACCTATCTACAAAGGATGACAATATGCAAAGGAATAAACAATATAGGCAAGTATATAAAGGAAGCAATGGGGTTTCAAATTCAATAAGATTTAATAACCAATTTTTGAAACAAAGAATTCAATTTTCACATAGATAGCACAAGTCAATGTCTAGTTGTTTGGGAAGCCATATGTTCTCTCATACATAGAATGACAAGAAACCAACTAATATTTCTAGTATATTGAGAGACCATATGTCCATTAACTCCATGTAGAGGCGTGAAAGAGTAATTCCACTAAACTAGGGGCACTAGTTTGCCTTTTTTTGACATATAAACATTATGTGTAAAGACCCGATCTTTGTGATCAAATATTTACAAAATAATATCAAAAACATAAACATTCCTTTTTACATTCATGCTTGTACATCAGAGTCACAGAAGCTTACAAATATGATTACAACTTTTAAGAATAAAATTTCATTACTATCTACTCTTCAACGGAGGACTACCGAATGCATGTCTCTTCAAGTTCTTCCATCTACTACCTTCCCATGAGTTCCCAAAGGGAATGAAACCACACATGGACCCCATTGAAGTGAAATAAAAGTCAGCAGAGCTGGTAATAAATTCCTATATCGAGCTACTTCTAAAATATAGGTACTAAATATGATTCAAGGTAATATCAAATATAAGAAAGGAATATTTGGTGGACTAAATTCATCAAAGTAAGGATAGCAATATTTCAATGGTTGTATTTCAAGATCAAGTTTCCATAAGGATATGCAAAATAGTTCAAGATATCAAATTATAAAAATATTTGCAATGATCAAATTTTGAATATTAAGGTTGAGCACTATCATATCATTTCCTTCAAGGGCAACAATGTCTTATGTTCAATCATCTATGAAAGAACAACATTGAGCCTAATTACTATGTTAACCAGTCGACTGGGGGACAACTAATCCATTACACCTGTGCATAGGGCGGCGGGACGTACCCTACCTCAAGTGAGCCAAAGCTCTAAGGGGCCAAAGTCCAAAGGGACCAATGTCCAGGGAGTCAAAACTCCAAATAGATCAATTCAAGTGCTATGATAATATTCAATGCATTCAAACAATAATCAATCTGAGGTGGTGAACTTTCAAAGAGGTAGGAAATGCTTAAACAAGTATAGGGTTCACCACTAAATAATTTACATGGCATTCTAGAGGGAAATGAACAACTCAATATAAAAATAGAGAATCTAGTACCTCAAATTATTCAACGCTCCATAACTTGGTCAATAATAACAAGGCTCCAAGGAGAAGAGTCTAGAAATTTATGAAATGATGTTATCACTTGGCTGGGAATTAATTGTTCAATTTCTACTATTCATGATTAGGGTTCATCTTGAATTATTACCTGATATTACAAATTGTTATCTCCCATTTAGGGTTTCAAATCCTTCTATTTATAAGATCCATCGTTAGTCAAATAATTCTAGATATGTCCAAGTTACCCATGTATCTAAATGTATATATAAGCTTTCCAACTTAGGTATATTAGTGTGAAAATATCATTCCATTCCATCACGTAATATTAAGATATCTAGTGATATTGTTTCCTCTATCATTAAGTCCTAAATTATTATTCTTTATAATATATATATATATATATATATATATATATATATATATATATATATATATATATATATATATATATAGAAATACATTTAGTCACCAAAATGTTTGTTTACCCACACAATACTTACTAAGGGTATCCAGGGTTCAATTTCAACATATCTTGATATACATTAATCATATACTTAGATATTGATTATGTTCTCAAATATAAGTAGAATCTAGATGAACTATAATAGGGTAAATTCATACTTTGTTCCATCAATATGCCATCTAAAGTAATTTTGTGTTAACATGAGTCCATCCATGTGTATGTTTTATCTTATTTAGTTATTTAGCTTAGTAGCTAAGCTACTACATGATATAACAATATCAAATGCATAAATATATTGAACATATAGTCATTAAGCTAGTTACTACACATGCTTTTGATGCATTCATATGTATATATATAGTATTACCACCTAGTTTTCTCGTGAACTAGTTTATTTCTACACTTAGGGAATTTAGTTAAAGGCCTCTTGTTTAGTGTTATATATGCATTCATCCATGTTTATGTAAATTATGTAGATATGTTGGCATGGTACTCAAGACACTTTAGTAAATAAGGTTATTTCTATACTATTATCTCAAGTACTGAACTAATAAATGCAAAAGTCAAAGATACCTTACCGTTCATGTGAGGCACTATTGGTTACTGAGTTAACATCAATAACTCTTTCCTTGTTCCCCTTCCTTGTCCATGATTCTACTAGGGTGGGCATTGAGTCTAGGATTCAAGTAGCTTGGGATTCCTAGACAGGTTCCTTCAATCTGTTGTGATTAGTTCTTCCTTGTACAAGTCGCAAACTGAAGATGGCCTCTTGTGCTGAAGGCAAGGGACTCTAGTGCGGTCTTGAGAAAGGAGGGAGGGTTGTCATTGTGCTGCTTTCAGTGTTCAAGCTATTGGTAGTGGTTGTCGAGGCGGTTGAACACCCGTGTTTGCAGATCTGCCGAGGTAGATTGGGTTATGAAATCACTGGGAAGGCAATTAGTCAAGTAGGGGCAGTGACAGCAGAGGCTTGCAGACGGTGAATATGAGTGATCACATGGTTGAAGATAGGAAAAAAAGGGCGCCGAAGGGGTTCAGCATTGGTTGGCGATGTTTAGGCTTGAAGTGAATACTTGGTGGTTCATGGGCGATGAAGTTGCAAGGCATCAGGTACATGCGCTGGTTTCTGGTCTGAGTTGAGCTGGATGGCAACCTATAGATGTGCAGTATGTAGGTGGCCAGAATTGATGGTGCAAGCCATACCAATTTGGCCGATAAACCATTTGCCATAGTTAGGTGTTTTAGATGTTCCCCCACGGTGGGAATCAGGGTTCCACGAGCATAGAATCATGTAGGATGGAAGTAGATGGCCTGGAAATTGGGTAGTTGTCAGATGGAGTTGTAGGTGTGCAAGACTTCTGGTGATGCCTAGTGGTTTCCTTGCTGGCGAGGCAGCAGCGTCGGGTCTGATAGACTGGCGGTTGTTGGAGCATCATGGAGATTCTGAGGGCGGTGACATTGTAGGTCTGTGTTGGCATCAAGACAATGGACTGCGGAGTTCCTTGTGTTGCAGATTGGTGACAACATCTGTTGGTTGGGGTAATTGTAGGTGGCTCTGAGAAAGAGAGGGAGACCTCCTAGGTTTCTCAATGCGGCTGGTATTGCCCAGCGGCTAGGTTGGAAGGTTGGAGCTGGAGGTGGTGTCGTTAAAAGCCCGCAGGTGGTTTCCAGTTAGGGCGTTGTCCTCAGGTGTTGCCGCACTGGTGAACAATGGCGGCAGGTTCCTGGAGCTAATGAAGGTCAGACTTGTCGCTACCTTCTTCTACACCATTGTCCCAAGGATCCGAGCTCAACAATCGTTGACGTTGCAGGTGGGAAATCAGGTGGCTTGCTCATCATTGGTCGTGGTACCATGGTCTGATCTAGCTTTACTGGAAGTTCAGTAGGTCGGGGAGACTTGGAGGCGGCAGGTTCAGGGTGTTTCCAGGCTTGGTGTCTTAGTATCGTGCCCATGGTCATATAGCTGCCTATATAGGCTAGGGTGGGGTGCTAGGGTTCATGGGAGTCGAAGGGGAGGATACTGCAAAACTGTTGACTATGACATTAGGTTGGGGAAAGACGTGAAGGCCCGTGAGACTTGCGGGAGGGGCGTTACGTCTCTTATTAAGATATCAACTTATGACTATAGTGAATATCCTAATTAATTTGTCATTAACCCTCATATAACAATTAACTCCAAATTTGATAACTCCCAAAATATAATGCTAACTGCATTGAGAATATGACCAGTCATTCCATACTTATGGAGCTATATTCTAGAATATTAATGTCTATCATTCTATTTCTAACACTGACTATTGAGGTTATCATCATAATAGAACTAATAATGTGTATTTTAATACAATTGATATTTTCCATTAATTGCAAGCCGCTAGTATAAAAATCGAGAGTGCTCCATGCATGTGAGGAGAAATCAAGATATCTAGGAATTAATGATTCCATTTGACATTGGAATGATTCATGAAGAAAGTTGATGGAGCATTTTGTAAATATATCTCTGTCGAAGATAATGAATGCAAGAAGATCGAAAGGAAGCTAATTTGTATTGAGGACTATGAAAATAATTAAAAAGGATTATAGTAGTTGGGAGGAAGGACTTTATTTTAGTTGATAAAAAGTATTGAAAAATTTATTAATTATCACTCAAAATAAATATGGTACCCAAATTTCAGTATGTTACATTATGCTATTATTTCCTAAGAACAAATGTTGGGGAAACCTTTAAAGAGGAGGGCTAAGGTTGAAAATCAATTTCTAGGACAACCAACCTATCAAATCGTGCACATAATCAATGAAGGAAATAACTATCCAAACAAAAATAAAAATTTCATAACTTTGAATCAAAAGTATCCATAATGCAAAAATTCCAAGTATTGACTCCAGGAACAAGAGATCTACAAAGTAGAATAAACTTATTATTATTTGTCTTAAAATCAAGGTTTTTTCAAATTTCATTTTATTATTGTTACAGGTGGCTATAGTTTTAAATTTAGAAGTTCAATTCATTTGTTTCTATAAGGATATATTCTTTATGTTCTCTTGTGTTATTTATCCTTGTCTTGTCTTTATGTTTTCTTTTATCCCATACTGCTCAATTATATTTCTAACTTACTCATTTATCCTATAAAAGGGAGTGCATTGTATTTGTTTTAAATACATCAAATAAAGATTTTCTTTGTGTATATTAAATCAAATGTATTTGATTCCCCTTAATCCTATGCCACCCCATCGATACCCCTCCCATCAATCTTCACATCATCCACCTTCTCCTTCACCTCCATCATCTAATCAACCTCCACCTTCACCACCTTCACCTTCATCACCTTCACCACCCATTGACGTCTACATCACCAAAACCTTCTCAACCCATCGACCTCCACCATCCATGAAAATCTAATACCCCATCGACCTCTTAAACTTCCATCACCCCATCTACCTCCCATCAACTTGCACCACCCATCGACCTCCTATACCCCACCGGCCTCCCATCGACCTCCAAGCCCATTGACCTCTACCATCTCCTCAACTTAAAACACCCCATCGACCTCCACCCCTCTTTGACCTCCACCACTCCTTCATGCTTCACCTCATTGACCTCTACCTCATAAACATCCACCCGTCATTCACCTCCAACCCATCCACCTTTCCTCCACTTGATCCTTTCAGATAATTCCACAATAGCAAGTTGAAAACCTAAAAGTAACACCTTTTTTTGCCTATACCACATGCTAAAGTAAATCTCACACCGTCGTGGTGTAGGACTTTCCTTATCCCCTCTATGCCCCTATGTGGGTTTCTTAGATCTATTGATATCTATTTCCCCTACGTGGGTTTTTCCTATTTGCTAATCCAAATCTATTTCTTCTATCTACTATAGGTTTTTCATATCTACTAATATAGATATGATGATGTTTTCTACTACCCCTATGTAGGTTTCTTAGATTTATTGATCCTGATATGTTGATACTATCTACTGACCCTATGTGGGTTTTTAGATAAGTTGATCCAAAAATTCTACTTCTGCTACTTCTTCTTCTACTTCTTTGTGCACGTCATCATTTTTTCTTCCATGGTGACTAAAGCTCCTCCACGGTGTTTGTGTGTGATGACCATGAAACTTGATGGATCAAATTACCACCTTTAGTTGGTATCATTTGAAATATATGTTAAAGCCCAAAGGTGTCGTTCCCATGATTCTATTGATACTTTGATCCCTCCTTCTGCTACAGATGATGAAAAATCCAAGAAGGCCTATATGCAATGGTCTAAAGATGATTTTGGACTTATCATGTGGATGGTGGATAGTGCCAAACCAAAGATTAGCTAGTCTCTCCTTCACTTTTAGAATTCCAAATATGTGTGGGTCAATTATTCCATGTGTATTCTCACTATAATAACACAAAGAAGGTCGTTGAGATCTTCAAGAATCCAACAAAAGAGGAGAAATCCACTGATGGATCTGTCAAATAATACTAAAACGAATGTTTGACACCTTGGGATGAATATGAAGTATGCTTTCCCTTCTCTTACAACATCAAAGAAGTTTAGAGACAATGCAATTTCCAATTAGTTCAATTTCTAGTAGGTCTCCATTCATCCTTTTCTTGTATTCTTGACTAGATCTTATCTAGTAATCACTTACCCACATTAAAAGATATTATCAAGTGTGTTCAATGCCCCCTTCCTTGTATTCACCATCTACTACTTCTTTTGATCATTCAATACTTGTCGTCTACTCCTATGACTTGGGTCAAGGGTGTGGATGTGGTCATGATGGTCATGCCTCTAATAATCCTAGCATGTCCTCCACCTATTCTTGGATGATGCCAACATCAATTTACCACTAATAACAACTTGTGTACCTTTCTGTGGGTGTATGAACCCAACTAAAGGTTGTTTCTAGAAAAATCATGGAGAACCTTCGTGGGCAAACTAGGTATCTTCTGTTGCCTAAAAATATTTGATTACTACTTCAATTAGTAAAACCTATCCCAGGTTGAATGGATTCGCATGGAGTTTGGGAAACTCCTCCAGGATAACCTATCCTTTCCAACACCTTCTCTAGAAGGAGGTTTTTCTACTTTACTTGCATCCTCTGCTAATAATTATGAAAACAAATGGGTCATCAATTCAGGCGCATCTGCTCATATTTCTGGCTATTTTGATCTTTTTACTACCTTATCTAAGACTACATGTCTACCTCCTATGATTTTTGTTGATGTGGCTCAGTCTGCTTTCCATGGAATTGGAAATATATCTCTGTCTATAAATATTTCCTTAGAATCTATCTTATATGTTGCAAGATTTCCTCTAGGTCTGCTATCTATCCATAAAAATGTTAAGAGAATTTAGTGCTCTTGATCCTGAGGGAAGTGTGTTTCAAGATCTCCGAATGAGGAAGAGTATTTTTTTGGGACATTAGGGACCAGATGGACCATACCATGTGGATGTGCCAAAATCTGTTGCAACTCTACTATCTTCTTCTGTGATTGGTCTATAATGGCATTATCGGCTGGGACATCCTTCTATTGAAAATTATGATGTTTATTTCTTGATATTTTTGAGAAAAATATTTGAGTGTGAATCTTGCCAATTTTGAAAATAGAACAAGGTTATTTTTCATTAAAAGAAATAAATTGGTTCTAAATATCTTTTTGATATTGTTCATGTTGATATTTGAGGTCCCTATTTTGTTTGTAGCTTGTTTGTCTTTCTCTATTTTAAGATCCTTATTGATGACTATTCTAGAGAAAAATGCTTCATTATCTTAAGGGGTCATAATACTGTTTTACAAACTATCACCACCTTTTTCACTTATATCCAAGCCCAATTCAACACAACTGTTAAAATCTTGATAACTAATAACAGTTTGGAATTTATGCAAAAATCTATGCATCTATTTTGTATGTCTTTGGGTACTATTCACCACACTTCTTGTTTATACACGCCGCAAAAAAATGGTGTGTCCAAATGGAAGAGTCGTCATCTTCTTGGAGTAGCACACACTATTCTTCTTCACTATCATGTCCCTAAACATATGTGGCATGAAATTTTTTCTACTACTAGTTACCTAATTAATTGTATGCCTTCTTCCATGTTACATAATCAAGTCCATGTCGCTCTTCTGTATCCTAATGCACCTTTGTTTATATTCCACCACACATCTTTTTTGCCAACACTTGTATTGTTAAGAATCTCTTCCCTAGGATATCTAAACATGAACCCCTGCCCCACTAAGTGTGTCTTTTTGGGATATTCACAGACTCAAAAAGGATATTAATGTTATGATCCTATCAATCGACAATGTGTTGTCATTGCTGATGTTGTGTCTTTTTAAGACATGACATACTACTCTAAAAAGAGGTTTGCTTTATTAAGTTACCTATAGAAACCTACTCCACTTCCTCAAGTGGTCGAACAATGTCAAACTAAAGTAATTGAAGATCTTCCTTTTCCTTTGAAGGTGAATAAGAGAAGTACCAAGGTTATAGTTCCAACCCTGGAACCTCAACAATCAATACTTCCCTATCGAATGATCATAAAACCTCCCAGGTAATCTTTTACCTACATATTCCTATTAGCTAAAGGAATGGTGTTCACTCTTGCATTCAACATCTGATTACTAATTTCTTCTCTTCCACTAAACTTGGTACACGCTTTTCTTGTTTTACTATTTCTCTATCTGCTATTTTTATACTAATGAATGCTACACAAGCTCGTAAGCATCTTTCCTGGTGTCAAACTATGGAAACTAAATTGACTGCCTTTTGAGATTGTAAGACCTGGGATCTTATTGATTGTCTTGAAAATTATCTGACTGTTGGATTTTATTGGAATTTTACTATCAAATATCATCCAGATGGTTCAGTTGAACGGATGAAGGCCCAAATGGTAGAAAAAGGTTACACTTAAACCTATAGAGTTGAGTACTTGGAAACTTCTTCTCCAATTTGTAGACTCATTTATGTAAGAGTGCTAAGTATATGTTGCTTTGAATAATGATTGGCCTCCTTTTCAACATTATGTTAAAAATGCCTTCCAATATGGTGACTTACATGAAGAAGTCTATATTTAGCAACCACCTGATTTTGTTAGTCAGGGGGAGTATTCAAAAGTCTACATATTTAGGAAGGGGATCTATGGTCTAAAACAAAGCCCATAGGCATGGTTTGATAAATTGAGCCAGATACTTTTCAAGTCTCAATTTTGGTTCTCACATTCAAATTATTCTTTTTGTACTAAAAAGACTAATCATGGGATTCTTATTCTTATTGTTTACCTAGACAATATAATTCTTTCTATTAATGATTATCAATGTATTGCGGTGACCAAAAGATATCTAGAACAACACATTATTACTAAAGATCTTCGTAAACTCAGGTACTTCTTGGGAATTGAAGTTTCCATATCTTCATATGGTGTCTGTCTTCCACAATGCAAATATGTTCTAGATCTAATAATGGAAACATGCATGTTTGGTACTAATCCTACTAGTATTCCTCTAGATCCCAATACTAATTGGGATGATGAATCTTCACCACCCTATCCAGGTTGGTAAGCTAATCATCTTACTATGAATAGAGATGATATTATTGTTGTTGTTGGACTTGTCATCTCATATCTGGATAAACCTCAATAATGCAATTTGGATTGTAATGACCCTGCATCCCGATAACCCCCAATTAAGGGAGACCAAGAAGCCAGAGATGTTATCCCAAAAACTAGATCAATGGTTTTGCAAATAATAAAAAATAATTAATAAATTCTATGAAAGACTAAACTAAAACTGGAAGAAAAATTTACTTTCGCATCCTTAAAAAATAGGCAACTAAGACTTCTACCCATAGTAGATTTCTATCTAACTAAATCCTCCTTGATAATTTTACTTTATTCTTTCACAGGTTCCACTTTACTCTTTGTCCAATTTTAGATATTTCCTAACATGCCGACAAACAAAACGTCGGTCAGTTTAAATGAATATACTGGTATGTGCAGGCAAACAAAACATTGCACATAAGCTTTAACAACCTAATCATATCAAATAGTTGTTAACAATGCAAAATTACATTTTCAATGTGACTTCCCAACTACTTTTACTCATCCTCTGGGATACCCTCTCTTAGAGTTTAGTCCTTGTAGGGACTTAAGCCTACCTTTTCCATCTTGAGCTTGATACCTGGGGTCACCTCTCTAGGTTCCCAGTGGTCTTCCCTCCTAGGCTTGACCACTTTAGACCTCCCCTTTGGGGCTTGGTCTTGCATCATACATCCAGAGATGGTATATAGGTTCAAGACAGTGACATATATACTTAAGTTGTGATAATCATATTCACTTTAAAGATTGCAGAAATAAAAGCATACAAACAATTTATTTCCATGCAATCGATAAAACCTCGAGAAAATGTCGGGAAACTAAAGTGTGTACTCATAATTAACCACATACCTAATTTGGAGTCTCAAAAAATGCAATATATCCAAATCTAACTAGATGTCCAATCAAGCAAGCCAATTAATCAATCAAGCAAACATTGATCCTAAAAACATGTATAATGTCTACTTGTTACAATCATATTCTGAACCACTCCTTATTGATTGGGGACACCTTTCTAATGTTTTTAAGTCTCATTAGTATTCAGTAGGGCTTCTTAGATTAATTTCTCAACCTTTACTCTTTTTAGGTCAACAACCCTAAAATGGGTTCTACATCATAAAACCCTAATTATTCAAGTATTCATATTCAAGCCTCTTTATTACCAATTTGTCTTAGGATTAACCTAACTTCATCTCATTGATATGATTTTGAAATATAACTCATTAAAAGTCATTAACACCTAGATTAGGGTTTCTAAGCCCATTAATGCACTTAATACATATGAAACCCTAAATTAGCCAATTAAGTACATGGATCATCGTTTTAGACTCAAAACGTCATTTTTATTAACAATAGGTTAACATTCACATAAGACATCCATAGTACTTTTCCCAATTTCATTAATTATCAAAATTTGGTTTTTCCATTCATAAATGCATTAAAGGTGCCAACTTTATATACTTTTCGAATTTCAAGTAGAATCAAGCTTCAATTATATTTTAAATGGATTCCTTGCATTTTTCTAATCAATTTTCATATAAAACTCATTACAATTTGAGTTACCAATATTGAGATAAGATTTTTGCAAGATAATTATATGCTGACCAATCACCAGCTGACACATCAGCAACTTACTCGATTTTATTCAACTTGGCGACTAGCTGGGATTAATGTTGAAAGGACATCTCTTCCCTTGCTAATGAAGTATAGCCACATGGGGAGTTTGGTACTTTGGCTCTATCTCCTTTCTTGCGTGTGCCGTTGCAGGCACATACACCCATCGTTCATATTGCAAGCCTGTGACATCCCTGACTGTGGCACTCTAGTCTTCCCCACCATGGAAGATCACACTGCCTGCCTTCCTTCTCGCTTCCATCTTGATTGCCTGTTCTTCAGGCTATAATGGATCCTTGCTATCGTTGAGATATCAAGATCTCTTCCTTCTCCCCCCCACGGTCCCCTTCCTGGACGCAACTACTCCCACGTCTAGTGAGTCACACGTCTCCCGTCCGATGAGGCTTGATGCTCATGTCAACTAGCTCATGGTTTTAGGGATCCACACTGTTGTAACTCCTTACCACCTCAAGACTTGTCCTCCATAGTAGCCTACCTCTGAAGCCATCTATTAGCAGCGTTGGGCTGCACTACTAAGCCATCCCTAGCCATCTCTTTCCCAAGATTCCCTCACATAGGACAAACCTCTGAACACTCTTACAGTAGTGTTCCTAGTTGTGAGCATTGAGGATGGGTGGTTCCCTACCACCAATTGGCCCCTAGTATGCTACAGGTTCATTACCTAGTGCTTCTCCAAACTGACAGAGAGGGTGGGGGTTGCACTAGGGTCAAGGGTGTCTCCTTTGTATGACTGGTGATGATGATAGGGTTGAGGGTGCCCTGATCATGTATCCATTACTCCCTTTATATAGGGTGTGAGCCAAAACTCTTAGTGTTAATTTGAAGGTGAGGAGCAATAAAGTCATGGAGCATCAGTTGTTGCTTCTTTTTAGGAAACAACATGCTTAAAAAGAAGGAGATTAACTCTCACTACTATTCGGTTGGGTAAGCCACTTATAGAAAAGTATTTTTTCTATTCCTTTCCCAAAGTAGAAACTCGACCCTTTCACAAAAGGTCATATATTAGAAATCTATCAAGGAACGTGTATATCTATGATTCACATATTGAGTTATTGCTCAATATATTCTTGAAATCTTGGTTGTTGATTCATCTCCCTTTTTGGTATATTTTTTTAGCCTAATTGTCCTCCTTCCTTGGCAAATCTTAAAAAGAAAAAAATTGGTATGTCTTAAATATACAAAACTTTCCCCTTTAGTCACATCATTAAAACAATACCATTATTTCTTGGAATATTATTTTCCTCCATATTTCTAGAATTATTTTTTATTTCTTTTCCTTTTTATCACTTGGACTCACTAACTAAATAGGGTCCACAAAATCCTATATTTAAAGGAAATATTATCAAAGAAATGCACTAATTATACATAAATCATACAATTTTCATAATCATACACATTATTGGAGAAATTGCATTTCAAACTATATAAACCTGAAAATTGGGGTTGTAACATCGATAAAACATAGGGAAAACACTGGGAAACTAAAGGTGTACTCATAATTAACCACGTATTGGTATATTCATTTATACTGACCGACATTTTGTGTGTTGGTGTTTTAGGATTATCTGAAATTGGACAAACACTAAAGTGGAATTTGTGAAGATTAAAGTTAATTCTTTAAGGAGGATTTAGATAGATAGAATTCTACTGAGGGTGAAGTTCCAAATTCCTATTTTTGAAAGGTTTGTGAAAAGTAATTTATATTCCAGTTTTAAGTTTAGTATTTTGTAGAATTTATTAATTATTTTTTATTATTTGCAAAATCATGGATCCTATTTTTGGGATAGCGCTTCTGACTTCTTGGTCTTCCTTCATTGGGGGTTATCGGGAAGTGGGGTCGTTACAATTGGTATGAGAGCTTCTCGGTAACCCCAATCAAGAATTATGACATGGATTATTGATACCAATTGTAATGATACTGCTTCTCGGTAACCCCCAATTAAGGAACACCAAGAAGCCGAAGCGTTATCCCAAAAATAGGATCAATGATTTTGCAAATAATAAAAAATAATTAAAAAATTCTATGAAAGACTAAACTTTAAAGCTGGAATAAAAATTACTTTTCACATACCTTTCAAAAATAGGAATGTGGAACTTCTACCCTCAGTAGAATTCTATCTATCTAAATCCTCCTTAACGAATTAACTTTAATCTTCACAAGTTCTATAACGACCCCGCCTCCTGGTAACCCCCAATCAAGGGAGACCAAAAGGTCAGAGCTGCTATCCCAATAACATAGGATCCATGTTTTAACATTTAATAAAAAATAACTATTAAATTCTACCAAAACTATACTAAAAAGCTGGAATAAAATAAAACTTTGCATACCTTTTTAAAATCTTGGATTTCTAGACTTCTATCCACAAATGGAGTCTATTCTAACTAATCCTCCTTGTACTTTAATTCATATATTCACAATGTATCACTTTACTATTTGTCCTTTTCATATTGTACCTAAAGTGCCGACAAACAAAATGTTAGTCAGCATAAATGAATATTCCAATATGTGGGGACAACCAAAATTTCACAGATATTACTAACAACCTAAATATCACAATTAAGTTATTTAACAATCCAAATTATGTTTTCAATGTGACATTCTCCACCACTTTTGCCCTAACCCTGGAATACCCTCTCTAGGGTTTTTCCTTTGCACTAGACATAAGGCCACCTTCTCCATCCTGAGCTTGGTGCATGGGGTCACCTCTCATGGTGCCCAATAGTCATGCAAGAAACATAAGGCCACCTTCTCCATCCTGAGCTTGGTTCCTGGGGTCACCTCTCATGGTGCCCAATGGTCTTCCCTCTTGGGCTTGACCTAATTGACCTTCCCTCCAGGGCTTGGTCACACATCATACATTAGGGTGGCATGTAGGTGAGAGAATGCACATTTATAATTAATTTTGATAATCATAGTGACTTTAAAGATTTGCATAAATGAACATCCAACAGTTAGGTTTCATCCAATTTGATCAATTATTCGAGAAAACTTCGTGAAACTAAATCGGTTACTCATAAATAACCACATACCCGTACTGTTGATTTTTGAGATAGAATCAACCAAGTAGGGAAATCCAATCAAGCAAGCAAGTACAAGAATCCTAAAATAAACATACAATTTCCTTTTATCAAGATCTATCCAAACCAACTTGCTTCTTAGGATTTCTATTCCTTTTTAGGGTTTCTACCCCTTTTTAGGGTTTCACTTGCAATTTGGGTTTTGCCTTTACTTTTAGTACCAGAAACCCTAATTTGACAAAACTACTTATAAACCCTAAGTTTCTCATCATATCTATACTAACAGGCTTAGGATCATCATTTAATAACATATTTCCATATTTTGGAATTAAATATGATCTTCTCTTCTTTTTCCCGAAATTAGGGTTTCTAGATGCAATATCATTCATATTTGGTTTGAAACCCTAAAACATGCAATTATTCATCTAAATCAGGTTCAAGCCTATCATTATCATTTGACAGGTTAATATTAGTCGAATTAACCTATTAAGCTTCATAGATTCATCCATCGATCTCAATTAGGGTTTCTAACCAAATTTCAATACATTTTTAATCAACTTACATAATTTTGCGAATGGAAACGAAATTAGGTTCTCAAACCATTTTTATCTTGTTCCTCATATTTTTCTGATCAACTTTCATATATTAAGTTTCATCATTAGAGTTTCCTAGTAATTTCTATGAATTTTACAAGGAAAACATATTTTCTAGAATATTTGAGCAGAGAGGGCGATTTACCAAAATTCCCTAGCCGTTTGATCGATGGTGCGCTGGTCCATCCTTCGGATCTGACGATCTGCATCGTGTACCTCCACTCGTGAGGTAACTTATCTGGTCAGGCCTGGGAACGTTGGATCTCTTCACGAGACCACGGTGGACCTCGATCGGACGTCATCTACTCCTTGTCTTCTTCCTTTCCTAACACTCGAGTTGTGGCGGAGCCGAAGCAGAGTCCTCGTGGGAGAGGGATCAATCGAGGGGTAGAGAGTGAACTAGGGTTCGGGAAGCAGCCGTCTGGGTTTTTGAGGATGTGAGGGATCGAGAGGGGCTATATTTATAGGATCGGGGGGTCCCTCTAGGGTTTCCCCAAACCTGTCGCTGCCCACACCTCCGGGTGATTTGGGTTTTCTTTCTAGAATACTCGAAACACCCTAAAATCTAGGTTTGATGGGTGTGGAATCATGTTCCAAAGACCCTTGTGGTCTTAGATTCCTAGCTGGTACCATGTGATTTCAGAAAATTGGATTAGAAATTCTCAGTTTCCCTTTCCCTTTCCCTTTCCTTCTGTGATTTGAGGTTGACGATGCACAACCACCATCAGATCCATGGTCCTATTGACAACGTGGGGAATCCGATGTCTGTCATCGTCCCCTTGTTTCTAATTTCTTAAAAACAAAGGAAAATATGTATTAAACAAAGGAAACTTGTGAAATTTATATCTCTCTGATTATTTAATATCTTTCACTCAAATTTATACGAAACTTTTTCTTGGCATTATCTACTCGTATATTAAATTTGAAACCCAAATTCCAAAGGAAAAGGGTGTTTCCTTCATAAGAAAGTTATTTTTTTAATAAAACCAATTTAATTGGTATTTCCTCTTTCTTAATCTTTTATTTTCTTGATTTCGATTCCTTTTTCCATTAGAAACCATGTGGACATGAAATCTTATCTAATATGGATCCATTATTCATATATCCACATATTTCTTATAATATCATTGTTATCTCATATTTCCTTCTTAATAAAGGGATATTTAATTGATCTTGTTGCATTATCTTTGCAACTTGGACTCCTTGGAACCCAAGGAACCCTAAAGGCATGAAATCTACCTTTGGAGGATATTACCTAGCCTTCTAGAGGCTTCTTCCTTTTTCTCTTCTCCCTTTCTTAATATATATTCTTTTATTAATTGAATTCCTTTTTCTCTTTTATTTTCTTTTTCTTGTTATTGGGCCCAATAGCCAATAAGGCCCACAAAGCAACTAATAAGTCTATTGTAAACGAAATTCATTCATTCAAATTAAACCACACCATTATTTATTCATATATCTATATTTAGAGAAATTGCATTTCTCACCAAAAGAATCCAAAAGTGGGGTTGTAACATCCTTCCCCTCTTATAGAAATTTTGCCCTCAAAATTCCACCAAGCATTCAAACAAAGAGGATAAGACTTTCTCATATCCATCATGACATCCATGTGGCTTCACCCTCTCTATGCTGCTTCCCAAGAACCTTCATCATCTTATATTCTTACATCTGAGTTCTCTCTCACCATGGTATTTTGTACCCTTGTTGGTGACTTAGGACATTGTTGCCTCTCTTGAAGCTTAATAGGTTCATGGCTCAACACATGTCTTGGGTACCTCACATAGTGCTCTAGATTGGACTCGTGGAACACATCATACATCACGTTATCCTGAGAGGTAAGGCTAAACAAAAGCATGTTCACTAATCCATCTCAAATGGACCTATGTATTAAGGACTCAACTTTCTCAGTTATAACTTAGAAGGGTCAGGTTTTCATATCACGTATTCTCCCATAGTGAACTGCATGTCAGTCTACCTCACATTAGCTCATGACTCATGTCGCCCCGGGGCTCTCTGAGCCATCACATGATCAAAGCAACTGCATCTGTACACATTGTGGTCTCTCTGACCTTCCCAATGTCTTTCCACTGACATCATCTTCATGAAGCGGTGACCAACACGGCCTCCCTTATCGAGCTTCTTACATCCCGATAGTGGCTATGGTGGCTATCATCACAACTCTCATAGGACTAGAACTGTCTCCATGTATCACCCTAAATGAGAACACACGCTCTCATCAGACCCTCTAGAATGGATCATACTAACCATCAGTTAGGGGTGAGAAGTTGTACTAGCATCGAGTTCTTCATGTTCCTACTTCCACTGCATGGATGTAAATCTTTAGGTCATACTCAAGAACTTTTGAACTCGCATCATAGTGCAGTTGAACCATCTCTCTCATATATAGTTCAACCAGATCTCTCTCTTAGATTATGTCATCTAGGTAAGGTGATCTATCATAACCCATATTTCATCTTAACCTTCCTCGATCCAGGGGAGACTCACCACAACGTTCATGGTGATCAACTCCCATTCCCTCTTGGGGACACTTTATCCTCAATATCAACTCACTGGGTTACTGGTGTTCATCCTTCACCTCCCGGCATGCATGGAGACAAGCCACATGCAACTTTGTACACTTCTTCATCTTAGGCATCCAAAGTACTACTGTAACTTACTATCGTAATACTACCACGGTGTATGGTGAACTTAAAATCATGATCTTCTGTATGTCATGATTCCTCAAGGTTGGTTCCTCAGAAACATTAAAACACTCCAGTCATGGGTTTCATCACCTTCTTTTCCAAAGAAGTGCATCTGAGGTTCTACAACCATCCTTCTATCACATCAAGCCCTAGGCTTGCTAACCAAGCAACTACTAACTCGACCAATAGGTCTAGTTGTATATGAGTATTATCCATACTGGTCTCCTCTTCGGACTTAGGGCTCACCTAACAACCTCTTCTAGCCTCTCCACGAGCTAAACAAGATAACTGCATCTTCAACTAGAGCATCCATTACCAAATTACATCCTTATGTGCTTGGTAACTTTGAAGACATACACCTCCATGTATTCCACTTATTATCTCATCTCGGACTATAGGTCTGTTTTTATCAAGAAAACTCAGATCTCATCCAACTCAAACTTATATAACTCATAAATTCCATACAACTCATGATAAGAACGTCCTTATAAAATGACTACCTTAGTTCTCTTGGTGTTTGTAAGCCATCCACACATCATACACTCCACAAAGGTACACTACTATCTCTATCCTCATATAACATAGAAACGTTTCAACTCACATCATTTTTATCCTTAGTGTATGACATGTGTACTACCCTATCTCTCACCCCACAACGAGAGGAAATAAGCATTTGGCAGCCATCCAAACATAGAGTTCTTCCCGTTCCACAAGTAGAGATGGTGCATCGCACATTGCCTGTACACCTTCCAATCTAGGTTGGAACATGCATTACATGTCTCTACATCATGAACATTTCGATATTAGGTTTACTTCCATGGAAAACTGGTCCAAACTCACCTTGGTCATCACAAAATCCTTAGTCATCCCCTCTAGGTCTGTAGGGTGTCAGTATTTTTGGAGTCATCCCCCTTTCCTTAGGAAACTAGTGAGTGCCCACCTCAAATTCTCTTTGGGCTCCATGAGCTCATGAAGGTGATCAATCTCCTAACTCATGGTCCTCAGACATGATAGTTGTTACCTCCCAACCCTACGGTCTTGTGCAACTAGGAAATTAGGTAACTCTTACTCCCTTCAGTCTTATCCCCACCTGACCTCAATATTAACTTAGGATTCTATCATGGTATATCTTAAAACTTGGAACTTTACCCAAGGCTCCATCATCTCTCTCAGCATTGGTGGTCAGACTTACATCCTCTCATAGGGGTCATGGCGACTTACCTACCTCAATCAGGCTCCATATTGGTTACCTCCATGCTAACACATCCACATGCCCTTAGAGATGGTTATCTATGGGTCTATAGGTTCGTTCTCATACTGTGTATGTCAAAATGGGTTCTAAGAGAATTCTATTGGATCCAATAATTAATGTGATATATAATTGGTCATATAATTGAGGTTACATAGACTTGTTTTATACAAGAATCTTTACCAGAAGTATAAGAAAATTATCTCAATTAACTTCTTTTTTTATTAATGTACAATTGATGGAATCATAAATGGTACTGGTATTGCAAGTTTCTTTATAGGAGAGCAGAAACTATTGATTTTTGGGATCTCCATGCTCCTTGGTTGGAATCTCCACTTATCTTCTCAAGGTCCTATGAGACCTCTTTAGGTTACCGCAAACCCAACAAAAGCTGGTACATACCCTACAGAAGGGTCCCTCCCCAGGATGGGAGAAAACTATCTCTCGATAGCAACAAAGGTCACAAACATCCCTACATCTAGGGTTTACATCCACATGAGCATGCTTAGCCCTAGAAAGCTACTAAGGCACGTAGCTAACAAGAAAACCACCTACTAAACCATGCTAGGTCTCCATGGTAGGTCATACTTGTTTCTATTCCTTAATATTGGACCATCATCATACATGCCCATGTCACCAACCTATATGTGAGGAGTTGATCAAACATATACCTTAGTCTAAGGGGTTTCCTTTTCCTCTAAACATCATGAGTGCATTGCTCGAATCCATAGAAACTCAAACATCATTGTGAGAATCAGGTGCACCAGGTACTACTACTTCCCCTCTTAGGTCAAGGAACCCTAGGTTCTCTTCTTATGCATCAGCCCTCCAACCACAAACCAAATAGGTACAAGGTATAGCATGCACTTCCTACTATTATTACACATGAGAAACACCTGAGAGTCCTACACCAGGACAACCAATTAGGTGCAAGGCCTCACAACTTGATACTATACCCCCCGCAGGGTCTAAGGAACTCTTCTTCCTATCCCTAGAAGGTAAAGTAGGAACCTACAACTTCCATAGATCGGTTCAAGAAGTCTCTTTCCTTTTCTAGGATTTGGTTCCTCTAAAGGAAACCAAGATACAATAAGTCTCCAAGGATCATGCATGAGAAAACCACCACCATCCACTTAGGTCGTCCATTCTAGGTTAAAACATACTCAACTCCTCATGGTTCCTCATATCTTGGAGTCTAAGCTTCCAACCTTCTTTCTCAGGTCTTATTCTCTTTCTCTAGAGCTGACCTTATCACTGGAGGTTCTCTCTCTAAGAAGGTGGATCAAGCTCACATGCATACACCTTCATGGATGAAACGTATAATCAAACCTATGTTCGCTCAAGATTAGCCATACCTCTTCATTCTTATCTCATAAGCTATCCAACATGCCCTTCTAGCATAGGTTTCAACCTAATGCCAGGACTACTGACGTGCTCTCCTACATAGGGGCATGCTCATCTATGCTTAGATATGCCCATAAGGGTTTCTATATGGTCATCACTAACTCATCAATGAAGGAGTTATCCTTCACCCTAACATGCACGACCCTTCCCAAGTTGGGTCTCCCAAAAGGCACTAGGTCAACCAACCTCACATAGCTCATACTTCTCATAGGTATTTAAGACCAAAAGCATGTCAACCCATGCACATGGTCGACGATGACATCTAACTCATCATGCCATCTCTCTCTAAAAACCACTTACGGTTTAGGGTTAGCATCATCCTCAGAGGATGCACCAGGTCTCTACCTCTTTCTAGAAGCATCTGCCTCCAAGGTTCTACTCATCCTCCTGTTATGAAGGTCTAACCTCATGTCTCTCCTAAGGGCACAACAACACATGTCATGCAAACTAAGATTGTAACTATTATTAGTTTACGCATAAACTATTATCTTATGTCCATGACATCTTGTTTACATGCTTTTCATTAATTTGGTGGATGATTCCTTAATCTTATCATAAATACCATGACCACCAGAGGGTGAGGAAGAGAGAGAACCTTAAACCTTAGAATCTTAATTGAATTAGGGTTGAGCAAGGACAAAAATAGATGAGAGAGTCCTAAAGGTACCTTATTTCGAGTCAGAACCTCAAACATTGTCCAGGTAGTCACACTGCATCCGGGAGTCCTCGTGACGGACTAGAGGGGAGGAGGAAAATATTGCCAGCCCCCAGACCATGATCCTTTTCTAGACACCTCTGTCATCGAAAAATCCTCTAATAACTCCCTCAGATCTATAGAGTTTGTAAAATTTAATAATTAGTAAGGATTAAATGAGACATTCACTCTGATACCAAATGTAACGACCCCGCCTCCCGGCAACCCCCAATCAAGGGAGACCAAAAGGTCAGAGCCGCTATCCCAATAACTCAGGATCCACAGTTTAACATTTAATAAAAAATAACTATTAAATTCTACCAAAACTATGCTGAAAAATGGAATAAAATAAAACTTTGCATACCTTTTTAAAATCTTGGATTTCTAGACTTCTATCCACAACTGGAGTCTATTCTAACTAATCCTCCTTGTACTTTAATTCATATATTCAAAATGTATCACTTTACTATTTATCCTTTCAATATTGTACCTAAACTCCCAACAAACAAAACATCGTTCAGCATAAATGAATATGCCGGTATGCGGGGACAACCAAAATTCCATAGATATTGCAAACAACCTAAATATCACAATTAAGTTATTTAACAATCCAAATTACGTTTTCAGTGTGACATTCTCCACTGCTTTTTCCCTAACCCTTGAATACCCTCTCTAGGGTTTTTCCTTTGCAGTAGACATAAGGCTATCTTTTCCAGCCTAAGCTTGGCACCTGGGGCCACCTCTCATGGTGCCCAATAGTCATGAAAGAAACATAAAGCCACCTTCTCCATCCCGAGCTTGGTGCCTAGGGTCACCTCTCATGGTGCCCAATGGTCTTCCCTCTTGGGCTTGACCTAATTGACCTTCCCTCCAGGACTTGGTCACACATCATACATTAGGGTGGCATGTAGGTTCTAGAATGCACATTTATAATTAATTGTGATAATCATAGTGACTTTAAATATTTGCATAAATGAACATCCAACAGTTAGGTTGCATCCAATTCGATCAATCATTTGAGAAAACTCCTTGAAACTAAATCAGTTACTCATAAATAGCCACATACATGTACTGCTGATTTTTGAGGTATAATCAACCAAGTCGGGAAATCCAATCAAGCAAGCAAGTACAAGAATCCTAAAATAAACATACAATTTCATTTTATTAAGATCTATCCAAACCAACTTGCTTCTTAGGATTTCTATTCCTTTTTAGGGTTTCTACCCCATTTTAGGGTTTTACTTGCAATTAGGGTTTTTCCTTTACTTTTAGTACCACAAACCCTAATTAGAAAAAATTACTTATAAACCCTTAGTTTCTCATCCTATCTCTTCGAACAGGCTTAGGATCATCATTTAACAACATATTTCCGTATTTTCAAATTAAATATGATCCTCTTCTTTTACCCTAAATTAGGGTTTCTAGATGCATTATCATTCATACTTGGTTTCAAACCCTAAAACATGCAATTATTCAGCTAAATTAGGTTCAAGCCTATCATTATCATTCAACATGTTTATATTACTCGAATTAACCTATTAAGCTTCATAGATTCATCCATTGATCTCAATTAGAGTTTCTAACCAAATTTTAATACATTTTCCATCAAATTAACATACTTTTGCGAGTAGAAATGAAATTAGGTCCTCAAACCATTTTTATCGTGTTACTCATATTTTTCTAATCAACTTTCATATATTAAGTTTTGTCATTAGAGTTTCCTAGAAATTCCAATGAATTTTACAAGGAAAACATATTATCTGGAATATTTCAGCAGAGATGGCGATTTACCAAAATTCCACAGCCATCTGATCGATGGACCGATGGTCTGTCCTTCTGATCTGACGATCTACATCGCGTGCCTCCACTCACGAGGTAACTTAGTCATCCGGGCCTAGGACCGTTGGATCTCTTTGTGAGACCACGGTGGACCTCGATTGGACGTCGTCTGCTCCTCTTCTTCTCCCTTTCCTGATGCTCGAGCCGCGACATCTCCGAGGTGGAGTCCTCACTAGAGAGGGATCAATAAAGGGGTAGAGAGTGAACTAGGGTTTGGGAAGCAGCCGTCTGGGTTCATGAGGATGTGAGGGATCGAGAGGGACTATATTTATAGGATTGGGGGGTCCCTATAGGGTTTCCCCAAACTTGTCACCTCCCACACCTTTGGGTGATTTGGGCATTCTTTCTAGAATACTCAAAACACCCTAAAAGCTAGGTTAGATGTGTGTGGAATCATGTCACAAAGACCCTTGTGGTCTTGGATTCCTAACTCGTACCGTGTGATTTGAGAAAATTGGATTAGAAATTCTCAATTTCCCTTTCCCTTTCCTTCTATGATTCGAGGTAGATGATGCACAACCATCGTCAGATCCGTGGTCCTCTGGACCATGCAGGGAATCCGACGCCTGTCATCTTCCCCTTGTTTCTAATTTCTTAAAAACAAAGGAAAATATGTATTAAACAAAGGAAACTTGTGAAATTCATATCTCTCTCTTCATTTAATATTTTTCACTCAAATTTTAGAGTAAACTCTGTCTTGGCATTATATACTTGTATATTAAATTTGAAACCCAAATTCTAAAGGAAAAGGGTGTTTCCTTCATAAGCAAGTTCTTTCTTTAATAAAACCAATTGAATTGGTATTTCCTCTTTCTTAATCTTTTATTTTCTTGATTTTGATTCCTTTTTCCATTATAAATCATGTGGACACGAAATCTTATCCAAGATGGATCCATTATTCATATATCCACATATTTCTTGTAATATCATTGTTAATTAATATTTCCTTCTTAATAAAGTAATATTTAATTGATCTTGTTGCATTATCTTTGCGACTTGGACTCCTTGGAACCCAAGGAACCCTAAAGGCACAAAATCCACCTTTGGAGGATATTACCTAGCCTTCTAGAGGATTATACATTTTTCTCTTCTCCCTTTCTTAATATATATTCTTTTATTAACTGAATTCCTTTTTCTCTTTTATTTTCTTTTTCTTGTTATTGGGCCCAATAGCCAATAAGGCCCACCAAGAAACTAATAAGGCTATTTTAAATGAAATTCATTCATTCAAATAAAACCAAACCATTATTTCTTCATATATCTATATTAAGAGAAATTGCATTTCTCATCAAGAGAACCCAAAATTGGGGTTGTAACAAGTTCCACTTTAGTGTTTGTTAAATTTTAGATAATCCTAAAATGCTGACAAACAAAACATATGTGTTGACAATCAAAACATTGCACATATATTCTAACAACATACTTCAATTTGACTTCTCAACTTCTTTTACTCATCCTCTGGGATACCCTCTCTAGGATTAAGTCCTTGCAAGTGACTTTAAGGCTACCTTCTCCATCCTAAGCTTGGTACTTGGGCTCACCTCTCTGGGTGCACTGTGGTCTACCCTTCGGGGATTGACCATCGTGACCCACCCTCTAGGGCTTGGTCTCTTATCTTACATATAGAGATGGTATGTAGGTTCAAGCAAGTAATATATATAATTAAATTGTGATAGTCATATTCACTTTAATGATTGCAGAAATAAAAGTATCCAAATAGTTTATTTCCATGCAATCGATAAAACATCAAGAAAATATCGGGAAACTAAAGCGTGCACTCATAATTAACCACATAACTACTTTTGAGATTTCACAAGAAATAAGAACAGTCCAATCTAATCAAGAAATACAAGCAAGCAATCAAGACAATCACACAAAAGAACAAAATCCTAAAAAGCATATATAACCTATTTACTACATACTCATCAAGAAGTTACTTTATTGACTTGGGATTAATTTCTAGGGTTTCTAATCTAAATTAGGGTTTCATTAGGGTTCCTTTAGTCTATTTTACAACTTTCCTCTTATATGTCCACAAAACCCTAAAACAACAAACATAGGTTCAAAACCCTAATTATTCAACTTAATCTTATTAAAACCTTCTTTTCATCTACTAGGCTTAGGATCATCCTAGTATCACTTTTATACAAAGAATTTCAAAGTTTATCTCATTAAAACCCATTTACACCTAGATTAGGGTTTCTAAGACCATTAATGCACATTAACATATCAAACCCTAAATCAGGCTATTTAGCACATCGATCATCTATTTAAACATCAAAACATCTTTTTATTAACAAAAAGTTAATATGCTTCATAGATCATCCATATAAATCTTCACAATTTCATAGAACATCAAATTAGGGTTTTTCTTAGATAAAAGCATTAAGGATAGCAACTTTCACCACTTTTCAAACTATGATCAGATTGAAGCTCTAAAATTATTTTTGAATTCCTTGCATTTTTCTGATCAATTTCAAGGAATAAGGAATAAGTTTGATTTGCCAAGGAAGGATACAAGCTACAAAGATACAGGTATGGGTAAGCCCTTTCTTAGAGGAAGGACATGGATTAGGGTATGAAAACTTTAGTAGGTCAAGGGATATGGAACTCTAAGAGGCAGAGTATAGTCTCTAACCCTAACCCTAAAACCTTAATCTGGAATAATGAACATGGTGTGGTGGTATAGGACACCACCCATGTAAATGTGAAATCAGGAATAAATGAAAAAAGTTAAAGGGATGGGTTTAGGTGACCCAGTCTGCCATGCATGTGCACGAGGAGCATAACACTTATGTAAGAGGTCTTAAGAAATATATAAACTCAATAGTTATATATATATGAAAATGAAAATCTGAATATAACTTGCTCAAACCCCTCATATTATCTCTAGAAGATTGGTGAGGGTGGACAACCCCCTGGAGGGGAGGGCCAATGTTGCACCAAGCCCCTAGAGGGAAGGTGATCCAAGTTCATTGAATGGATAGAAACCATAAGGGGGTATTCTAGAAATTGGGAAAACATGGGTTGATATGTTATAATGATAAAAAGTTATGCCTAATGAAAAAATGGATATCTCTGAAACATTTAGGGTTAGTGTGCCAACCTGGGGTGGGTCAACCCAAGAGTGGGAAGATGACCTAGGAGGGAGGCAAAACCTTAGATCTTCATATCAGGTTGTGGCTAAATAGTCTAACCCCCTCCTATGAGCTAAGAAGGCACCCAAGGCTAGGAATTTCTCTTAAAAAGTAAGCGAATAAATGTTTTTAAGTATTGAGATAACACTAAAACCTAGTTTAGGATCACATATAGATCTATTTCATGTAATGCGAATACATAGTGACACATATGTAGTATGTATATTTCAGATGTTCTTATGTGCAAGATAACAATGTTTTTCTATATGTGTACATGTGATTATTGGATGAACCCACGTACCAATATAGAAATATACTAACCGATGTTTTGTTTGTCGGTGTTTTAGGAATATATGAAATTGGACAAACACTAAAGTGGAACTTGTGAAGATTAACGTTAACTCTTTAAGGAGGATTTAGATGGATAGAATTATATTGAGTGTAGAAGTTCTAGATTCCTATTTTTGAAAGGTATGTGAAAAGTAATTTATATTCCAGTTTTAAGTTTAGTCTTTCATAGAATTTATTAATTATTTTTTATTATTTGCAAAACCATTGATCCTAGTTTTAGGATAACGCCTCTGACTTCTTGGTCTTCCTTAATTGGGGGTTATCAAGAAGCGGGGTCGTTACAATTGGTATCATAATAAAGAGGTTTTAATATTAATAGTTGAATAACTAGGGTTTTATGATGTAGAACCCATTTTAGGGTTGTTGACCTAAAAAGGGTAAAGGTTGAGAAATTAATCTAAGAAGCCCTAATGAATCCTAATGAGACTTAGAAACCTTAGAAAGTTGTCCCAAGTCAATATGGAGTGGTTTGGAATTTGATTGTGATAATTAGACATTATACATGTTTTTAGGATCAATGTTTTCTTGATTGATTGATTGGCTTGCTTGGTTGGGCATCTAGTTGGATTTGGATATATTGCCTCTTTTGAGACTCATAATCAGGTATGTGGTTAATTATGAGTACACACTTTAGTTTCCTGGCATTTTCCCAATGTTTTATCGATTGCATGGAAATAAATTGTTTGTATGCCTTTATTTCTACAATCTTTAAAGTGAATATGATTATCACAAATTAAGTATATATGTGACTGGATCAAACCTACATACCATCTTTGGATGTATTATGCAAGACCAAGACCTAGAGGGAAGGTCTGAAGTGGTCAAGCCCCAGAGGGAAGACCACTGGGCACCCAGAGAGGTGACCCTAGGTACCAACTCAGGATAGAGAAGGTAGCCTTAAGTCCCTTGCAAGGACTAAACCTTAAGATAGGGTATCCAATAGGAAGAGTAAAGGCAGTTGGGAAGTCACGTTGAAAATGTAATTTTGCATTGTTAACAACTATTTGATATGATTAGATTGTTAAACTTATGTGCAATGTTTTGTTTGTCCCCACATACCAATATATTCATTTATACTGGCGAGTGTTTTGTTTGTCGGTATTTTAGGATTATCTAAAATTGGACAAATAGTAAAGTGGAACTTGAGAAGATTAAAGTTAATTCATAAAGGCGAATTTAGATAGTTAGAATTATACTAAGGGTATAAGTTCTAGTATCCTAAATTTGAAAGGTATGTGAAAAGTAATTTTTATTCCAGTTTTAAGTTTAGTTTCTACTATAATTATGACATGGATTATTGTTGTTGTTGAACTTGTCATCTTGTATTTGTGTAAACCTCAACAATGTCATTTGGATGTTGTCTTCCATATCCATAATATTTGAAAACTTCTCTAGGGAAAATATTGCTATATCAAAGACATGGGAACTGTAAACTCAATGGATATTCTGATTGTGATTATGTTGGAAGTAGATGTTAAAGGAAATCTACCTCTGCCTATTGTACCTTTATCGAGGGTGCAGTAAGAAACTGAATGTGGTTCTTGATCTATTTTTGAAGTAGAATACAAAGATATGGGTCACATTGCTTGTGAATTGATGTGGGTCCGAGGACTCCTTAATGAATTTTATCTCTCTAATTCTAACTCCTATTTACATGCATTGTGAGAATAAAGCCTCCATTTTAGTGTCTACAATCCAACATTTCATGAGCACACTAAGCATATAGAGGTGGATTACCATGTGGTTGTTGAAACTTCTCTCTTTGGAGAAATCTCTACTCCTTATCTCTAGACCGTAGATTCTGTAGTGAAGTCTTTACCAAGATACTACCCAAGACTTGCTTTTCTACACTGGTGGACAATATGTTCATGTTTGACATTTGTGCTCCAGCTTGAGGGGGAGTATTAGTATGTATTCTTTATGTTGTCTTGTGTTCTTATCCTTGCCTTGTCTTTATATTTTCTTTTATCCTATATTTCCCAATTTTGTTTCTCACTTACTCTCTTATCCTATAATAGAGAGTGCAATGTACTTGTTTTAAACACACAAAATAATGCATTTCTTTTTATATAGGTTCCTATTATACTCTTTTCTTGGTCATTAACTTAGTTATATGCATATAATTATTGTCTTAAAATTATCTATATCATCATCATGTCATTAGATTGCTTTACCAACATCTCAAGAGATTCTAAATTTAGGGTTTTAGATCCAAAATACATTCTATTCGTACTATCATTTGTAGGATTCAAATATGTCTACCAGTATTTCAATATATTTATTAGTTGTTTGTTTATTCTGAGTAAGTAACTTCATGGTTCAAGCATCATTTTGTGTATTCTCTCTCTCGCTCTCTCTCTCTCTCTCTCTCTCTATATATATATATATATATATATATATATATATATATATATATATATATATATATTATATATCTCTGTGTATGTGTGTGTCTATGTCCGTGTCTGTGTGTAAGTATACACATATAGGGTTTAAGCCCATATACCTCCATATGTGAATGCATAACTAGTCCTTCTTGTAGATATGGGTAACATAACATGTAAATATACTACATTTAGGTGTTTAAGTCTTTTATATGTTCATATTTTGTTTATTTATTGTCACCGTTAGCAAGAGTAGGTATTTTCATATATTTTCTTTCTCACCATCCTAATATGATAAGTTAAATGTGATGTTGGAGTTATTCATATTTCTAGGGATGTATTATGATTTTTTAGATTAATTAAAATCCATAAGTGTGAGTTTAAAAACTTGTATTTGTAATGTACTAACTGCAAACCAACATAGTTTTGCATGAGTTAGCCCTTGTTTGTCCACTCTCAATTGGAGGGAACTAGCATGCACCTATTGTTAGCCTCCATGGCCTTTAGCAGGGGGAGGGGTTGACCTAGGTAGTGATGATGAAGACAAATCATTTAGGATGCAAGGATATTAGTTGGTTACACATTGATGAACTAAAGCCTACATAGTCAAAGTGGTGGTCATGGGAGTTGGGATGTTCATGGCAGAACCACAACAGCCAAAAGGCATCCCCATTTCTGACTAATGTTGGGCTAGAATTGGTGGAGCCTAGGGTGGAGTTTGCTTGTGAATGAGATCACAAGAGGTGGAACATGATTTCTAGGGTCCTGGAAAGTGGCAAGGATGTCAGAGGGGATTGATTTTGCGAGGTAGGTGACACCAAGATGGTTGCAGGTTGGTGGAGTTCTGGATGTGGCTAAGGTGGGACTAGTAGTGGAGTCATAGGATATGGTGGAGTGGTCTAGGAGATGCCGAGGAATCGTAGATATGTTTGTAGTACCCTCATATTTGTGTTCCAAGGGGTGGGGTTTCTGATGTGTAGTACGTAGTGAGAAATGGTTGAAGGATCCCTTCGATTACTACTAGAGAAATATCATGTTGTATATTACTGGAGAGAAGATCAGATGTCAATAATGGTATGATGGAGGTTGTCCATTGATGGTATTGACATGGAGATTGGTCCCCTGATGCATGTTACTATTTTTGAAGTTGAGGAGACTAGGAGATGGGGTCTGAGTTGCACAAAATGTAAGATTTATTGTAGGTAGATCGTTGTTGCAGGTCTGTGGTGGCTTGCCATGAAGGTTGAAGCAAGAAGGATGGCATGCAGATGAGATCTAGGAGATAGACTTTATGATGGTGAAATGCTCTCTGGCAACAGAACCTAAAGGTGCTAGTGGGGTGGATGAGGGGTTTCACGCGACTATGGTCTAGGGTTTTGTAGTTTAGTTTTCATATAATAGGTTGAAGATGATCCCCTCTATTTATAGATCTGGCATTCTATAGTTGTAGTCTAGGAGATTGTGGTAGTATCATTTGGGGATTTGGGGGGGGGGAGTAACGATGGAGTCAAAGCATCATCAAGATGGAATCAGAAGGGAAGTAACGTATGAGCTTTATCGTTGTTGCAGATGAACACAAATACTTCTTACATTCACCTATTAATCTAGTATCAAGTGTAATAAATGATCATTAAAACTCTTATATGAGTTATTTCAAATTTTTGTAACTCCTAGAATATAAAGTCAAAGATGATACAATATGAACCATGGGTCTAATTTCTACTTAGCTAAATTATAAACTAATCAATTGATTTATTTATGCTCATTAGAATACTAAACTTAATTACAATCATAAATACATCAAATATTACTATGTATTGCTGAAAAATGTATTCTAACATGATTCCAAATTCAAGGTTTGAAAATTTTGGTGTATTATTGTAATATAAAGTCAAATCAAAGTATCTGAAGACAAGTGTTTCAAATTGTTCTAAATGATGGAAAAGTGATTCAAGGATATAAGATTTAGGGACTAATGTATATATATATTTCCAAATTGAGGAGAATAAATATATTTAGATAGAAGAAATGCAAGTGGAGGATTTATTAGTTCAAAGTACTTGAGAATTGATCTAAATGACCAAAGAGGGATCAAAATGAAGGACAAAATGTGTAAAGGAGTTCAAATTAGGGATAATTTAGAATTCATAGTTAAAAATAGATTTAGCACCCAAATTTTGGTATGTTACATCTCTACATCCCTTAAATAGGATTCCATCCTTGAAATCAAGACATCCATGATATATCCAAGTACTACTCTCCACCGCATTATAGGATTCTACTAGAAGTCTAAATTGCTACGTCAGCTACAATATAGTATCCTTCACCAACCTTAAGTTTATCCTATATGGTTTTCTCATGCCACCTTGATTGTAAGCTATGTAAATAAATCATCGATACATACAAAAATAATTTTTCTTTTTACGTATATTACCATAAATTTTTTAATTTCTCAAAGTGGAAAAATTTCGGTGCAAAACTAAAAAATGGTCAAAATTCATGCGAGAACCAAGTCAAAATGACCCCATTCCTTCATTCTCATTACTATTACTCCATCATACCAACTACTTGATACATTTTGGGAAATAGATTTTTAAGAATCATAAAGAGTCATGTAAACACTTAAGATGACTAATCCTTATATTTCCTCTAGGGTCATGTAACATTTCTAGATTTACGTATCTAAATTATAAATATCAAATTTTTGTGTTACACAACTTGGTTATCATATAATGCTTAAAACTTTATCATATTTTTATGTGATACTATTGTCACTAATATCAATATGACGTTCTATTGGGTCAAAAATCTAAATAAACTTCATTTCTATTTTCTCCATCTTCAATGGATAAGGTTTTATATTAATATAATGTTTAATTCAACATGAATTATCCAAACTTTTTTGTCTCGCAAATACCATTATTACGTACATAAAAGGAGAACCTATCACTTAACTGCAACTCATTATATATTATAGAGGTTTGTATGTAAAAGTTAGAATGAGGAAAAAAAATTAGTGGGGTTTTTCATCTACTTCCTAACATATTATCATATATTTTCTCTTTATTAAAGGAGATTAAACATACACACATTTAAAAAAAATTGGTTATTTACTAAACTCAAGTTTAGGGTTTTCCCAAGTAGTAGACATGACTTTGTCCAGGTCAGTGTATGAAGTGAGGAACCCCACCACCACATAAGTGGATCCGAAGTCATTATGCAAGAACGTTTAGTGAAAATCCTTCCTTAGACACCTCAGCTCATTCCACTTACATGGTTATGCATTATTTTTAATAAATTAATAATTTTTAGTAAATTATTTATGTTATAACACTCTTACATATATTTTAGGGTTCCATATGGAAGTTACCAAAAGTGGTTATACAAACATGAAACTTACCATTCTAGGGTTTATGATATTTATTTATTCCTTTTTTTGCAATTACTTGTGGTTAAACCTAACTAAAAAGGAACTCTACGATGGTCTTCACATTTGCACACTTATAGTGGGTATTTAAATGTTCCAAGGGCCATATCCTAAATTGACATACCACCCATCCTAGTCTCTTAGTGTATCCTACTTGCAGTCTAGGTATTTTTTGATATCTAGACCAATGAATAGGGTTTGTTGTCACTATTTGCCAATGTTCTATGTACTTCTATTTAAACCTAATTTCCACAAGACATGAATGAGTGTCAATAATATATAGACTATGGTACCGTGTTGTAAAGACCCAACTATTACGATCAAATATTTACAAAATTGCATCAAAATAAAGAATTTTTTTTACAAATCATGCCTTACATTAGAGTCATAGAATCTTTACATTATACTACAAAATTACATATTATTTCCTATTTACTCTTCAATTGGGGACAAATATTGCGTGCCTTTTATATGTCTTCTATAATCACATGTCCATGAATTCTCAAAGGAAAGGAACAAAAGCACACATGGACCCCAAGAAGGAAAATACGGTAAAAATATGGACCTATCTATAAAGGATGGAAAATTGCAAAGGAATAAACAAATATAGGAAAGTATTAAAAGGTATAAATGAATTTTTGAATTCAATAAGATTCAATATCCAAATTTTGAATATAATAATTTAATTTTCAAATAGATAGACCATGTAAATGTAAAGTTGATGGAGAATCCATGTGTTCTCTCCTATGGAAAATGACAACAATTCCCAAAATAATGTGCAACCTATGTCCTTTATCTTTGTGCAGAGGCGTGGAAGTGTAATTCCACTAAACTAGGGGTAGTAGGCTGCCGTTTTTTGACGTTTAAACATTATGCTACTATTTTCATGAATAAATATTGTTGTCCTTTCAATGAAGAGGACTAAGGTATAAAATCAATTTATAGGCAAACCTACCTATCTAATCATGTATGTAATCAATGAAGGAAATAACTTTCCAAATAGAAATATAAATTTTGTACCTTTTAATCAGAAGTATCCATCATTTAGAAATTCCAAGTGTCAACTGCAAGCAAAAGAGATCTACAAATAGAATAAAATTATAAATATTTGTCTTGGATCATGGTTAGTTCAAAATTCATTTTATTAGTGCTATAGGTGGCTTGATTTTTCAATTTATAGGTTTGATTCATTTATTTTCCACTCTAGTCTTTTCTAGGGTTTGAACTAAGTTATATACATAAAATGAATGTCTTAAAATTGAGTATGCCATCGTCATGTAAATAAATTGGCTTACCAATGTATCAAGAGATTCTAAATCTAGGGTTTTAGATCCAATATACATTCTAGACATACTTTTCTTTCTAAGTTTCAAATATGTGTACAAGTGTCATAATATCTTTACTAATTGTTTGTACTTTTTAGAGGAAGCAACTTCAGTTATAGTTCAAACATATTTTTTGTATTTTCTCTCTCCAATATATATATATATATATATATATATATATATATATAGTCTATTTTCATTAAATATACCATATATATGTAAGTATATACAATGTAGAGTTATGTCTGTATACGTGCATATGTGAATGGATAACTACTCCTTCTTGTACATATGGGTAACTTAACATGTAACTATACTACATTAAGGTGTTGAAGTCATTTTTATATTCATATTTGGTTTATCCATTGCAAGATTAGGTATTTTCAATTATTTTCTTACTCACCATCGTATTATGTCATGTTAAACGTGAGTATGTTGGTTTTATTCACGTTTCTAGGGATGTATTATGATTTTGTAAAATAATTACAAGCTAGAAGGATGTGTTTTAAGACTTGAACGTGTACTTTACTATCTATAGTTCAACATAGTTCTGCATAAGTTAACCCTTATTTGTCCAAACCCATGTGGAGGGAACCACCATTCACCTGTCATTTTCCTCCATGGCCTGATAAAGTTGGGCTAGCATGGTGGGAGGTGGGGTTAAGTTTGGTGGTAACTGTGATCACAAGATGTGGCACATGATTTTTAGAGTCCTAGGTAGTGCCAAGGAATTTGGAGGGGTCTGACGATGCAAGGTAGGTTGCGCCAAGATGGTTGCAGGCTTGTGGAGTTCTGGATATGGCCATAGAGGGACTAGTGGTTGAGTAATAGGATGTGTAAGTGGGGTGTAGGAGATGACAGGGAACTGTAGATATGTATGCAATACCCTCATCTTCAAATTTGAAGGACAAGGTTTAATAATATGCAGTATGCGGCGAGGTATTGCTGAAGGAGCCATAAGGTGATTGTTTGATTCAAATCTCATGACATCTTATTGGAGAGATTGTTGGACGTCAATAGTTGTATGGTGCAGGTTGTTTGGAAATGGTATGAACATGGAATCAGTCCCTTAAGATGCAAGTTACTATCAATGAAGTTGAGGAGATAGGGGATGGGGTCTAAGTTGTGCAATTGTAGGTTTTCCTGCATATGGGGATCATTGTTGTAGGTCTATTGTGGCTTTTCGTGAAGGTTGAATCAAGAAAGATGGCATGCGAGTGAGCTATGGGAGAAAGGGCATATGATGGAAAAATGATCCCTGGAGGCAAAACCTGAAGGTGTCAGTGGGGTAGATAAATGGTTTTGCCTGAGTAGAGTCTAGTGTTTTAGGTTTTAGTTTTCATATCATAGGTTGAAGATGACCCCCACTAATCTACAAATCTATGGTTTGATAGATGTAGTCCATGATATTGTGGTAGTATCATTTTGGGATTTACAAGAGTAATGGTGGAGTCAAAGTATCACTAAGATGGATTTGGAAGGGAAGTAACCTATTGCCTTCATAGTCGTTGCACAACAATGCAACCACTTCTTCCTTAATCATATATTAGTCCAATATAAGTTTAATAAATGGTTATTAAGCCTCATATGAGTTATTTCAAAACTTTGTAACTCCTAGAATATAATGCCAAATATGCTACAATTTGAAATATGGGTCTAATTTCTACTTAGACAAATTATAGGATTATTCATTCCTTTATTTATGATCCTTACATGACTAAGTTAATTACTATCAGAAATACATCAAATATTCATATTCAATGCCTAAAGATGTATTCAAATGTGCTTCCAAGGCCAAAGGTCAAAAGATATAGGTAATATTGTAATAATAGGTCAAAACAAAGTATTTCAACACAACATTTCAAATTTTTCTAAATGATGACAAAGTGATTCAAGGATATAAGTTGTAAGGACTAGTTTATAAATATTTTCAAATTGAAGAGAATGAATCTATTTCAATAGAAGAAATTCAAGTGGAGGCTTTATTAGTATTGAAGTACATGAGAATTGATCTAAATGACCAAGAGGGATCAAATATAAAGGACGTCACATGTAAATGTCTCCAAATTGGGAAAATTAGAAATCATATTTCAAAATAAAGTGGCGGTGGTAAGCATTGAGGACAAGTTGTGCGAGGGCCAATGTAACGAACCCGCCTCCTGGTAACCCCCAATTAAGGGAGACCCGAAGGACAAAGCCGTTATTCAATTAACAGGATCAAAGGTTTGACAAATAATAAAAAACAATGAATAAACTTTACCAACTAAACTGAAAACTGGTATAAAATAAAATTTTTCTTTCCTTGGAAAAACTGGGATTTCTAAACTTCTATCTATGAAAATGCTAATCTAACTAATCCTCATGTGCACTTTATTTCTCATTTAATTCCACATATGCGCTTTACTATTTGTTCTTTTCATTTGTACCTAAAATGCCGACAAACAAAACGTCGGTCAGCAAGAAGCTGGTATGTGGGGGAAACAATAATTGTGAAACTATGTTAACAATGTAATAAACCAAATATCATTTAACATCCAAGATTACTTTTTAAACCATACTACTCAATCCTTTCCTATCCCCTATCCTTGTGTTGTCCCTGCAGCGGACTGAGATACTACCTCTCTCTAGGTAGATCCTTATTAAACCCTGCATGATCCTACCTAACAGATAGATCAATATCTAGGGTTGAGTCACATGGCACTACCCATAGGTAGTCCAATATCTAACTCAATGTGACTTGATGGACCTACCCCATTGTTAGCCATTTACTAAGTCATCTAATGACCTGATGGGCCTACCCCTTTGGTAGCCATTTACAAGGTCAACCCATTAAGCTACAGAGGGGACTAGGATCTGAGCTAGTAGGCATATTTCTTATGTGATAGTCATATTAACATTATATTTTGCACGAATTAATTACATTCAACATTTTAATTCAAGCCACGATGGAAACATCGATAAAATCCCAGAAAACTAATTCGGGTAGTCATAAGCGTAACCACATACCTAATCGAGAACAACTTGATTGTCCAATCAACCATATCCTGAAATTAATGCATGGCATCCAAGTGTTATAGTTTATCCAGAACATTCTAAAGCTAGACTTGGATTCCATCTTAAGCTTTCTAAGCCACTTTAGGGTTTTATTAGGGTTTTAGCCTCCATAATACTCTTATCACATTTAATGCCCTCTTATTTCACAAACCCTAATTTTAACATCATAGGCACAATTAAAATCCATTATTTCTCTTTTATACTAAAACTACCATCTTTATCCTTTAAAGTTATTTCAAGGTCATTAAACTCAATTACCACCTTTAGTTTCCGTGGAATTGATAATTCATACTTCATCATGATTTAATTCATAATTGTATTCCATTTACTATTAATTCCTCATTTATCCATTATAAAACCCTAATCACCAACTTGAGGTTGTTATATCATGAAAACTCAATTCTATAATTATTTTTCAGATTTAACCCATTAAAACCCATACTCTCTCAAATTAGGGTTTCTAAACATAATTATATGCATAAACCCTAAAACAAGCATGAAACTACCTTTTTCAAAATTAACTCTCCCTTATATTCTTAATAGGTTAGTATTTCTCAGAATTAGGGTTCCAAACCAAATTAACCCAAAAGAGTTATTAATTCTGAGTTCCATATCAAATTAGGGTTTCACCATAATTTAATACAACAAAGGTGATAACTTTGTGTACTTTTTACATTAAAAGAAATATCAGGTTCCAATTATATTTTTATTGGCTTCTTCATGTTTTTCTGATTAACTTTCATGTATAACTTATTTTCATCCGAGTTTGCTAGCAAATTCTATGAATTTTGCAAAACGTAATACCTTTGGGCCAATCTTGGCCTGCCACGTCAGCGCCTTCACTTGCTAAGACAATCCTCTCCTTCTCTCGCGGATCCTTCCTTGGATCCGATTGTTTGACAGCCCGATAGCCCGCTCCCCGTGTCATCTTCTTTGCGTGGAAGAGGAGCTTACCTCCCATGTTTGCTCTGTAAAACAGAGCAACGGGGCGGCCTTTCTTCCTCCTCGGCCCGCCCACCCCGGATGGCCAGAACTCGTCGCCCCTCCTCCGCCCGGCTCCGATGAAGGTAGATGGGGCCTCAATTGCCCCGAGCTCATGCAGACCAGGGCACCTAGCTCCTTCCCCTTCAGTAGGTTGACAGAGACGATGTGCGCAAAGGGTCGCACTCCAGAAGCAATTGAAAGAGAAAATCCCCTCGCGGAGTTTGGCCGAACTCAATGGGTGGCTTCTGCCATTTTGTTGGGGTCCAATGCCCCCCATATATATAGACAGGTCGTCGAGGAGGTTCTAAGCAGATTTTGGTGTTTTTCTTGGCATCCACGAAACTCATCAAAACCTAGGTCTTCTAGGTTCGGATTCCTCTCCTGAATCCAGTGGACTAATTTCCATAATGGCTCGTCCATTAACTAGCAAGATTCTGGTTTTGGAAAGTTCACCCTCTCGTCATCATGTTTCCTTATCCGACTGTGGAAGATGACAACACAGTCTCAGTTGGATCCAAATCCAATGGCTGTGGTGTCTCGTGTTTATATAGAAAATAGATCTAATAAAATCGTGACAAAATATTTCCTCTACACTTTATGGATTTTGTAAAATCCATATCTCCCAAACCACACATCCAACTAATCCCAAATTTTGAGGGAATCATAAGAATGACTTAATCTATCATCATGCCAAATTTGGAATAATTATCTAAAGAAATCATTTCCCTTTCTTTAGTTGCAAGGTATTACTCAATTATGCATATTTCTTTTCCATTTTCTCTTTCCTTTGCCTTTAAATTATTATTCTGAGTTCCTTGTACCTCAAGGAAACTTAATGGCTTGAAATCCCATCTTGGGAATATCGCTTAGCCTTTTATTCATCTTTTATCTATTTTCTTATTATCTTACTTATTTCCTTATTCTTTTTAATGATTTCTCTTTATCTCTCTTCTGTTTTCCTTATGGGAGTTCCTTTTAACATTAGGAATCATTGGAATATGAAATTCCACCAAGGATAACTCAAGTAGACTCCTTTCAACTTATTTCCCATATTTTCTCATTATTTTCAATTTCTTTCTTGATAAGGAAATATTTATTTGATCCTTTCTTTTCTTATTGCTCTCTTTATGCAACTTTGGACTCCTTGGAACCCAAGGAATCCAAGAGGCACAAAATCCATCCTTGGATTACATTCTTTTGCCTTCTAGGGGTTTCCACATCTCTCTTTTCTCAAAAACCCAATTATTCATTTATTAATTGAATTTCCTTGTTATTGGGCCCAATAGCCAATAAAGCCCACAAATAAATGAACAAGGCTATTCAATCAAAACACATCATTATTTGCTCATTTATCTTTCTTATGAGAAATTACACTTCTCACCAAATGAACCCAAAAAATTAGGGTTGTAACATCCTTCCCCTCTTATAAGAATTTTGTCCTCAAAATTCCATTAAGCAAACAAACAATTCAGAATAAGCCTTTCTTATGTCCATCAGGCTTCCCATGTGGCTTCACCCTTCCCATGGTGCTTCCCAAGAACCTTCATCATTTCATATTCTTCCATCTGAGTTCTTTCTTACCTTGGTATATTGTATCCTCATAGGTGACTCATGACATTTCAGCTTTTCAGAAGCTGAATAGGTTCAGGGTTCAACACATGGCTTGGGTACCTCACATAGTGCTCTTGATCGGACTCATGGAACACATTACACATCATGTTATCCTGAGGGCAAGGCTAAACACAACCATCTCCACCATCCATTTCAAATGAACCCATATATCGGGGACTCAGCTTTCTCTGTTGTAGCTTAGAGGGGTCAAATTTTCACATCACATATTCTCCCATAGTGAACTGCATGTCAGTCATCTTTGCATCAACTCGTGACTCATGTCACCGCAGGGCTCTCTCTCTCAACCATTTTACAATCAAAGCGACTTCATTTGCACACACTGTGGTTCTTTTCTGACCTTTGCAAGGCCTCCTTCACCCACATCATCTTAATGAAGTGGTGACCGACACAACCTCTCTATAAGACTTTTTGCATCCCGATAAAGGCTATGGTGGCTAACATCACATCTTAAGAACTGTCTCGATGTATCACCCTGAATGAGCACACATGCTCTCATAAGACTCTCTAGTCTAGATCATACTATTCATTAGTATGGGGTGATAAACTGTACTATCATTGAGTTCTCCATGTATCCACTTCCACCTCATGGAAGTGATCCTTGGTCATACTCAAAAACTTTTGAACTCGCATCATGACATAGTTGAACCATATCTCTTTCTCTTATGTAGTTCAACAAAACCTGTCTCTTGATAATACTCCTTCCTTCTGATGTCATCTAGGTAAGGCAATCTACCATAACCCATATTGCATCTTGACCTTCCTTGGTCTAGGGGAGACTCACAACATCCAAAGTGATGAACTCCCATTCCCCCTCGGGAACTCTTTATACTATATATCCATGTACTGGGTTACTGGTGTTTGTCCTTCACCTCCTGGCTTGCATGGCCACATGCTACATGCAACCTCACATCAAGCAGCCAAAGTGCTACAAACACATACTATCTTTGTAGTATCAAGGTGTTTGGTGATCTTAAAACCATGATCTCCTATATGTCATGATTCCTTAAGATCGATACCTCGGAAACCCTAAACCACTCTCATTAGGGTTTTACTACCTTCCTATCCAAAGAAAGGTATCCAGGGTTCTACAACCATCCTTCTACCACATCAAGTACTAGGCTGGCTATCCAAACAACCCCTAATCTTATTCAACAGATCTCATATGTCTGAGGGTTAGCCAAACTTATCTATTTTTCTCGACTTAAGGTTAGACTAAAAACCTCAACTTCTTCTAGCTTCCAGCTAAACTAGGCAGCTATATCTCAACCAGAGCATTCATGACCACTTCTTAGCCTTAGGTGTTAGGTATTGTTGAGGACATACACCTCCATGTATTATACTTATCATCTCATCTCAAACTCTAAGTTTGTCTTCATCAAGAAACTCTGAGCTCATCCTCATGGTGATCAAACTCAGCCTTGGTTAACATCCTCATAAGATGACTACACTATTCCTCTTAGTGTTTTGTAAACCATCCATGTATCATTCAATCCACCAAGGTATGTTATCATCTCTGTCCTCATACCTTGTAGCAACATTCCAACTCGCATCATATTTATCCTTGGTGTATGGCATGCGTAATGTTCCATCTCTCAATCCCATAATAAGAGGAAATAAGCATTTGGCGGTCGTCCAAACACAAAGTTCTTCCTGTTCTAAGAGTAGAGATGACACATCCCACCTTTCCAGTACACCTTCAAGTCTAAGTTAGAACGTGCAACTTATGTCTCTACATCACAAACATCATGATATCACATATTACTTCCATGGTAAACTGGTCTCGAACCTACTTGGGTCCACACAAGATCCTTTGTCATCTCCTCTAGGTCTATAGGGTCCCGAAACTTTTGGGGTCATCCCTCTTCCCTCATGCATCTAGAGAGTGCCCTACTCATCTGCCCTTTGGGTCCCATGAGTTCATGAAGGTGATCAATCTTCTAACCCATGGCCCTCGGACAATGATAGTTGTTACCTCCCGACCCTATGGTCATATACAACTAGGGAATTAGGCAACACCTCCTTCCATTGGTCTTATCCCTACCTGACCCTAGGATAGATTTAGGATTATGTCATAATACATGTTCAACTTAGAACCTTACCCAATCCTTCATCATATCTCTCTGCATTCTTGGGTTGTCTTTCATCCTTTCTCAGGGATCATGGCGACCTGCCCACCTTGGTCAGACCCCATACCGGTTACCTCCATGGTAAAACCTCCACATGCACATAGAGATGGTTATCTATGGGTCTATAGGTTCATTCTCATGTCATGTACTCTTCACTTAGCTTCTCAAGATCCCCTGAAACCTCAACAAAACTGGTATACACCCTACAAAAGGGTCCCTCTCCCAGGATGGGAGGAAACTATACCTTGATAACAACAGTCACAAACATCCTTATGTTTACGGTATACATCCACATAAGCATGCTTAACCCAGCAACCACTAGGGCACAAGTAGACCACCTATTAAACCATGATAGGTCATACTTGTTCTCTTTCCTCAACATTAGATCAACTTAGTCATGAGGGGTTCATCAAACATACCTTTCACTTATGGGGTTTACTTTACCTCTACACATGAGGAGTACCATGCTCGAAACTATGGAGACTCAAATCTCATCATGAGCATCAGGTACACTGCTTCCCCTCTTAGGCCTAGGAACCCTAGGTTCTCCTTTGCGTATCCAACTACATGCTCAATCTCTTAACCATGAATCAAGCATGTCCACGGTATTCCATGTGCTTCCATGATCTTTTTACTCGAGCAACACTTCAAAGTTGAGTCTTCTTCAAGGACAACCATCTAGGTATAAAGCCTCACAACTAGTTACTAAAACCTCCTTAGTGTCTAAAGCAGTCTTTATCTCATCCAGTAGGTGATCACTTATACCATAGATACCAGAAGCATCATCCTTCCTCTAAGGTTTGGTTCCTCTAAAGGCAACCAAGATCTCATCAACCTTCAGGGGTCAAACATAAGGCAACCACTATCACCCACTTAGGTCGCATCATCCTCAACTACCCACTGTTCCTTATGTCTCGGAATCTAAGATTCCAACCTTCTTGCTTGAGTCCCACTTTTTGTTTTATATCTAGAGCTAACTCCACATCCAACCTTACTACTAGAGGTCCTCTCTTCATGACGGATCAAGCTCACAGACATACCTCTATGTGGGTGAAGCCTATGCTCAAACTTATGTTTGCTCAAGAGCATCCATAGCCCTTTCATGAGCCATCAATCATGATCTCTTAACCAGGATTTCATCAGGCTATACCCTACTTGCCTAAGCCCATAGGGTAACTATAGGTTCTCCTCTAACCTCATCCACGAAGGAGCTATCCTTCGCTATGGCATGCACGACCCTTTCCAGGGTTGGGTCACCAAAGGTACTAGGTCATCTACCCTCTTATGGCATCCCAAAGGCATGTCCAACCAAACACTCGGTCAACCATGACATCTAACTCATCATGTCATCTTCCTCTCTAACCTTCACTTAGGGTTAGGGTTAGCATCATCCTCAAAGGATGTGCTAGGTCTCTACTTTTAATGGAGGTCTCTAACTCCAAGACTAACTCTCTCTACTCATCCTCCTACCAAGGAGGTCTATCCTCAAGTCTCTCCTGAGGGCAAAGAAAACTCATGTCATACGACCTAAGCATGTATCTATTTCTTTACGCTTACTCTATCAAGCTTATGTCCATGACATCTTATTTACATGCTTTTTATTAATTTGGTGGAGGATTCCTTAATCCTTATCAACCTTACCCATACCTCAAGAGGGTGAGGAAAAGACAGAAAGCCCTAATCCTTAAGGTCCTCAATAGAATTTGAGTTGAGAAGAGATGAACAAGATGAGAGAGTCCTACATGTATCTTATTTCGAATCATACCCTAATACTTTGTCCAGGCAGTCACACAGATCCAGGAGTCCTCGTATTCCGACTAGCGGTGCGGAGGAAAATATTGCCATCCCCCGGTTGTGATCCTTTTCTAGACACCTCTATGTTTCAGATAATCCTCTAATAACTCCCTCAGTTCTATGGACATTGTAAAATTTAAGAATTATTAATGATTAGATGAGAAACCTATGCTCTGATACTAATTGTAACGACCCCACCTCCCGGTAACCCCCAATTAAGGGAGACCCGAAGGACAGAGCCGTTATTCAATTAACAAGATCAAAGGTTTGACAAATAATCACAAACAATGAATAAACTTTACGAACTAAACTTAAAACTGGTATAAAATAAAACTTTTCTTACCTTGGAAAAATTGGGCTTTCTAAACTTCTATCTATGAATATGCTAATCTAACTAATCCTCATGTGCACTTTATTTCTCATTTAATTCCACATATGCCGCTTTACTATATGTTCTTTTCATTTGTACCTAAAACGCCGAAAAACAAAACGTCGGTCAGCAAGAAGTTGGTATGTGGGGGAAACAATAATTGTGCAACTATGTTAACAATGTAATCAACCAAATATCATTTAACATCTAAGATTACTTTTTAAACCATACTACTCAATCCTTTCCTATCCCCTATCCCTGTGTTGTCCCTGCAGCGGACTGAGATACTACCTCTCTTTAGGTAGATCCTTATTAAACCCCGCATGATCCTACCTAACAGATAGATCAATATCTAGGGTTGAGTCGCATGGTACTACCCATAGGTAGTCCAATCTCTAACTCAATGTGACTTGATGGACCTACCCCATTGGTAGCCATTTACGAAGTCATCCAATGACCTGATGGACCTACCCCATTGGTAGCCATTTACTAGGTCAACCCATTAAGCTATAGAGGGGACTAGGATCTGAGCTAGTAGGCATATTTCTTATGTGATAGTCATATTCACATTATATTTTGCATGAATTAAATACATTCAACAGTTTAATTCAAGCCACGATGGAAACATCGATAAAATCCTAGAAAACTAATTAGGGTAGTCATAAGCGTAACCACATACCTAATCTAGAACAACTTGATTGTCCAATAAACCATATCCTGAAATTAATGCATGGCATCCAAGTGTTATAGTTTATCCAGAACATTCTAAAGCTAGACTTGGATTCCATCTTAAGCTTTCTAAGCCACTTTAGGGTTTTATTAGGGTTTTAGCCTCCATAATACTCTTATCACATTTAATGCCCTCTTATTTCACAAACCCTAATTTTAACATCATAGGCACAGTTAAAATCCATTATTTCTCTTTTATACTAAAACTACCATCTTTATCCTTTTAAGTTATTTCAAGGTCATTAGACTCAATTACCACCTTTAGTTTGCTTCGAATTTATAATTCATACTTCATCATGATTTAATTAATAATTGTATTCCATTTACTATTAATTCATCATTTATCCATTAGAAAACCCTAATCACCAACTTGATGTTATTATATCATGAAAACTCGATTCTATAATTATTTTTCAGATTTAACCCATTAAAACCCATACTCTCTCAAATTAGGGTTTCTAAACATAATTATACGCATAAACCCTAAAACAAGCATGAAACTACCTTTTTCAAAATTAACTCTCCCTTATATTCTTAATAGGTTAGTATTTCTCAGAATTAGGGTTCCAAACCAAATTAACCCAAAAGAGTTATTAATTCTGAGTTCCATATCAAATTAGGGTTTCACCATAATTTAATACAACAAAGGTGATAACTTTGGGTACTTTTTACATTACAAGAAATATCAGGTTCCAATTATATTTTTATTGGCTTGTTCATGTTTTTCTGATTAACTTTCATGTATAACTTATTTTCATCTGAGTTTGATAGCAAATTCTATGAATTTTGCAAAACGTAATACCTTTGGGCCAATCTTGGCATGCCACGTCAGCGCCTTCACTTGCTAAGACAATCCTCTCCTTCTCTCGCGGATCCTTCCTTGGATTCGATTGTTTGACAGCCCGATAGCCCGCTCCCCACGTCGTCTTCTTTGTGCGGACGAGGAGCTTGCCTCCCATGTTTGCTCTGTAAAACAGAGGAACGGGGCGACCTTTCTTCCTCCTCGGCCCGCCCACCCCGGATGGCCAAAACTCATCACCCCTCCTCCGCCCGACTCCGATGAAGATAGATGTGGCCTCAATTTCCCCGAGGTCATGCAGACCAGGGCACCTATCTCCTTCCCCTTCAGCAGGTTGACGGAGACGATGTGCGCAAAGGGTCGCACTCCAGAAGCAATTCAAAGAGAAAATCCCCTCGCGGAGTTTGGCTGAACTCAATGGGTGGCTTTTGCCATTTTGTTGGTGTCCAATGCCCCCCATATATAAAGACAGGTCGTCGAGGAGGTTCTAAGAAGATTTGGGAGTTTTTCTTGGTATCCACAAAACTCATCAAAACCTAGGTCTTCTAGGTTCGGATTCCTCTCCTGAATCCAGTGGACTAATTTCCATAATGGCTCGTCCATTAACTGGCAAGATTCTGGTTTTGGAAAGTTCACCCTCTCGTCATCATGTTTCCTTATCTAACTGTGGAAGATGACAACACAGTCTCAGTTGGATCCAAATTCAATGGCTGTGGTGTCTCGTGTTTATATAGAAAATAGATCTAATAAAATCGTGACAAAATATTTCCTCTACATTTTATGGATTTTGTAAAATCCATATCTCCCAAACCACACATCCAAATAATCCCAAATTTTGAGGGAATCATAAGAATGACTTAATCTATCATTATGCCAAATTTGGAATAATTATATAAAGAAATCATTTCCCTTTCTTTAGTTGCAAGTTATTACTCAATTATGTATATTTCTTTTCCATTTTCTCTTTCCTTTGCCTTTAAATTATTATTCTAAGTTCCTTGTACCTCAAGGAAACTTAATGGCTTGAAATCTCATCTTGTGAATATCCCTTAGCCTTTTATTCATCTTTTATCTATTTTCTTATTATCTTACTTATTTCCTTATTATTTTTAATGATTTCTCTTTATCTCACTTCTGTTTTCCTTATGGGAGTTCCTTTTAACATTAGGAATCATTGGAATACGAAATTCCACCAAGGATAACTCAAGTAGACTCCTTTCAACTTATTTCCCATATTTTCTCATTATTTTCAATTTCTTTCTTGATAAGGAAATATTTATTTGATCTTTTCTTTTCTTATTGCTCTCTTTATGCAACTTTGGACTCCTTGGAACCCAAGGAATCCAAGAGGCACAAAATCCATCCTTGGATTACATTCTTTTGCCTTCCAGGGGTTTCCACATCTCTCTTTTCTCAAAAACCCAATTATTCATTTATTATTTGAATTTCCTTGTTATTGGGCCCAATAGCCAATAAAGCCCACAAATAAATGAACAAGGCTATTTTAAATGAAATACATGCATTCAATCAAAACACATCATTATTTTCTCATTTATCTTTATTATGTGAAATTACACTTCTCACCAAATGAACCCAAAAAATTG